>QEPC01007580.1:283911-299073 GCA_003113815.1 Sphenodon punctatus | reverse complement strand
TTTTTAATCCCCCACCGATGTATTTATTGATTATTGGACTCTGCCCTGTTTTATTGGTATATTTTATATTTGTATTTTAATTGTTTTAATTGTTTTATTGTTGTTAGCCGCCCCGAGCTGCATTGCAGGATGGGGCGGGATAAAAATCCATAAAATAAATAAATAAATAAATAAATAAAATTCCCACAAACCCTCTTTAAACCTTAACTAATATCTAACACCCCCAACAATACCCCTCTCCCCACAAAAAACAACTTTATCCCAGGGGCCCCCTTAAATGAAGTACCGTGCGATTTGAGCTCCCCACTCCTCCAGACCCTTATCATATTTCTTATAAACCTCTTGTATCTTATTTACCACATTCAATTACAGCTTCTTTCTTTCTTTATATATATGTAGCCACCACCGTTCTTATTTATGTTCTTTCAACACATTTGTTCTCTACTCAATTATTGTCCTTGAGATTTTTCTCAATAAACCTTTGTAAGTCCTCTTGTTGGGTAAAATATCTTCTTTTTTCTTTGTATATAAAGGAGAACTTTGCAGGGAAGAAGATCTGTGCCTTAATTCCTATTTTTGGAAAGATATCCAAATATTTTTTCCTGGGGTTTGCGTTTTTGTACCGTTTCTAAAGCAAGATCAGGGAAGATTGAGACCTTGTGGCCCTGAAAGTTCAGTTCTTTTATTTATTTTTTATTTATTTTCTTACATTTATATACTGCCCCCCATGCCCACGGCATCTCGGGGCAGCTTCCAACACAATATAAAACAGTTTTTATAATTATAATACTGAGCTAACCCTAGCTCTTCTATGGGGCTTGAGCTCAGGAGGCTCTTGACCCCTGGACTGTGTAATACCATCCAAAACTGGAAATCTGTTCAATTGACCTTACCACAACACAATATATAGTGGGTCGAGATCATCTATTCATCTTCCCCAGCCTGCTTAATAAGAAATACTCTACACAAAAGGGCCGTGCACAACAATCTAAGAGAGACAAGGGGGTGGGGGGAGACAAAGGGTGGGAGAAACAGAGGAAGAGACAAGGATATGTATAGGAACTTGTTAGGTCTAAGGTGCATGTGCTTGGCTTAGTTACAAAGGTGTAGTTATTCATTTAATGTTACACAAGGATAAGTCAGAATCATTCAGGATAACTCAGCAAGGGGGTGAGTGGAACGAGGAGCCAGGGAAAACTTGATGGAAGATGTTGGGTTTGAAGAGGGGATATGAAAATTTGGAGGAAGGAAGCCAAGCGAACGTGTTCAGGGAGAGAGTTCCAGGCATGGGGCAGGAGGGCTGCCACAGAAAAGGGGTGGATGCATTTTGAGGAGTAGGGGAGCTGTGAAAAGGCAAGGGTGGTGGCAGAGGAGTTCCTCGCCCTTCTCTAGACCAGAACACCAGTTATCATGAAGGATTCTCTGGAGGTCACCCAGGAGTCCTGAGTATGAATTCTGTAATGGCCAGTGAAGGTATGGAGAGAGACCCAGGTGACAGCTCTACAGATTTCCTCAAGGAAGAGACTGTCACACAAAGCTACACTGAATTATTCTTTCCTTTATTCCAAACTCAGGATGAAGAACCATTCTATCCCCTTGCAACTGAGAGAACTGGCTCAGACAGAGCTCCCAACTCCAATATTTGTCTGGCTGGTGTAATGGCCACACAAATAGTCTTTACTGTCATATAATAGGATACTTGGGAAAGAGGCTCCGAGGGAACCCTAAGCACAACTTTGAGGCTCCAAAAGGGGAAAGCGGTGATGTACTCGTGGGCAGAGGAGAGAAGAGACCCGCAACAATCCTTTCACATCAATGTGTTTGAGACTAAGGATTCCTGTCCTCTGCAACAAATGCTGCTGGATGAGACTGCTGAGCGCTGATTATCGCACGCGAGTCCCATATTACATAATATAACTTCATATGAATTGCAGAAAGAGGCCTGAGACAAAGTCAATTAAGATGAATTAGCAGGGGTCGACTGGGCATGCGTGGCTGAGCAGACGTGCACGGCTGAGCTCCCTCCAGGCCCGACGCAAAAAGACAGAAAAAAGCAGTAAATGCCTTAAAAAAACAACAACAACAGGTACAGCTGAAAGAAAAAGGGTATGAGCCAGACCAAAAAAAACAAAGCAGACTCCACCGAAATAAAGACTGGGCTCCCGAGAAGAAGTATGCGCAGGGGAGAGGCCCCGATATCTAAGATGGCAGCGTCCATGATAAAGAACAGTGCCGGGGACCCGGCAACAACAATGCAAGTACTGGACCTGTTTAGGTTAATTAAAGAGGACTTGGGAATTAATAAGGAGGGGATTGCAGAGATAAAAAATGGAATCTGGGAGTTAAAATCTCAAATGGAGAGTATTACAAAAAGAATAGAGGAGGTGGAGAACAGAATCAGTGAGCAGGAAGATAGGAAGAATAACAATATTTCAAGAGTCACACGCACAGAAGCTGAAATAAAAGCACTGCAGGAGAAACTAGAAGACCTAGAGAATAGGTCTCAAAGAAATAACCTGAGAATAATGGGGGTACCAGAAGGAACTGAAGCTGGGGAATGAGGGACCTAGTGCAGAGAGTTATGAAAGAAATATTCCCTGAAAAACAGGAGCTACACCCTGTGGAGCTAGAACATGCACATAGGTCCCTTTGCCCCAAACCAAAAGATCAAGAACCCCCCAGGGCTCTAATAGTGAAATTCCTGTTAGTTTCAGGCTAAAGAGGACATATTGAGAGCAGCTAGGAACTCTAAAGAGTTGTGGAATACCCTCCCGGAGGAGTCCACCTGGCCCCGGGCCTGTTGGCCTTTCGACGTACTTGTAAGACTTGGCTGTTCGCCCAGGCCTTCGGAGGGGAGGGTGGGGTGGTGGGTTAATTTTTGTGGGGGGTGTTTTAAATTTGTTTTTGTTTAAAAACTGTTTTTTAAAAACTGTTTTATATTGTGTTGGAAGCTGCCCCGAGATGCCGTGGGCATGGGGGGCAGTATATAAATGTAAGAAAATAAATAAAAAATAAATAAAAGAACTGAACTTTCAGGGCCACAAGGTCTCAATCTTCCCTGATCTTGCTTTAGTCCAATAATAATAACAGATAATAAAAGATTCTTTTCCCGAGCAGGTGGATGGGAGCTATTAGTTGGCAAACAGATAAGGTTTATGTCCTGGAATATTTCAGGATGTAGGGGGCATTTACCCTATAAAGAATGGCTTGCTTTTCTGAGTGAGTTTGAGATTATTAGCCTTCAGGAAACCTGGCTTGGAGAGAAGCAATCTATAGATATTCCCAGTTTTCATGTTTTTTTCCCAAGGGGAAACCGCACAATACAAAGCATAGAAGAAAAGGAAAGAGAGCAGAGCTCCAACAAGCTTGAAGATGGGCTTCTGATCTGGGGTCTTGAAAATTGATGGCGTTACTTTGCATCTGCCTAACATGTCTGCAGAGAGAGCGAATAAGGAGAATGATTGAAACCAGAAAAATCAGAAAAGGGAAAAAGGATCCCAGAAAATTTAGTAAAGCCAAAGCTGATCCAATGGACTCTGTATTATTTTCCACTGTGATGTTTTGTGTGAGGTTCCCAGTTGAGCTGTGGAATTCATAATGAAGCATTGCCCAGATTACTGGAGGTAAGCTCTTCAATGACATAAGCACAGAGCCAAGCAACAGCCATGGAACAAATTTAGAGATTCTCATCTTCAGCCAGAGGAGGAGGGAGCTGGTGAAATTGACAATTTTTTACACAATAAAAGATACTGAGACAAGTAGCAAACCAGAGACTGCACTGGTTTAGAAACACCCATAATACCGCTAAAGTCATTTGCATGTGATATTTTCTAATAGTCCCCCAAAAGTCAATGAAATGGAGGCTAATTAACAATAAGACACACTGTAGACCGAATCTGGAACTGGAAAGGCTGACCAGGATCAGATCACAGGGAAGCAGTTTCCTGCTTTTGATCCAGTAGACATAAATCACAGCCACGATGAAACCATTTCCAACTATCCCTGTCAGGAACTCGATGATTTCAATGATGAAGAGGATGTCTTTTATTTCTGTAGCGCTCATGGTTCTGGTGAATGGATCACAATCCCCAGTTGTCCTTCTACTGGATTTTCAGAGGTGTAAACTTCACTGCAAGTGCTGGTGCAGCAGTGTCTGGCTGAACAGAGCACAACTCCACATAAAGCTTGGAAACTGGCATCTTTAGGTCACATACGCATTTCATCCTCTAAACAGAAGACAAAGAAAAAGAGAAAAGAACAATTATAAGGGATGTTTTGCATTGTCCATCAGTTGCAGTCAACCTCTCAGGGATGCAAATAGGGAAGGATTTTGTTTCTGGCTCTCAGTCCCATGAATACAACTTTTGCATTTTTCCATCTGATGTGCTTGAAGACTTCCATCCTGTTTGGGTAATGGAGTCTGGAGAATTCTAGTTTGTTGAGGGAGGCTTATGTTCTTGTTTTGGATTAGAGGTTGGAAAGTTGGCATCTACAAATGCACATCAGAAAAGTATTCAGTTACTGACTATCCTAATGTATCATCCCATTTGTATTTCTCTCTCTTTGGGGTTCTTGCAGGGTCACCTCCCAGACCCATTCAAGAAGTTGAACGTTGGCTTTCCCAAGGTAATACAGTAGTGTCCTTAATCTGAAGTAATGTCTTTTGTCAGGGCATAGCTAGAGGTGAATCAAATGCGGCCCCCAGCCCAGTACACAGGCTTTCAGGGAGACCCAGTAGAGCTAGCTTTATGGGCACCTCAAAATATGCTGCTTTATCTCTGCCAGAGCTGTCTGTGTGCTCCCCAGTGAGCACTCACTGTGTGCTCACTCACTGTGCTCACTCACTTTATGCTCCCCAGTGCCACTCACTGCCAGCGCCTCATCTTTCAGCCCTACCCCCATGTCTCACCTCCTGTACGCCATTGCCCCCCAAGTCCTGGCCTGCTCCAGTGCCTCATTTTCAACCCTTCTCCATTGCTACCCTGTGTCTCACTCCTCCATGTCTGACCTTCCATCATGCCTTCCTCAGTCCTCCCCCTAGCCGTGCCTTCCTCCATACCAGTTTAGATGGGGCCCAGTAATTTGACTTACCGCAGGGCCCTATTAAACCTAGCTACACCATTGGTTTGCTCTGGAGCTGCTGCTCTTCCATATCTGTGCTGTCTAGGCCACACTCCCCAGATTCCCAATTAGCCCTTTACTAGGACACAAGGGATCCCATTAGCCACTGGAAGCTGGGCAGAACAACATTGTCACTTCCCATTCCTGCTCCCCTGCCGTGCTCATCTACCAGTCCTGATCCTAGTCTCCCAGCATTGCCTTTTCCGAGCTTACCGGCCAGCCTTCATCTTGGCTCCCAGCATGTGCACCCACCCTTTGAACTGATGTTTCATCTCTAATCCTCTGTGGTTCATATACTATGACTATGGGTATTCATCCCACTCTGCCCCAAAACACACACCAGGTCTCTCCTCAATCTCAGTCAATATGGTGGCCAAACCTCTTGCTAGACAAGCAGGCCCCAAACGTCCACCAAACAAATCCAGAAGCGAAATCCATCTCTGCGCTCACAAATAACTTTTGTGTGCTCTCTTGGATGACACTATTTATGTAAGTAAAGCCCCACCCACAACGAAAAAGCAGAAGAAATGTTTTAAAATGTAGCACTGGCTCTGAGGGAGGACTCCAGCCTGCTTTACTCCTCACCTGTCTTTCCCTATCTTCACTAGAGAACTCATCATTTAAAGACTTTAAGTTCCTCCCACCTCAACATCATTTCTGGCTGGGTGGGACTGGTGAATCCCTGATTCTGGGATAATCAGATCTCAGCTGGCTACTTGATTCCTCTTAAGACTATTTATTCAGATAAGCTAATGGTTGTGCCACACATCTCCACTTTGGTCACCTTGATTTCCTCTTTTGTACTTCTCTTGAATTCCATCCCCACCACCCTCAGTAGATGGGAAGTCCATTGTAGTCACTTACCAACAAGAAGTATCATTGCTCAGTTTCAGGGCAAAGAAAGTCAATAAATAGGCCAAGATAAAGAGCTCAAACTTTCTATTAGGGTCTCTTTTCTTATCAGCAGCTATCCCAGTGAAGGTTTTCTTCAATATCTGTGTTAGTTTGGTGTTGAAAAATATCAGAATAACAGAGATCACAGAGTGGAATATTGCTTCAAAAATGTACTTACTTACTTATTTATTTAAATTTATAACCTGTTCTTCTCCTCAAGCTCCAGGCTTTTTATAACACAAAATACATTAAAAAAAACCTGGAAATCCATCAACCAGTGCTTAATTTGTAAGAAATAAAATGCCAATGCCCAAGTGTGCCCCAGAAACAATGCCCCCACCCATGAACTTACTAGAGTATGAGAGGGTGTTGTGTCAATCAGCATACCATAACCTTACACATGGGAGGGTGTTGTGGCAGGTGGTGGAGGAACACAGAAGACATTGGCACTGGCATTGGAAGGCACCCAAGGTTACACCAACTTGCAGAGAGCACTGCAGGGGGGCAGAGTGTGTGTGTGTGTGTGTGTCTGAGAGAGAGAGAGAGAGAGAGAGAGAGAGAGAGAGAGAGAGAGAGAGAGAATGGGAACTTACCTTACACATCGGAGGGTGTTGTGTCAATCACCTTGCAGAGAGTTTCCCAGGTGGGTAGGGGTAGCACCTTTGTGTGTGTGAGAGAGAAACACACACTGGCAAGAGCAGTAACTTGTGGCAGGTGGAGGAGGAACACAGAAGACACTGTCAGTTATTGGAAGGCACCCCAGGTTATACCAACTTGCAGAGAGCACCGCAGGGTGGCAGGGTGTGTGTGTGTCTTACTTACTTATTTTATTAAGCGTGGCTATAGGCAATTGCTTTAACAAACAAATACATAATATGAATCCATGAAATACAAAAATAAGCCCTACACCATGTAAGGGATAGAAATTAATTAACAACAAGATATAAAAACCTATAGAGTACTAAAATCCCTATATAGCGGCCCAATAAAGTAAACTCAAAATTTACTAATACCTACTACAAAGGGGCCAAGGTATATAAAGTACAAGAAACTAACATACGACATTCCCCTACTATAAAAAGATGATTAGTCCCAACAGGGCAATAGGAAACCGCAAGGGGTAGGTAAGTTAACCGATTAAGTTTCATTTCCTCAACGTGGCTATAAGCCATTACTAAAATACAAAATACAAAGACAATACAAGTACAGTACACTAACGGCACCACACAGAAGGGTATAATGCCAACCATAGTAACTAGGAAAAAAAACCCTAAAATATATTAATTCAATGAATAAAACAATACCAAAATAAATAACAAAAATAGAATATTCAATTCCTTATTAAAATTGGGACTAAAAAGATACCCAAATTGAGCCAGAGCCTAGTGCTCAGGACATAATTAACTATGAGTTAAAAGAACCCTGTAATTCAAAAGCAATAAATATAGAGCAGATCAGTATTACCAGAGCTAGTTCATTGATGCAGAGGTCAAGCTAAGAAAATTTTATGGCAAAGGAGGGAACAAGGCCAGAATGCCAAAAACATTTGGCAAAGATGAAATTCCTGCACCAGGAAAGAGGCAACCTGTGCTATAGCCTGGGAGCTAGAATTGTCCAATAAATAGTCCAAAGGTCAGCATCTGTTCTTCCAGGCAGATGATCCAACAAATGGTTCAAAAACTTAGCTCTGGGAAAGTCATATAGGTGGCAAGTCAATATAATGTGCCCTAACGCTACTCTCAAATCAAATCAAATTTATTAAAAGCATGACCACAGGTCATTACTTACAAAAGACAAAGCAAACACACACGTAAAAACATATTAATCAACAAGAGCCACAAGGGTCCCATTATAATAATAATATCAACTCTGGCTATCGAAATGGCCAAAATCTGTCCATTAACTATCCAGGTGTCATAACTCCATATCGCAGCCAAGAGTTTTATAAGCCAAAATTTCCCTTGGTATTCATTTTGTTATCCTAACCAAAGGTCGTAGTCATAAATACATGGTGAGTATACAAACAGCTATATAAATTACATCATGCCATCAATGTTGCATTAAGTTGTAAACTTAATATCAATCTCCCGCTGATCTTAGTCAGTAACAGCTTGCAGGAAATATTTATATTCTAAAAATAACTTACGAACATGGAAAGCCTGTTTTAAAAATTGCACCGTCTTAATAGAATTTTCAGGTACGTCCACAAGATACGCAAGAAGATCCAGCTCCAACCGTCCCATGTGTGTGTCTGACAGAGAGAGAGAGAGAGAGAGAGAGAGAGAGAGAGAGATACACTGGAAGGAGCAGCATGCAGGTGGTGAAGGAGCAGAGCAGACACTGGCACTAGTGTTGGGCTTGGTACCCCAAGAATAATATGATAGGGTATCAACTTTCAGAGAGTCCCCCAGGAGGGAAGGACTTGTGTGTGAGATAGAGACAAGCACTGGCAAGACTAGAAGCATCAGGCAGGTGATGGAGGGGAAGAGTAGTCAGGCATGGGCACAGGTGTTGGCATTAGTTTAACACCCCAAGATATGACAGGATATCAACTTGTAAAGAGCCCACCAAGTGGTCAGGACTTGTGAGAAAGAGAGAAATGCACTGGCAGGACCAGTCACTGTTGGCAGATGGTGGAGGAACAGAGAAGGCATTGGTACTGGTGTTGGAAAGTCTGGCAGGGTATTAACTTGCAGAGAGCACCCCAGGGGGAAGGAATTGTGTGAGAAAGAGATTTGCACTGGCAGGAGCAGAAGCAGCGGTCAGATGGTACAAGGGCAGAGCAGGCAGGCATTGGCAAAGGTGTTGGTATTGTTTTATACCCTGAGATATGGCAGGGGATCAGCTTGCAGGGCATGACTTGTATGAGAGAGACACACACACACTGGCAGGAGCATTCATTGGTGGCAGGTGGTGGAGGAACAGAGTAGTCATTGACACTGATGGTGGCAGGCACCCCAAGATATGGCAGGGTATCAGCTCACAGAGAGAATCCCAGGGTTCAGGACTTGGGAGAGAGGGAGAGAGACACACTGGCAGGAGAAGTCACTGGTGGCAGGTGGTGGAGAAATAGAGCAGGCATTGGCAATAGCACTGGCACTCATACCCCAAAGTCTGGCAGGGGATCAACTTGCAGAGAGCACCTCATGGGAGCAGGGCTTGTGTGTGAAAGACACACACTGGCAGGAGGAGCAGCAGCAGCGGGCAGATGCTGGAGGGGTAGTGCAGGCAGGCATTGTCATAGGTATTGACTTTGTTTTGGTACCCCAAGCTATGACAGGGAAACAACTTGCAGAGAACACCCCATGGGGGCATGGCATATGTGTGATTTTATTTACCTTAGCAGATATTGCCCATATTAGGTTATTGGCAATGTTTCTTTTATTGGTTGATAAAGAAAGGAGACGATTGCTGCTGGATGCTCTCTGTAGATTCAACGGATGTATATTATTACCTTCTTTTTTAAGTATGCTTCTCTGAATTTAAATTTTTTTATCCATGTTCTTCTGAATTTAGAACATTTTTATTATGCCCATTTGGGGGTTTGTCTCCGTTTTTTGCTTTTTAATTTTTCTGTATATATTTACTTACTTATTTTTCTAATGCTGATAGCAAATATCCTGATTCAATAAAACAAACATGGGAGTGTAAACATATGTGTGACACACACACACACACCCACACCCACACAAACACACATTGGCAGGAGCAGTTCTTAGTGGCAGGTGGTGGAGAAACAGAGCAGGCATAGGCGCTGATGGCGGCAGGCACCCCAAGACATGTCAGGGTATCAGCTTGCAGAGAGAAGGAGACACACACACTGGAAGGAGGAGTCACTGGTGGCAGGTGGTGGGGGAATAGCTCAGGCATTGGCAATAGTATTGGCATTGGCATTGGTACCCCAAAATCTCACAGGGAATCAACTTGCAGAGAACACCTCAGGGGTGCAGTACTGTCTCTGTGTGAGAGAGATGCACTGGCAGGACCAGCAGCAGAGGGCAGGTGGTGGAGAGCCAGAGGAGGTTGACATTGGCACAGGTGTTGGTACTGGTTTGGTACCCCAAGATATGACAGGGTGTCATCTTGCAGAGAGTTCCCCAAGGAGGCAGGATTTGTGTGAGAGAGAGAGGTGCACTGGCAGGAGCAGCAGCATTGGGTAGGCAGTGAAGGAGCAGATCAGGCCTTGGCAATGGGTTGACCTTCTGGTGGGTTGGCATTGGTACCCCCAAAGTCTGGTAGGGTATCAATTTGCAGAGAGTAACCCAGCAGGGAAGGACTTGTCAGAGAGAGAGGTAGACTGGCAGGAGCCACAGCAACGGGCAAGTGTTGGAGGAGCATGCATTGGCTCAGGTGTTGACATTGGTATTCCACGATATGACAGGGATGTGCATATGCGGTTCGGATGTTCAGAGTTCGGACTGAACCAAACGTCCGAACCAAATGGTCATGTTCACGTGATTTCGGATGAGTTTGGGGTGGGAAAAACGTGACTGGAAGGGGGAGGCAGCTGAGGAGCAGACTTCCTGGCACCAGGGGTGGAGACCAGGGGTGGCCTCTGGGCCAAATTATACCAATACCGAAAAATATCTTCAAATTTGGTATCGCTATTTTGAATGTTAGGCAATGTTTGGCCAGACTGAACTCCGCCGAACCGAACAACCAAACCTAAACTCGGGTTTCGAACCAAATGACTGAATTGCTGAACTGTGTTCTGTTTGTACATCCATATGCCCCAGAGGGGCAGAACTTGTGAGAGCCAGAGAGTCGTACTGGCAGGAACAGCAGCAGCAGGCAGGCTTTTTTTTATAAGGTACCACAAGTTATGACATGGTGTTGTTACCTTGCAGCGATGGCCTGGGTGCGGCATCATTTGGAAACTCAGACATGTGGCATGGCATCATTAACTTGGAGCACCAATTGTCTTGAGGGGGGGAAGCATATCTGAGAGAGAGACAGAAAGACAGAGACAGAAAAACAGAGAGAGAGAGAGAGAGAGAGAGAGAGAGAGAGAGTGTCAGGAAGTTGCAACACCACAGAAAGGCGAGGCATCTTCAGCTCACATCAATCAATGATCTGCTGGCTGCTTCTGTGGGGTTGTGTGACTGAGATCCTTGGGCTCACCTGTTGTTGTTTGTTCTTCTTCTCAGGTAAAACTGGCTCACTCTCCTCTATAAGGGTCAGAGACTGCCAAGGGCAACAACCAAAGGACGCAGTCGGTTTGGTGGCCATTTGAGGGCAGAGAGTAGCCGGGAGCTCCCTTCCTGTGAGACTAAACAAGTAACGCTAGAGTGTAATTTTGTGGAACGGTAAGGAAAGCTTGGCAGCTGTCTGGAACTGTTGTCGTTGTTCACTGCCCCGGGCTGCCCTGTGGGCATAAGGGGGCGGGATATATATTTTATATAAATAAATGAATAATATTTGGCAGCAGGCAGAAGGTGGTAGGTGCTGGTGGTCAGAGGGGCTCTTTCAGCAGCTTCAGCGGGCATCCGTGGGGGTGTGTGTGAGGCGGAGTAGGCTGGTGGAGGGGGGGGCAAGCTGGCGTGTGGGCATGGATGCAGTGGAATGGAATGACAGCCCCCCGTGACCGGAATGATGGTCCCAGAATCTTGTTGATGGTTCCTGGGAAGGGCATGACTGCTTAAGGTTAAGTGGAATGACAGCCTATGGGAGTTGAATGATGTCCCCAGAATTAGTACTTGGTTGGGCAAACTTCATTCAATCATGCGATAGGTGGCAGCAGCCAGTACAGGAACGCACACAGGCAGGCAGGCACATATAATTTGTTGTGTATTATTTCCGAGCTGAATAAACCTCTCCCCCTCCACCCCCATCGCTCTTGTTCTAACGGGGAGCCTCTCTCTCTACCTCTCTCTCTCTCTGGCCATATAGAGCAGGTGACAGCATGGGTGGGATCATGTCTGTCTCTCCATCTAGCAGTGGGAAGATTCTTTCTTTCTCTCTCTCTCCATGAACAGAAGTTTGAATTATGGCTCTTTTTGAGCGGAATGACGGACCCCAGAACCCTGAAGGTGGGTCCTGGGGCTAGAGTGGCTGTTTGTTGATGCAGTTGAAAGACGGCTCACTGTGACTGGAATGAGCCCTGATGGTGGGTCCTGGGACTAGAGTCGCAGCTTCTGGGTGCAGTGGAACAGCAGAGGTATCATTGACAGCAGCAGCAGACATTGGATTGCCCAGGCATAGAACCCGTGTAACAACAGAGACGCCATTGGCAGGATTTGCCTCTGTGCTGCACCCATGGAGCCGAGCCAGGATGGAAGGATTTTCCAGGGAAGAGCTCCCATAAAACAGCAGACACAGGCAGCAGCAGCAGGATTGTGTGGGCACATTTGGATTTGCCAGAGCAGAGAGTCTACGGACCAGCAGACAGCAGCAGCGGGATTACCAGGCAAGTGGAGCACATCTCCCAGGGTTGACAGGGTGGGCAGACAGGCAGAGTGGCATGAGCTGTCTCTTATACACATCTAGATGTGTATAAGAGACAGGGCATGAGAGGCAGGCAGGCGGACTGAGGCAGACTTTGAGCTAGGCAAACGAGGTGGGCAGACAGGCAGCGTGGCATGAGAGGCAGACAGTGAGGCTGAGGCAGGCTCTGAGCTTGGCAGGGCATTCAGATAGGCTGGCTAAGACTGTGCAGCACAAGAGAGAGAGAACCAGTCAGATAGGTGGGCCGAGATCATCTAGTTAGAGGCCGACTGGCAGGCTTACAGTTTCCCAATGCCAGGCTGCATCATGAGCACTAGTATTCCAGTCCTCCTGCATGGCACTGGAGGAGGCTGGCAGGAGGCACCGCTGAAACACCAGCCTCTCCTACTTCCTATCTCTATGTCTTCCAACTCAAAGAATGCACAGTACACAAATATTATATATATATAATCTCCCAAATTCAGGCCTCTGAAGCTTGGGGTGTGGTGGTGATGGACTCTGGCTGCTGCTGCCTGCTGCCACTCCTCTGGCATGGCCCCTACCACCACCTCTGCCACATGCCCCATTGCCCGCCTTATGTGCAGCAGACCAGCCTCTACTACTTCCCATCTCCATGTCTTCCAACTCAAAGAATGCACAGTACACAAAGATTTTATATATATATATATATATATATATATATAATCTTTGTGTACTGTGCATTCTTTGAGTTGGGAGACAGGGTTCAGAGGCTCCCAACAGTGGCACTAGTCTCAGGGTGTTTCAGCGGTGACTCCTGCCAGCATCCTCCAGTGCCATGCAGGGCACTGGAAGGCCTGCAGTACATGAGGCTATGGCTGTCTCTCTTCTGCTGGAGCAGGTGTAACTTCTGATGTTCCTCCAGGGCCACCAATGTCCCCCATTGTTGAGGTGATCCCCAGCAGTCCAGGGCTGGTGGATCACACACTGGCTGCTACAGTCAGGGTCCTATCCCCAGGCAATGGCAGCAGGGAGAGGAGCAGCAGCAGCAGCAGCAGCAGTAGAAGCTATAGGGGGCACAGGCAGAGTGGCAGCAGCATGATGGGCAGTCAAGCCTCAGGGTCCCAGTACTCCCTTCACGGGACATCACAGTGATTGGGGACAATGAGGCAGAGGCAGACACTAGTCCCACAGAGGAGATGTCTGGAGCTGAGGTGATGGCTGTCCCTTCTCCCAGAGCTGTGTCACCAACAAGTTCTGCCCCTCCCAGCAGTGCTGGCAGCAGTGCGTCATGTGGTGCAGACCAGAAGGCTGGTGGAGGGCGGGAATCATCTGTCTGGGAACATTTAAAGTTGGTGCGGGGGGATGATCCAAGGGAGGTGCAGTGCACTGTGTGCAATAAGGTGGTGAAGCATAGGCAGGTGCTCACCAATCTTGGGACAACTGCCATGGCGAGGCACCTCAAGGTATGCCACAGTGCTCTGCTGCTAAACGGGTAGTCAGGGGCAGTGGATGCCAGTGGGTTCCCGACTGCAGTGGCTATGCCGGTCAGTCATCCGCCTCCTTCAGTGGGCAAGTGTCCTGCACCAACAGCTGCCTCTAGCAGCAGGAGCACTAGTATTCCTGATACGGGGGAAGAACAGCAGCAGGAGCCTCACCAGCAGCATCAGTCCAGCCTGGAGGAGGTGGGTGGGGGCAGTTGCCAAGGCCATCGGCAGCTGGAGGGCGATGTGGTTTTCAAGCAATAGCCATGTGCCTGTGGGGCAAAATGATTGCACTGGATGGGCATCCCTTCTCCATGGTACAGGACATGGGCTTTAGGTGGCTGATAGAGTTCATGGACCCCCACTTTAAGTTGCCATCATGCACCACCCTGAGTCGTCAGGTGGTGCCAGGCCTCTACAGGACTTTGAAAAAGCGGGTGAGGGAGCAGCTGGCAGGGGCTGGGGGTGCCACCATACACTTCACCACCGACTGTGGTTCAGTAGAAATGTGCAACATGCCTACCTGATTTGAGATAAAAAGATTGAATAAAATATTATATATATATATATATATATAATATTTTATTCAATTTTTTTATCTCAAATCAAATCAAAACATTTATTAAGGTTCAGCCGTCGCTATAGCCCAGACAATAAACATACAAACAAACAATAAACATACATATTAAAAAATACAAAATACAAAATACCCTAACATAGCAGCCGGAACACAAAGCCCACTTAAATCCTCAATCCCGAACTAAATGATCTTTTATCTAAGGGAGTAGCAGCTCTAAACTGGCTGGCCAAGTAATTGTAATTTATCCTTTATACTAGTCCTTCTCCTGGACGCCATCCAGAAAAAAGGCGCAATATTGACCAATTCCTCCCTACCAGAAAGAGAAAGGAGGAATAAATAACATCCCTCTGACTCGAAGGACATACCTTCCCTAACAAGTGGAGAGAGCCAAGTTGCCCTCAAAGCTGCATAATAAGGATATCTGAGAAGGGAATGGTCCATTGACTCCACCTCCTTGATGCTGCAATTACAGCATCGCTGATCATATTTTACCTTATGGTATCTACTAGAGGTGGGACCCCGGGGCAATTACCGGATACCGGATTTACCTGTTTTCCGGTTCTCAAAGAACCGGATTCTCTGATTAAATCCGGTATCCGGTACCGGTTTTATTCCATTGATTTCAATGGGGCACTGTGTCCCCATTGAAATCAATGGAATACAATTCCTCCCCCCTCCCCC
>QEPC01007580.1:224361-243135 GCA_003113815.1 Sphenodon punctatus | reverse complement strand
GTTGCGGCGTGACGGGGTGATACCGGCGGGGAAGGAATTCGGTGATTTCGGTACGGGGCCAACGGGCCCTGTAATGTCTGAAATCACCCTCTGTTAATAGAGATATATTATGGCTTAAACTCTGCCGTACTTCAATTGATAGGAGATTGCTCTTTCTTATACAAGGATTATACTCCAATTCTAAACTAGCTGTTAAGGTAAGCTCTAGTGGTCATATAACCAAGGAAGTGGAAGTCACTAGGGGAGTAAGACAAGGTTGTGTCTTGGCCGCTGCCCGTTTCAACCTTTTCATCAATGATGTTATCCCACTTATGGCCCAATTACATTTCTTTCCCCCAGACTTGCATCTCAGCATATAGGCTGCCTACTTTATGCAGATGACCTCGTACTCTTGTTCCAGACTCACCTTGGCCTTAATAGGCAGCTTGAGGCTTTTTCCCCAATATTTTAAAACCAACAGATTGGAAATTAATTACTCAAAATCAAAGGTAATGGTTTTTACTAAATCTCAGTTAAAAAATACCCATAAATGGTATGTTGAGGGGATTCCATTAGAGCAATTTAAGTTATTTAAATACCTTGTCTTACTCCTTCATTTCTCAGACCACTGGAAGGAACATCTCAATAGAGCAGAGTCTGAAGCAAAGAGATCTGCTTTTGCAGTCAGAAAGCTTTTTGAACAGTCAGGGAGGTTGGCCTTTAAAATGGCCAATGATGTGTTTAACTGCAAAACAAGAGCTCAGTTCCTTTTTGGAGCTGAACTGTGAGTTCCCCTTACTTCATCAAATCTTGATTTGATTCCATCAAAGTTCTATCGGGCATTGATAAGGGCTCCAGGAGGTACTCCTAGGGCTGCTATCAGGCTCAAACTGGGTCAACGTAGGTGGTCTTTTAGAGCTTGGGCCTTGGCACATAATTTTTGGAACAAAACCACCAGACCTGGTGCTCAGGGGCTGTTATTGCTGCTGAATGAAGATTCATTCAAGAGTAGCTGGCATTCTAGAGTGGAGGGGGAGGCCCATTTGGTTAAATTGGGTCTGCCCAGTGAATATCTGCTTGTGAAGGATATACAGGTTGAACATGAAGAAATTATGCTTCGATCGCAGGAAATTGATAGGTGGTCAGAAATAACCAGGAGTAGATTCTCTGCCCATATGAGCGGGTATCTAGCTTTGATCCCGGAGAAGGATACCCTGGCTTCATACTTGTTAGCAAAGTCTTCCTTCCAGGGAAAATGGCTTTTTTTGGCTGCCAGGTTCAATGCTCTTCCTACCAGGTTATTGGAGGGTCGCTTTGGTAACATTCTGACTGACCAGCGCTTATGCCTTTATGATCAGCAGGAGGTTGAAACATCAGAGCATGTCTTTTTTAGGTGCCACCTTTATGACAAGCCAAGGTTGGAGTTCTTGAGCCCGTTTAATAGTAATTACCCAGGCAGAACCAAACCGTTTCTCTTGGGTTTAGCATTGGCTGATTTGGATGCTGAAGTATCCGTCAGTGTCACCAAGTTCCTGACTGCCACTTTTTCCCTTCATCAACTTTTTGTGTTTTTAAGTTTCCAAAGGAAATATGACTTTTAATTGTCTTGTTGTTTTTCCATATTATATACTGTATTACTGTGGTATTTGTATTTTGCACTTTTACAGATTGTATAGTTTATTATTTATTTATTTAAATTTTATTGTTGTAATTATAATTATTATCTTCTTTTGGCTATGACCACTGGTCTCGCCTGATAATAAATACTACTACTACTACCACTACTACTACTACTACTACTAGTTTTATTTGTTTCCATATAATTTGTCACTGCAAACTAAACATTTTGGTTGATTATCAAAATGAGAAATGGGCGAATATGACTTGTTTTACTTAATTTTCAATAGTTTCAACGGGTCTTTCATCTCCAGAACCCCCAAAAGATTGCCTACAGCAGTGCATATGGCAATTAAATCCAAATGCATGTTCTCTCTCTGGCCACTTTTAGATGTGCGCAACACACACGTGGTGTGCAACCAGGAAGCATGTAAAAATCCTGTGGGTGGGTTTTAGATGCAATATTTTGTGCGTTAAAGCCGGTTGCGCATTCTTTTAAAGCTGTGAACTAAATACCGAGGTAATTAGTTCACGGTTTTAAAAGAATAATTTCTCTCTCGCTCTCTCTTTCCATTTATCCTGCTGTGCCCCAAAACACTTCCCAGCTCTATCTTCACTCTCAGCCTGTATGATGGCCAAAGGTCTTGCTAGACAAATGGGTCCAAGACCTCCCTCAAACAAAACCAGAAGCAAAATCCATCTTCATGCTCAAACACACTTTTTATGTAAAGTTGCCACCTTTGGTTGTTTTTTTACCTGACACTTCTATTTTGGCATGGAAGTGTCAGGTAAAAACCTCCACAGGTGGCAACCCTACTTTTATATGCTCTCCTGAATGACGCTATGTATGTAAGTAAAGCCCCATCTGCAAATAAAAGCAGATGAAATTTTTTAAATGCAGCACAGGCTCTGAGGCAGGGCTCCAGCCTGCTATACTCCTCACCTGCTATACACCGTCTCTTTAATAGAGAACTCATCACTTAAAAGTTTTAAGTGACTCTCAGCTTAACATCATTTCCTGGGGGGGAGGGGGTTGGGGGAAATGGAGAACTGGTCCATCCTCGATTCTGTGATAAAAGGGAGCTCAGCTAATTAACTGGTTCCCCCTCAGGCTACTAATTCAGGTACGCTAATGGTTGTGCCACACATCTCCACTTTGCTCACCCTGCTTTCCTGTTTTGTACTTCCTCTGAAATCCCTCCCACCACCTCCCTGGTGCAATGTAGTCGCATACCAACAAGCAGTAGCATTTTCCTGAGTTTCTACGCAAAGGAAGTCAATAAATAGGCCAAGATAAAGAGCTCACATTTTTTATTAGGGTTCTTTCCCTTGTCAGCAGCTATCCCAGTGACGGATTTTCTATTCAATGTCTGTTTCAGTTTGGAGTTGAAAAATAGAAGAACAACAGAGATCACAGAGAGGAATATAGTCCTAAAAAATGTATATATTTATTTATTTATTTACATTTATATCCTGTCCTTCTCCTAAGGTTCCAGACTTTTTATAACACAAATACATAAAAATCCCCAGGAAACTCCTCAACCAGTGCTTAATTTGTAAGAAATAAATTGCCAAGGCCCAAGTGTACCCCAGAAACCATGCTCCTGCTCCAGAACTTATAGCGGGGAAACAAACCTTATTCTCCAGCTAGCAACCCAACCACTGGACTAAGCTGCCTCTTTTGCAGCTGAATATAAATCAGAATTTCTTGTGATTTAATGTATACAATGGCAAAGTGCAGGGTTGGGGCTGGGAAAACGTTAATGAAAACTGAATAAACCATCCATTTTTTCCTGGCATTTGTTTCCAACCCTGAAATGGCCAATATTGGCCTTTTCCTGGTCTTTCACATTCAGGGGTGCATGTTCCACCTGTGAATGTTTTGTGGGGATCAGCCCCCTTGAATTTAATTGCCAAGGCGGAGCCCTAGCAAGCTCCACCCCTGAAACAAATGATGTCCCATCCCCAACCCCACCATCCCCTATGCCTACCTGCCAAATGCTAAACTATAGATAAAGGTCTTACATTGCCTCTGGAAAATGCTCAGGCTACCTTATTTTGAACCATCAAAGTGTTCACCTATAAAGCCCTTCACAACCTTGCTCCCCTCTAACACTCTGTTCTAATTTCCCTCCGTATTCCAGTCTGTGAACTCCGCTACTCCTCTGTCCCCTCTCTCACCCTCCCACATCTTCCCTGCTCTCCTCGTCCCTTCTCCCTACCTGGCCCCCATGTCTGGAACTGACTCCATGCCCACAAGGCGGGTAGTTAGGTACTTCATGTCAAGATGATTGATGACCCTTATCATTTGATAAGGGCCTTATAAATGATTGTGGCCATTTTGAACGTATAACAGATGTTGTGAACTGTGTTTGACCCATGAAAGGAATGTGAATGTATAGCAGATGTTGGTTAGTTTGTGGGTGTGGAGGAAGTGCTTTATTCATGTTTTAACTTTTAAAAAGCAGAGTTTGTGACACTCCCTTGTAACCGTTTTATTCATGTTAAAAGCCGTGTTTGTCACACAGATGCAGTAAAAGGTATTCAAGAGGTAATACCTTTAAACAGAAAAGTAATGTAAAAAAGGTTTTTTATGAAAGAGTTTGACACATACACATGCAGTAAAAGCTATTCAAGAGACCCCATCTTTAAAGCAGACAAGTAAAAGTAAAAAAGGTTTTTAGAAAGAGCAAAGTATTTTAGAAAGAAAAGTACATGCTGTTTATGAATGAGCAAAGTAAAAAAGAATTTTAGAAAGAAGACGCCTAGGAGCCCTCTCTCGCTGGACTGACTCCTTTGTCCCTGACTAGGGGTTGGGTTTACTGCAGGACCAAACAGCGGCAGTCACGGTGGGGGCGTGAACTAGGAGGGAAGTTGCTCCATTTGAAATGAACTAATCAGTGAAAATAGGGGGGTTATAAAAAGCGACCCAAAGTTGTAGGATGTTTTACCATCAGCCATGGAAACACCTGAGACTCCAAGCGATGCAGCGATTCCTGAGTTTCCACCCATTGTATCGAAGAATGTACAGCCATGATAATTCTCACCGAATTCGTCAACCTTCTTTTGATGAGGATAACCCTAACGTGTTCAGCGTGTTTTGATGGAGGAAATCAGACAAAGAGCTGGAAACCCAAGTGAAATGGTAAGTATATGTAACATGTGTGGGGGTATGTTGGTGTCATTATAGGAATGTTTTTTAATATTTGTTTGTACTAACAGGACCCTGTGTACATGCCGATGCATGCATGCTCAGATGTGGAGGCAGATGTCTATAATGATCTAAACACCATCGTAGAGGAGTACCATTCGGGTGTGTCAGATGATGAAGATTATGTGGAAATGGACGGTTCCGCAAAGAATGATGTGATTGTCATAGAGGATTCGGAGGCTGAGAAAGGACCTGAAAATTAGGTGGAGGAGGAGGAGGTTGTCTATGCGGAAATGGATGGGGTAGCAAAGAATGACATGATCATCATAGAGGATTCGGAGGCTGAGAAAGGACCTGAAAATAAAGTGGAGGAGGAGGAGGTTGTCTATGCGGAAATGGATGGGGCCGCAAAGAATGACGTGATCGTCATAGAGGATTCGGAGGCTGAGAAAGAACCTGAAAATAAAGTGGAGGAGGAGGAGGCTGTCTATGTGGAAATGCATGGGTCCTCAAAGAATGATGTGATCATCATAGAGGATTCAGAGGATGAGAAAGAAAATAAGGTACGTCAAAGAGGGCTTGTAACAAGGGTAGTCATGGTATAGGAACATTTTAAAAGGCTTTTGTTTTAAAGGGCCTGTTTGTATTTAGGACGTACATGAGGGGGCACCTCCAAGCAAGAAGACCCGGGATTCTGATGAGGAGGTAGGTAAACATTTGAGAAGGATCGGGTAGGGGGTGGGGGGGTGGGGGCTGTGGGTTGCTTCTAAAAATGTTTTTTCTCTTTTAATCAGTCTTTTGAAGAGGACTCATCGGACGATGATGAACACGATGATTTTTACCCAAACCTGCTCTACGTCTGTGGTTTCTCTTGCAACCGCAGGAGGAAGGTGCAGCAGAGAGACAAAAGTACGGGAGAGGAAACTGAGGATGTTATTGCGGCTCATATAGTTAAGGCTGTCATTATATTTGTGACTTGTGGATGTGCGCTAGATGAGTTGCCAGAGGATTACAGATACGAACATGGATTTTGTTGGGGTGATGAACAATGTCAGGGGTACAACTGCTTGTACTGGGACATGGATGTATCAGACTATCATCTCTACATGGCAGCGGTTAACCTAAGTCTCGACAGGGTTCTTAGCATAGTGATGGCCATGGGGTACAAACTAGGAAAGCTCCATTTGACTATAAAACATATACGTCTGGCAGCGCAGCTGCTAAGAAAGTTAGGGCGATCTAAGGACAGGATAGCCCTGATGACAGAGTGGTGTGGCACCATACCCCATGAAATTGTAGTAAAGGTCCGCAGAAGATCAGGGCGGTATACGCCTGCGGATGTATACACCTGCAATGTGGGGAGGGATAACGGGCATGTTATGAGACCCCGCAAAATCATATTAGATTTTGATTAGGCTTCTTTTTCTACAGGTCTAGCAACTGAAGAGAGCGGCGATGCTATGGCCCCAATTATTAAAGCAACAATTGTATATTCCCTTTGTATCTGTGTGCCCAATCATTGGTTTACAAAACAATTTAAGGAACGTGACTGATGCCAATGTTATTGGAAGGTTCACGATTGCATGTATTATGATGATTTTGAAACAAATGAACAGCTTCATTACGCTGCCGTTCATTTGGGTCTCGACAGGATTCTATGTGTAATTATGGCTGTCGCTTATAAACTAAAGGTGCTTAGGGTGGACAACGAGACAGTGCTTGAGACGGCTAGGATGTTGAGAACAATAGAAAAATGTGACGACCCCTGGATATTGATGCACACGCTAATGCAATCGATACCGGTACATGTGGCTAGAGAAGTCCATAGACGTCTCCGGAGGGTTGATAGCGATCGCTTGTATCGCGAGGACATGCATGTTATCAACCGTACAGAGAGGCCAAAAATAATAAATCTGGCTTTTGATTAGACTTATACGTTCTTTTCCAGAAGGGGGCAACGAAAGCGTCAGCACGACGACAGATCAGCTTGTTTATGCGGTGATAGTAAAAATTATTCAGCACTGCTACGATCATCAGCTTCACGATAATTGTCCAGGCTGTGTTGTGCAGCACGGCAGTCAACATCACCACGAATGCCTGTTTTGGGAAGAAGAGGAGCGTGTGTGGCAGTTTAAACTGATCTGTTCTAAACTGAATATGCTGATGATTGTCCATATCATTGTGTATGTGGGGTACAAGCTGAAGAATTTATATTTGGACAGAGACACCCTGCAAGCTATAAATGTTTTGTTAGAGACTTTCCTAAAGAGTGAGACCAAGAGTCCCAGGGATTTGCTGACAGTTCTATGTGGGTGGGTTTCGTTGACGCTCGGTCGGGTAGTGTGTAAGACGGTTCGCTGTATAGATTATAAAGCTTTTTACCAAAGTGAGGATGCTCCCTTAATATTAACAATAAAATGAATGCTCTGAATTATATTTAGCCACACCTGTATGTGTAAAAAATAAAAATGAATGCTCTGCATTATATTTAACCACACCTGTATGTAGAAAAAAATAAAATGAATGCTTTGCATTATATTTAATCACGCATATATGTATAAAAAATAAAAATAAAGTTCTGCATTATATTTAACCACACATGTATGAATAAAAATAAAATGAATGATCTGTATTATATTTAACCACCCATGTAGGAATACAAATAAAAATAAAAATGATGACAGTTTCACACGTCTCTATAATAATGTCTGCCACAAGGGGCGGGGGAGTCAGAAATGACAGGGCTGTTCAAGAACGTTTATTACAACCCCCAGGAGATGGGGAGTTTTGGAGGTGTCACTAGTTTGCACAGAGCAGCTAAAAAGAGAGGGGGTACCCTGAGCCAAAGGCAAGTCACCGAATGGCTTATGGAGCAAGATACCTACACATTGCACCATCCAGCCCGCCTTCATTTTAAAAGAAACAAAACCGTGGTGTCTGGGGTGGATTCACAATGGCAAGCGGATTTGGTGGATATGAGCGCCTATTCAAAGTACAACAATGGTTATAAATACATTTTAACCGTGATAGATATTTTATATAAATATGCATGGGCTGAAGCCTTAAAAAACAAAACGGGGGGGGGAAGTGGCCGAAGCTTTTAAAACAATATTCAGTCGGGGAAGGGCACCTCAAAAGTTACAAATGGGTCAGGGAAAAGAATTCTTAACCAAAGTCATCAATAAGCTGCTAAAACAGCAAGGGATACACCACTTTGTGACAAACAATCATGTCAAGGCGGGAGTTGTGGAGCATTTTAACAGAACTTTAAAATCAAAGATGTGGAGGTATTTCACAGCTCGCAACACCTACCGCTATATTAACGTATTGCCCCAGCTACTAAAGAGTTACAGTCACAGTTTCCACAATGCCATATGCACCCGACCCATAGATGTGAGTGATATAAATGCTCTGGGGGTGTGGAAAACTGTATACGGTGACTCATTAACATTAAGAAAGAAGGCGGGTCCAGTCTTTAAGAAAGGAGATCACGTCAGGATATCTAAAGCCAAAGGCATGTTTGAGAAAGGATACGAGCAAATGTTTACGACTGAAATATTTAAAGTCGAAGCGGTCCTTAAACACTCACAGAGACCCGTGTATCATCTGAAGGATTATGAGGGGGAACCGATCCTCGGTACCTTTTACGAAGAAGAGCTGCAAAAAGTGAAACCTCAGCACGATAAAGTGTACAGGATTGAAAAGGTGTTATCCACTAAGGGGAAAGGGAAAAATAAGCAGTGTTTTGTTAAGTGGGTAGGTTGGCCTTCCAAATTTAACTGTTGGGTACAAGCCTCTCAAATCATCGATGGATGAGAATGGTTTTTAAGTCACGCTGCCAAGCAACGCGAGACCCAAGGCTTTTCCGCGGAACACCAGTTCCAGTTTTATCATTCAGCTAGCACGACTCTTGAACCTCCCCGGAGACTTGGAAGTGGGTCTGTCTGAAATACAATATCCCCACAGCTGGGCTAATATCTCTAAGAACTTGGTTTATGAAATCAGTGCCGGGGAGGAACTTGATGAAGGCCATTATTCAAGCATCGGGGACCTCTTGGGGCATATAAACTGGCAGATACCCCGGAGTACCAAACATCGACCTGTGTACCTGGAACTTGAGCCACGAAGATGAAAAGTTAAACTGATAGGGTCCCATACACACTGGTTCCGAACCACGGGGGCTTTAGCCTACATACTGGGGTTAAAACCAGGCATTGCGACCCAGGGGCGTTTTCCCGAACTGGCAGACAATACGGGTGTTGTGAACGCTTTGTATCTGTACACGGATATAGTAGAGCACCAAATGTTGGGGAATTCTCCGTGCCATTATTACGGTGCATGCCGGTGCGGGGGGAAAATGACACATTCCAGACCACTGCATATGACAGGCCGCACTACCTGCCGGTCAGCAAGCAGCACATCGACACAGTGGCCGTTGAAATAAAGATGGACCAGGATGAGTACGTGCCATTTTGTTATGGCAAGACGATTGTTAAGTTGCATTTCCGCCCCCGTAAAGTGACAGGATGACCGTCGTAAAAAATTATGGGGATTCGACACTCTAAGGTAACTATTACAGAGCCCAAGCAGGGTACGCTCTCCCTGGATTTCGGGGCTTGCCAGTGATGTACGGGGCAGGTCTCGGCAGTTTATTTCACAACCTTTTTCGGAAAGCCATGCCCTTGCTGAGAAGGGGGTTTGATATTGTTAAGCCCCATATGAAAACTGCCGCAAAAAATATCACTAACAACATAGTGAGCGGTGTCTATGGAGTTGTTTTAAACCGAATGAACCAAAAAGGGACGGGGGTGAAAAAAAGGAAAAGACGCTGTGTGTTACTAGGACCGCCCAGACCCCTTAAAAGAAAAGCGGCGTAGAGGACATGCCAGGGGCAGAAGTGTAGAAACCCCGCTAAGAAGAGGAAGGGCCGCCGAGATGGGGATATTTTTTTTTAAATGGCATTCATACACTGCGGTTCCAAAGAATGCGCCAAATCTGAATTGGACCTTTTTCAAATGGGACCATCACAAACCAGTATTGAAAACAGCATGTATGTCGAGGTTCCGCCGCTGTCTGCATTATCCGCAAACGCACCGCTAGACTTCTTTATCGCGGGGCATGGGGATCAGTACCTAGATTTGAACAACACGCAGCTGTACGTGTGCTGTAAAATCGTAAAAGCCGACGGAACAAACATAGCGGATGATGCGAAGGTGGCCTTGGCGAACTACCCCATAGCAATGCTTTTTAACCAGGTGGACGTCACTTTAGGGGATCGACTTATTAGTCAGAGCAATGGGTGATACCCCTACAGGGCCATGATAGACCTGGTCCTCAACTACGGCGAAGACACGTTAGTGAATCAAGTCAGTGCCTGCGGTTTTTATAAAGATAAAGGTGGAGCCTTCGAGCAAACAGACTCCGGTAACACTGGCTTCCGTCAGAGGTCGAGCCTCACAACGCAGAGTTGAAACCTCGATTTGTTGGGGCCGCTGCATTGCGATTTCTTTTTTCAAGAACAGTTGCTTCTCAATGGCATCGATGTTAAAATTAAACTCACGCGCAGCAAGGATGCTTTTTGCCTGATAAGCAGCGATGCGGCTGAAAATTACAAAGTGCAGATCCTTTCAGCCTCGTTGTTTGTGAAAAGGGTAAAAATTAACCCGTGTGTGAGTTTGACCTCCAACGCCAAGTATCCCATAGATCGCGTGGGTTTGAAAGTATTTAGCATCCCCACAGGCAGCAGAGTCTGTAACCAAGAAAACCTTTTCTTGGGTCAAATTCCCAAACAGATCGTTTTGGGATTTGTAGATACAGACGCCCAGAGTGGTAATTTCTGATAATTTCTGATGATGCACATAAGAGGTATATAATTTCTCTATTTCGCCGTTGTCACAAGCAGACGCCATCAGAAATTATCGGTTCTTTATATAGTTCAAAATATGTTTTGCAGGGGTAAAAAAAGCAGATCAATAAGCTTAAATGCTAAATACTTTGTTCTTTTTAAAAATCTAAGAGATAAGTTGCAGATAGCTATTCTGGCCCGCCAAATGTACCCGGGTAAGGCATGCTTTTTCTTAGAAGCGTTTGAGGATGCCACTAAAAAGCCCTACGGATATCTGTTGGTGGACTTAAACGCATCAACCCCGGAGGAGTACAGACTGAGAAAGGGTCTTTGCCCGCCTGATCAGCCTACGGTGTATACTTTAAAAAAACAGAATGTCAGCCCAATTGCAGCAAAATTGCGGTCTCTTAAAAAGGCTCGCTAATGCGCCGCCGCAACGGCAAAAGGCCATTTTGTGTTCAGCGTTGGATGACCTCGTCGCCGCCATTCCAGAGATCGCACTCAATACTTTAAAAGGGAACATCCCTCTGACCCCTAGACAAATAGGGAAACTTAAAAAGAAGCGGGTCCTGATTAAAAAACTGAGGGATAAACAGCACTCCCTACAAAGCAAGAAGAAGCTGATAAAACAGTCAGGAGGGTTTATAGGTCCCTTGCTCAGCATTGCCGTACCGTTACTGGAGAGTCTGCTCATTAAATAACGATGGAGTACGCCGAAAAAATGTATCTCGTACTGAGCAGGCAAATGGAGCAGCTGAGGGCCCCCGAAGAAACAGCCCTGACGACCAACGTCAGACGGTTGGACTCTGAAATGAAAGATGTTCTCCAAAGGTCTGATTTAATTGATTATGAAAAAGCAAAACTTTATGAGAGGGTATTGCAAAGATACGTGGTGTTTTTCAAGCAGGGGGAGATGGATCGCAGTAAACTAAACCTCTATCTCCCAGAACCACCTGCTGATGCCGAGTTACCACCGCCACCCCCCCCAAGCCCTGAGACACTACCCCCCGCAATCCTTCCAGAGGTTTTGGCGGTGTTGGGTAATCGGTTTAAGAAAAACTCAGAGCTTTTGGTCCGTAAACTGGACCAGCACAAAGAACTGGCTTCTTGGGACAACGGCGGCACCTTTGTGTACAAAGGCCAGGCGTTACCTGGTTCTAACATCGTGGATCTTGTGAAAAGAGCCATGAAGACAGATGCCCCTTCTAATAATAGGGTGCCTAAGGGGTGGGAACTGTTTATGAATTCCCTGGCCGAACTGAACGTTCCTACGGCGGTGTTGGGGCCCACGGTCCACAAAGAACACTTAGAAAATCTCAAAGCAGGTACGGTGGTACAAGAACCCTCCCAAAGAAGAAGAAGAAAAAAATTGTTTGACCCCCAAGAATGGATAACCCTGTAGAATAAATAAAAAAAAATTTATTTTTTAAAATCGCATTTTGTGTTTATTGATAAGTGAACAACACGTCTGGGCATGTGTGCCCGTGTACAACCCCCGCCCCCAGCCCTTGTTTTTAAAAGTCACCATGCGGTCGTTGGTCTCTAAATCATCCGTGTACAGGTCCAATATTTGCTTAAAAGAGAGTCCTTTAGACCGGTTTTCTAAGAAAAAAAAACAGTGATAGCCGCAGGTCGTTGAATTGGGGGCTTGTAGCTGCCGGCGTTGAGCGATAATTTCCTCCGTGTTGTGGCGTAAAAAAGCCCCAAAAGTTTTAGGAAACGCCTTGCTCTCCGGTGGAAAACCGTAGGAGTCAAAAAATTCGGCAGGGCCTTGTGCAGGAAAGTAAAAAGCCGTCCAATGTTCACCCAGGTGTGTGTGGGGGTGGGTGTTAGCCACAAACCCAGCCGGTCACCTGAATACCCGGTGTTTTGGCAGCAGGTAACTGGGGAAAATGCCTAAAAAATCAGGGTTCTTTGATAAGGCTTGTGCTATCTGGTCGGTGTTCATCGTTACATATAATCAAATAGCACGCTTCTCGTGTGATTTATTTCAATCACGTTATCAAAAACAGCATACACGATCATGTTGACGGTATCAGGGAGGGCTCTGGCAAAACGAATTTCAGCCCTCATGTTCCCTGTTCTCACTAGGGAGTAATGATCTGCACATTCCTGATCCGGGGTCAGATCGAAGGCGTACAGAGTGTACCCACCACCAAACTCGCGCCTCCCGAATAAAAATGGGCCGTGTTTCACGTTTTTTCCAGTCGCCTGAACCAACTGCACATACTCTCGCACGAAATGCCCATTTTCGTAAACGGGCTTCAGGGGTTTAGGAGGGACTTGTTCTCCATCAACATATAGCACCACAAAATTTGCGTCATTGTGTTTAAAATTAAAGGGGTTCTTCACGTCGTTACCACTCTGGGCGTCTCTATCAACAAAGCCCAAAACGATCTGTTTGGGAATTTGCCCCAAGAAAAGGTTTTCTTGGTTACAGACTCTGCTACCTGCGGGGATGCTAAATACTTTCAAACCCACGCGATCTATGAGATACTTGGCGTTGGAGGTCAATAGGGCTTCGGCGTGTCCCAAACGCACGCCAGGGTTAATTTTTACCCTTTTCACACACAACGAGGCTGAAAGGATCTGCACTTTGTAATTTTCAGCCGCGTCGCCGCTTATCAGGCAAAAAGCATCCTTGCTGCGCGTGAGTTTAATTTTAACATCGATGCCATTAGAAGCAACTTTTCTTGAAAAAAGAAATCGCAATGCAGCGGCCCCAACAAATCGAGCTTTCGACTCTGCGTTGTGAGGCTCGACCTCTGACGGAATCCAATGTTACTGGCGTCTGTTTGCACCTCGACATACATGCTGTTTTCAATACTGGTTTGCGTTGGTCCCATTTGAAAAATGTCCAATTCAGATTTGGCACATTCTTTGGAACCGCAGTGTATGAACGCCATTTAAAAAAAAATATCCCCGTCTCGGCGGCCCTTACTCTTCTTAGCGGGGTTTCTACGCTTCTGCCCCTGGCATGCCCCCTCCTGGAAAGGAACGTATAAGTCTAATCAAAAACCAGATTTATTATTTTTGGCCTCTCTGTATGGTTGATAACATGCATGTCCTCGCAATATAAGGGATTGCTATCAACCCTCCGGAGACGTCTATGGACTTCTCTAGCCACATGTAGCGGTATCGATTGCATTAGCGTGTGCATCAATATCCAGGGGTCGTCACATTTTTCTATTGTTCTCAACATCCTAGCCGTCTCAAGCACGGTCTCGTTGTCCACCCTAAGCACCTTTAGTTTATAAGCGACAGCCATAATTACACATAGAATCCTGTCGAGACCCAAATGAACGGCAGCGTAATGAAGCTGTTCATTTGTTTCAAAATCATCATAATACATGCAATCGTGAACCTTCCAATAACATTGGCATCAGTCACGTTCCTTAAATTGTTTTGTAAACCAATGATTGGGCACACAGATACAAAGGGAATATACAATTGTTGCTTTAATAATTGGGGCCATAGCATCACCGCTCTCTTCGGTTGCTAGACCTGTAGAAAAAGAAGCCTAATCAAAATCTAATATGATTTTGCGGGGTCTCGTAACACCCCCGTTATCCCTCCCCACATTGCAGGTGTATACATCCGTAGGCGTTTACCGCCCTGATCTTCTGCGGACCTTTACTACAATTTCATGGGGTATGGTGCCACACCACTCTGTCATCAGGGCAATCCTGTCTTTAGATCGCCCTAACCTTCTTAGCAGTTGCGCTGCCAGACGTATAAGCTTTATAGCCAAATGGAGCTTTCCTAGTTTGTACCCCACGGCCATCACTATGCTAAGAACCCTGTCGAGACTTAGGTTAACCGCTGCCATGTAGAGATGATAGTCTGATACATCCATGTCCCAGTAGAAGCAGTTGTACCCCTGATATTGTTCGTCACCCCAACAAAATCCATGTTCGTATCTGTAATCCTCCAGAAACTCATCTAGCGCACATCCACAAGTCACAAATATAACTACAGCCTTAACTATATGAGCCGTAATAACATTCTCAGTTTCCTCTCCCGTACTTTTGTCTCTCTGCTGCACCTTCCTCCTGCGGTTGCAAGAGAAACCACAGACGCAGAGCAGGTTTGGGTAAAAATCATCGTGTTCATCATCGTCTGATGAGTCCTCTTCAAAAGACTGATTAAAAGAGGAAAAACATTTTTAGAAGCAACCCACAACCCCCACCCCCCCACCCCCTACCCGATCCTTCTCAAATGTTTACCTACATCCTCATCAGAATCCCGGGTCTTCTTGCTTGGCGGTGCCCCCTTGTGTACATCCTAAATACAAACAGGCCCTTTAAAACAAAAGCCTTTTCCCCCCACCCCCTACCCGATCCTTCTCAAATGTTTACCTACCTCCTCATCAGAATCCCGGGTCTTCTTGCTTGGCGGTGCCCCCTTGTGTACATCCTAAATACAAACAGGCCCTTTAAAACAAAAGCCTTTTAAAATGTTCCTATACCATGACTACCCTTGTTACAAGCCCTCTTTGATGTACCTTATTTTCTTTCTCATCCTCTGAATCCTCCATGACGACCACATCATTCTTTGAGGACCCATGCATTTCCACATAGACAGCCTCCTCCTCCTCCACCTTAATTTCAGGTTCATTCTCAGCCTCCGAATCCTCTATGACGATCACGTCATTCTTTGCGGCCCCATCCATTTCCGCATAGAAAACCTCCTCCTCCTCCACTTTATTTTCAGGTCCTTCTCAGCCTCCAAATCCTCTATGACGATCACGTCATTCTTTGCGGTCCCATCCATTTCCACATAGACAACCTCCTCCTCCTCCACCTTATTTTCAGGTCCTTTCTCAGCTTCCGAATCCTCTATGACAATCACATCGTTCTTTGCGGAACCATCCATTTCCACATAATCTTCATCTTCTGACACACCCACATGGTACTCCTCTACGATGCCGTTCAGATCATTATAGACATCCGCCTCCACATCCGAGCTCGCATGCATCGGCATGTACACAGGGTCCTGTTAGTACAAACAAATATTAAAAAACATTCCTGTAATGACACCAACACCCCCCCACACATGTTACATATACTTACCATTTCCCTTGGGTTTCCAGCTCTTTGTCTGATATCCTCCGTCAAAACACGCCAAACACGGTTAGGGTTATCCTCATCAAAAGAATTTTGACGAATTCGGCGACCGTTATCATGGCTGTACATTCTTAGATACAATGGGCGGCTTGGTGCAAAGGGTGGAAACTCAGGAATTGATGCATTGCTTGGAGATTTAGGTGTTTCCATGGCTGATGGTAAAATATCCTACAACTTTGGGTCGCTTTTTATAACCCCCCTATTTTCACTGATTGGTTCATTTCAAATGGAGCAACTTCCCTCCTAGTTCACGCCCCCACCGTGACTGCCGCTGTTTGGTCCTGCGTTAAACCCAACCCCTAGCCAGGGACAAAGGAGTCAGTCCAGCGAGAGAGGGCAAAGAGGCAACACCTCCTAGGCGAGTCTTCTTTATAAAAATCTTTTTTACTTTGCTCATTCATAAATAGTATGTACTTTTCTTTCTAAAATACTTTGCTCTTTCTAAAAACCTTTTTTACTTTTACTTGTCTGCTTTAAAGATGGGGTCTCTTGAATAGCTTTTACTGCATGTGTATGTGACAAACTCTGTTTTTTAAATGTTAAAAAACTTTTACTTTCATAAAAAACCTTTTTTACATTACTTTTTTGTTTAAAGATATTATATCTTGAATACCTTTTACTGCATGTGTGTGACAAACACGGCTTTTAACATGAATAAAATGGTTACAAAGGAGTGTCACAAACTCTGCTTTTTAAAAGTTAAAACATGAATAAAGCACTTCCCCCACACCCACAAACTAACCAACATCTGCTAAACATTCACATTCCTTTCACGGGTCAAACACAGTTCATAAAATCGGTTATACATTCAAAATGGCCAACATTCAAAAGGACTGCTATCATTTATCAGGCCCTTATCAAATGATAAGGGTCATCAATCATCTTGACACAAACTACCCTACTCCCACATCTGCCTTGTCCCCTCCCTTCGTACCTTCAAATCTCTCCTCAAGACCCACCTCTTCTGCTCTACCATTCCCCACTCCTCACTCCCCTCACATAACTCCCGCTGGTACCCAGTATCAGTATAATCTATTACCTGAGGTCTGTGTACTCATATCCTCACCACATGGACCAGCCAGCTATCATTCTCAATGTAAACAAGCCAAGTGCATGGACCTAGGAACTCATATCTATGTAAATGTTACACTCCTTGTCTCTCTGTTACCCTTCCTTCATCTCCCCCCCCCCAGTCTCTCAGATTGTAAGCCCATGTCTATTCCATTACTTTGTAAGCATCAGGTACATTGATGGCGCTATATAAATGCTTGATAATAATAATAATAATAATAATAATAATAATAAATAATAAATGCACCTTGTATTCCAAAAAATGGCAAAGAGCTAAAGAGAGCGACATTATGAAAAACAGAGAAGATAAGGAAGGCGATCAGATCTCTTTTACCTAGCTTGAACATGGGCTTCTTGGCTGGGGTCACCAAATCAAGATGAACTTCTTTGAATGTTCCTTATGAGTCTCCAAAAGTAGGAATTTGAAAGGATTATTGAAACCAGGAAAATCTGAAAAGACTGGGTTATGATTTCTGCAAGATTCCCAGCTGGGCTATGGATTTCATAAAGAAAATCCCAGGTCACTGGAACTTTGCTGATCAGGGACAAATCAAAGAGGTCAGGAGCAGTCACCAAAGAACCTTACAAGAGTCTCTACTTCAGCCAGAGGAGAAGGAATTAAAGACATGGAGCCAAGAATCAAATCAGAGGCTATCTTAGTTTAGAAACATACATATTGTTGTTAATGGCTTTTCCAGAGGAACGTTTATGACAGCAGTGTCCACAAATTTATTTATTTATAGCAAAATTTAGTACCACATACCCAACAACCGAATAGAAGCTCAGGGTGGCTTACAAGAGTTCATTCATAAAACCATGCAACAATATAAATAACAACAATATAAAACAACAATAAATATATAAATATAAAAAGTCAGTCAAATATAATCAAGGCCGAACTAAAACAAATCCCCTCACCCAACCAACCCCCTCACCCACTACCCTAAAGCCTGGTGGAACAACCAAGTCCAATCTTGAGGTGATGAGGTTCCACCTCTTTTGTTTGGTCAGATGATTCCATGCGTGGATGATGGTTGTGCACCAGGAGCACACACCCACTTCCACCCATCACCCGTGGTGTTTCCATGAGCGGACACCCATCCGCACACTCATGACTGCATTGTACACAAGGATACCCACCCACTACATATGCACCTGTATTCCTGGGGGGTGGGGGTAGAACTGCCTTAGATATCAATAACGAATAACCAATAACAAATAACCAATTCCAATAACCAATAACGAATACCAATAATGAATAAAACATTTTTTTTAATGATAATGAAAATGACCATTTTTTAATAATGAAAAACAAGAACAAGAAATTGCATGTATCTCTGGTGAAACCCCCTATGGGCCAGATACTCTTCCTCTGGTCCCCAGTAAATCTATAAGAACCCAGCACCACCCTCTGGGTTTAGCTTGAGACAGAGCTCCTTTTTCCAGCTTGTGTCCCTGGCTGTCTCTCTTAGTCCAAGCAACCAGTACATCCCCTCTGGCTAGTGCCTCAAGCAACAGCGAAGACACCTCTCAGAGCTCCTGCTTCCTTAGTCTCTCCTTTAGGTCTGAGATACTCTCAGGCCTTGCTCGCAAAACTCAAAAGAACCACACCCTTCCAAAGCTGCTACTTAGGGATGTGTGAACAGAATGGGGTTCAGATGTTGGGCCATTCAGTTGTTCAGTTCGAAAACCGAGTTCAGTTTCGGTCGTTTGGTTTGGAAACCGAGTTTGGGTTTGCTCATTTGGTTTGGTTCAGTTGAATGTTCTGCAGAGTTCGGATTGACGTGAGGCTTGGGGCTCTCCAGGGACCCCCAGGTGTGCCCATGTCAGTATGGCAGGCCATCAGCGACCCAGCAGTAGCAGCAGCAGCAACAGACACGGGGAAGTCTTGGCATTTGGCATCCCGAGTTGCCCGGGGAGGCAGGCTCGGCGCTTGGCCCCTGGGGGTGCCTGTGGTGTCATTGCAGGTTATCAGAGTCAGAGGC
>QEPC01007580.1:209540-224261 GCA_003113815.1 Sphenodon punctatus | reverse complement strand
GGGGTACAAAACTGAAATGAAACCTAAATCAATCTAATCCTACTCTAAATAAATCCAAAAACAGGGGAAGGGAATCAGGGATGGAATATATAGATGGAGAAGGGGAGGATTCAATGGAGGGTACGGAGAAAGAACACAGGTAGGGTTAAAAAAGTAAAATAACACCTAAATCTATCTACTAAAATCTAAATAAATGAAACTAGGGAGGTAAATGTGTGGGATGGGTAAATTGGAGGAGGATGGCAATGAATTATTTATTTAATTAATTTATTTATATTTCTTAGCTGCCCTCTCCTCATGCCCAGGGCATCTCGGGGCGGCTTACAATATAAAACAATAGTTTAAAACATCAATGGAACACAAAAAATTAAAAAATCTAAAAATCATTCTAAAAACAATGACCCCCCCAAAATTTTATCCCAACCCAGCCTCCCCTGCTCCAAATGCCTGGAAGAACAGACAGGTTTTGCAGGCCCGGCAGAAGGCCAACAAACTTGGGGCCAGATGGGCTTCCAGTGGGAGGGAGTTCCATAATCGCGGCATGGCCACTGAGAATGCCCTCTCCATTGTGGCCCCCCATTTTACATGGGGGACCTCAAAGAAGGCTCCCACGATGGACTGAAGGGGGTGAAAACAAAATGCAAAGGGGATAAATCCTTTAAAGAAATTCATTACAAAATTTAACTATAATGAGTACAGAATGGATTAGAAGTTTAAGAAAATGGTTACAATAGCTCATTCTGAATATTGCCTTGCATTTCATCACAATCTAGTGAGACAGAGGGTATTAACAAATGTGACGGTAGCCCACTTAGGCCCGCTGAGGCCCGCTTTGGCCTGTGAGCCACCAAAAGGTTTGTTAGTTCCCCTCCAGATGTTGGCCCATGATTGCTTCCACCCAAGCATTTCAGCAGACCTCTGGGATTACAGCAAAGGGTTCAGTCTGCCTGATAGGGCAAAACCAGGCTACAGCCGGCTATAACATTTGTTATGACCTGTCATAACGTGGCTCAGATCAGATCTGCTATGGCTGGCTGCCTTGGCAGACGTCGTTGGCCACCATGGCTGTCCATCATGGTAGGGGGCAGGGTGCTGGGCACAGCACGGGGGCAGGGCCGGCCACACAGTTGGGACCACGTTGCCGATGGATCCCAACCCAGGTCGGGTTGTGACAGTGGCACTCCACTGTCACTTTTCTTAACACCCGGAGTGTGATTGCCTGTGTGGTCCCAAACGTAAGAGATGGCAACAATCATCATCTCCATGTATAGCACTCCATGGACAGCTAATCTCTATGTGTTTTTGTTTAACACACAGTCATTTTCCTGAAGATTCTTGCAGTGATTTAGGTAGAAGCTGGATGAGGTGGTGGAGGGACAATGCAAACATTTGTCCTTGAAAAGGGAAAACAGTCATAGGATAACTTCATGATTTGCATCTCCACCAATGCAGCTTGGTCATTGGTGAACATCCAGTGTCAATGTACCCAATCTATTTTCTTTCCCCATTAAAAGGAAGAACCATGCTTCAGGGTGCTGGATACCAGCAGAGCAGCTATACGTGTATGGATTCTCCCTTTTATCTACCATCAGTGCTTTGCTCATTCTCACATGCCAAAAGCGCAGAGCTGCTAGGAATACAAAAACTCTTGTAGCCAAAAGGACATTGTGTTCATCAGTCAAGTGGAAAATCCTGTCCTCAGGAAGTGAGCCAGTGACAGGAAATTTCCCCAGTAGAAACATGCTTGTCTCAATGTTCAGCTTCTTTCTCTTTATTATAGCACTGGAGAGCCTCTCAGGGATAGTTGTGAATGGATTGATAGTGGCAGTGAACTGTCTCGATTGGGTGAAAGGCAAAATGCTGACTGCATGTGATCTTATCCTGACCAGCCTAGCGATCTCTAGGATTTGCCTGCACTGCTTGTCAATAATCAGCATCCCCCTATATGGAATATTTTCTAAGCAACTCTGTATTGGAAACAAAATATTTAAAACTATTTCTCTCTGTTGGACGTCCGTATTCCAGTTGAATCTCTCTTTTTCCACTTGCCTCATTTTCTTCTACTGTGTGAAAATCACCAACTTCACCCACCCCCTATTCCTCTGGCTCAAGCTGAGAATCTCTGGACTGGTGCCATGGCTGATCATGGGATCTTTTATGATGTCATTCCTCCCCACCGTTACTTTAGCCTATGATCTTGACCAGGAATTTCACATCAACTCAACAGAGAATCTCTTTGGAAACAGCACTGAAGACCAAATCTCATTTAAAAGAAGTTACCCAGAACTTATTGTTTTCTCTGGACTGGGAACTCTCATCCCTGCTTTGATATTCTTTGTGTCATCCATCCTGTTAGTTGTTTCTCTTTTCAGACACATCAGACAGATGCACCAAAATGCCCCCGGCCTGAGTTCTGCCAGCACAGAGGCCCATGTCAGTGCTATTAAAGCTGTGATCTCTTTCCTTGTGTTCTTTGGTGTCTGCTACATAGCTTTCAATCTCAGAATTTCCTCTCGAAATATATATTTAATAAACAGTGACTATTTCCGGATGATCTCTGATATTGTGATTTCTGCCTGTTCTTCTGGCCACACCATTGTCTTGATACTGGGAAATCCCAAATTGCGACAGGTGGCAGCAAGGATTCTCCACCGCACCATGTGCTGCAGGGATGCAGGATCTCAATAACTCTATAAGGTCCCACTCAAGAAATCCCTTGCTACATAAAATTATAGACACTAGAAGATTGATTCTGTGCCCATTTGAATCTCAACAAATTGTCGAAAGAATTTTGAAGAAATCTTTGAGGCTGTCTGCATAAAACCATTCCTGCTTGGAAACATTGCTACAGGACAATGCTGGAGATTAGGGAAGGAATCCTCCATTTCTCTTCTCCTTAAATGTGACTTCATTTGGTCTTTCTGATAATAAGCCGAGGTAAGAGGGAATGATTAGGCCAGTGTTTCATTAGATTTATGGTTTAACTAATGACATTTTCTTTGAAAGATGTGATTTCATCTTTAAATATAGATAACAGTTAAATTTGGATGCACCACATGGACATGGGGTACTCAAAAAATCAATCAAACACATTCCAGTACATTGCTCTTAATTGGCTGTAGTAAAGAACAGGGCCTTTTGAATCCACTTTTTGTAAGAATTTGCATAGAATAAATTTTGATTTCAAAAACACTGAAATGAAAATATTTGTAATGTCTTCGGAAATGTTCATGAGAAGAGTGCTGACTTGGCCCTTACAGCCTTTCCAAGCCATTTTGGTCTGGTGGAGTCCCTCCACAGAGCCCTTTTCTTTAGGAGACTTTGAGAAGTAAGCTGGCAGTCTCCAATGAAAAGTGACTTCCAGTCCCTCCCCCGTTAAGAGGCAACACTCAGTTGCCAGGGCCCAGATTCACTAGAAGAATTCTGATTGTGGGTTTGGGACCATAGTGCTGTTCTCCTGAATTTGGATGGAAATCTTGACCTTTAAATGTTTTCACCTCAGAATAAAAATGGGTCTCACTTCAGGACATTGCATTAGAGGGCTGAGATGGCAGGTAACATGGATGGGCTCTGATGTGGTATGGAGCATATATATGTTGGAATGAGCCCTGGTGCAGAAGATGAGATAGATCTGCCCCTGACCCCAGCAGCAGGGAACACAGCTGTACCAGGGAGTGTAGCCCCCCCCCCCCGACTCATTGGCCGCAGTGCAGTTGCAGCATCTGTCCCCATGATATCATCTATGCCCTTGAGTGGGTCTGACATGGGGTGAATGTCATGCTCGGAGGAGCTGTGGGTGGAGGGAGGTGGGAAGCACCAGCAGCAGCACCTCCTTTAGCAAACCCTCATGAGAGTGACAGCGGGAGTTAATAGATGAGAGATTAGCCTGCTGCAGTTTGGGCTCACTCTGTGGAAGCCACATGCAGCCACCACTCACAGATTACGCAAAACAAACAGCACAGATGGGCAGGCACCGTGCTCGGCCCCCCACCCCATCTCTCCTGGTGGCAGCCCCTTAGTACAGAAGCTACCCCTGCTGTGTCTTCATCTACTTTATTGATTACTTTCACTTTTTGAGTACTCCAAAAAATGAAAGTAAACTGGCACCTGTGAGAATGAGAATGGCCATACTGCTGTAGGCACTCTACCCAGGATTCTATGGTCCTGGTGGACCACGGTGCGTGCAGAGGCTGTTTGCACCCTAACAAATGGGAAGCAGACACATGGTTGCACATTTGCCCAACTTAGCGAGAACGAACCCACATGTCAGATTCCACATTTGCCGGGTCAAAAGCGTGATTGGTTGCTCTGGGGTGGGGTGGGGTGGTGACAGGTATGAGCAAACATCTTGCAGGTGGCCACTCATCTGATGTAGGCTATTGTGGACTACTGTATCATCTGTTAACACCTACTGGACGCAATCCAGAAGTAATGTCAATATGGATTCTGTGTGATTTATGTGCGGTTTAAGATTGCATCACAGTTCCCATGACAGGGGTGCATGTGGGTTGTGTGTGGGTTGTGTGTGTGCAGTCGTTCACAGGGTTTGGGATCAGGCCCATAGTCTGCCCACTCCCTCCCCCACTGTCTACAGTCCTGGATGTCAGAGCTCACCTGGGGTGGTGTTGGGCTGGGTGGGTGGCTCCAACTCGCCAGCGGGCGTTGCAGGCTGCTGGGCATGTGCTCCTCAGGTTGCCGGGAAACTGGGGGTCTAACCACGATGCAGCACATGCCCACAGGGGAGTGGTCATNCCCTCCCCCACTGTCTACGGTCCTGGATGTCAGAGCTCACCTGGGGTGGTGTTGGGCTGGGTGGGTGGCTCCAACTCGCCAGCGGGCGTTGCAGGCTGCTGGGCATGTGCTCCTCAGGTTGCCGGGAAACTGGGGGTCTAACCACGATGCAGCACATGCCCACAGGGGAGTGGTCATGACAAGCAAGGGGGAAGTCCGGTCACACTGATATGGTAGAGTGAAGCTACCATATGGTAGAGTGAAGCTGGTGTGGGTAACCTTGTATGAGAGTGAGCTAGGATTTCTAGGTGAGCAAGAATGAAAGAACATGTGTCCACTCCCCCCTTCACTTCCCAACACCTACAGTGAGCGACCTTCCCCAAGTGTGTGAACACCCTAGTTTCCCCTCCCTTTGTCCGCGCACTATCGTCCACACACACAAACACACTGGCATTCATACAACTATTCCTGGATCTTTCACGTGGCATTTCCTGGGCCCAGGACAGAGTATTCGTAAAGAGTTGGTCTGAGTGAGTACCCACATGGATGGTCACTCTCTTGATCTTGTGTTCTCTAGGAACTGCTCTGTCTCCGATTTCTCCATCAAACCCCATCCCATCTCTTACCATTTCCTTGCCTCCTTCAACCTCCCCGACTACTCCCCCTCCTCTTCCCCATCTCTCCATCCCTTCCGCGATCTGCATGCCATTGTGACCCAGGGCTTTGCCCTCTCCCTCTCTCCTCTTCTCCACTCAGTCCTCTCCTCCTCCCGTGATTCTGCCATCTCCGCCTTCAACTCCTCTCTCGCCTCCACACTTGAATCCCTTGCCCCCCTTTCCTCTCGCCCAGCTTGCTCCCGTAACCCTCACCCTTGGCTCACCCCCACCATTCGCCATCTCCGCTCCTGCACCCAGGCTGCTGAACACGTCTGGCGTAAATCCCACTTCCACGCCAACTTCCTCCACTTCAACTTCTGCCTCTTATTGCTCAACTTTGCTATCTCCCTCGCTAGACAGCAGTACTATGCCTCCCACATGAGTCCTTCTCCTGAGACCCTCACTTCCTGTTTTCCACCTTTGACTCCCTTCTCAAACCCCCCTGTCCACTTCCCCCCTCTTCTCTCTCTGATCAGGATCTTGCTCTCTTTTTCACCTCTAAGATTGACAAGATCCACCTGGATATCGCTTCCAAATTATCTCCCCCTACTACTCCCCCCTCTCCTTCCGCCCCCACCTCTCTCCTGTCCTCCTTCCCTCCTGCCAACCTTGAGAAAGTCTCCTCCCTGATCTCCTCCTCCAGCCCCTCCACTTGCCCCCTGGATTCCATTCCTTCCCACCTCCTGACTTCCATTGCCTACACAGTTGCCCCTCCCCTCCTGCACATCATCAACCTCTCCCTCTCTACCATCTCTGTCTCCTCTGCCTTTAAACATGCCACTGTCTTCCCCCATCCTCAAAAAGTACATTCTGAATCCCTCTGAACCCTGTAATTACCATCCTGTTTCACTCCTCCCTTTTGCTTCCAAGCTCCTTGAATGGGTTGTATACTCCCATTGCCTCGACTTCCTCTCTGCCAACTCCTCTCTTGACCCCCTCCAATCTGGCTTCTTCCCCCTTCACTCCACTGAAACCGCTCTTTCTAAGATCACCAACAATATTCTTGTGGCTAAATCCAACCGTCTTTACTCTGTTCTTGTCCTTCTTTATCTCTCTGCTGCCTTTGACACTGTTGACCACTCACTCCTGATAGAATCGCTCCACTCCCTTGGATTCTGGGATTCTGTCCCAGGGGTGGACCCTCCCTCAGGGTATTGTGGCAGGTGGTCAAAAACCCCGCAAGTCCCTCAGGTGTCCCCCCATGCTTGCTGGCTTGCTGGGAGTCCCCAGAAAGCCAGAAGCTGCTCCTCAGCTGATCCAGCACAGCATAGTAAATTTCACCGCTTGTCCCAGGTTTTGATTACATTGTAACTCTCCAGCTACAGAGCAGGATGAGTCATATTATTAAATATTATTATTATTATTATTATTATTATTATTATTATTATAAACATATTTATAGTACCAGTCATGTACTTGGTGCTGTACAGAACATAAAAATAGACACGGTCCCTGCTTGTGGCTTATAAACTACAAGACAAGGAGGAGGAGACAGGGAGAGGAGACAGTGGGAGATACAGGGGAGAAGACAAACAACATTCAAGCAGATGCGTAGTTTCAGATGCATGTGCTTGGCTTGGTTACAATCAGGTTGATTGCAGCAGTCTGCAGAGGAGGGCAGACAGTAAGTATACGGGGAATGACTAGCAGGCATTGGGAAAGGCAGCGAGGAAAGAGTGGGTCTTGAGGAAGGATTTGAAGGAGTGGAGGGAGGCTGTAAGGCGGATGTGGGTAGGGAGTGAGTTCCAGGCATGGGGAACAGTGAGGGAGAAGGGTCGAAGGTGGTTAGGTGAGCAGGAGAAATGAGAGAGAGTGAGAGAGGGGACAGAGGAAGAGCGGAGAGCGCGTGCAGGAGTGCGTAGGGAGATTAGGTCCGAGAGGTAAGGGGGAGCTTGGTTTTGGGTTGTTTTGAATGTGAAAACCAGGAGTATAAACAGGATACGTTCAGGAATGGGGAGCCAGTGGAGAGAGAAGAGAAGAGGATGCACATGGTCAAAGTGACGGGCAGAGTGAATGACCTTGGCAGCGGAGTTTTGGATAGCGATAAGGGGGTAAAGGTGAGAGCGAGGGAGTCCAGAAAGGAGGAGGTTGCAATAATCAGGGCAAGAGATAACCATGGCATGAACAAGGGTTTTGGCCGAGGAGGTAGAGAGAAAGGGGCGGATCCGAGCTTTGTTATGGAGGGCTAATCAGCAGGATTTGGCCACAGAGTCAATGTAAGGTTTAAAAGAGAGGTGCGTATCAAAGATGAAGCCCAAGCTATGGGCTTGGAGAACAGGATGGATGGTGACTCCATTGATGCAGAGGGAAAGGGGAGGGAGGGAGGAAACATGAGGAGTTCGGTCTTTGCCATGTTGAGCTTGAGTTGACATCGGGACATCCAGGCAGAGATATCAGAGAGGCAGTTGACGAGGCGTGAGTGGACAGAAGAGGAGAGAGAGGAGGTAGAATGATAGAGTTGGTTGTCATCAGCGTAGAGATGATATTGGAACCCGTGGGAGGCAATAATTTTTCCAAGGAATAGGTAAACAATATGTAAACAAACCCTGAAGCAGAGAAGTCTGCAAGAGGAGGAGGGGGAGGGGAATCAATCATCCTCCTCGTTCTGGACGGCTCCCCCCCTTCCTCTAGATTTCCACTCACTGGCTAGAGAGCTAAAGGGAGGCGGGGACTTAGAGAATGTCTCCCAAATCTTCAGAGTGCACACACTGGGCGTCGACCCAGAAACGCACTGCTTTCTGGTAGATTGGGGAGGGAGAGGGGGGTGCCATGTGCTCATTGGCTGGGTTCCTATGGTGAAACCCAGCCAATCAGCAAGGCTTAGGGGTCGTGTTCGGGTGCCTTTTCAAAACGTTCTGGCCACCTCAGCTGCTTTTTCTCCCCCTGGCCCCTCCTCTATTGGGGGGAGGGAGAACTGACTCTTCCCTGCTCCTCCCTCAAGGTTCGCTAGAGGGGAGAGGGGAGAGATCAGAGTCAGATGACAGAGTGATAAGGAGGTCTCATCGTTTCAGAAATCTGGTAAGTTTTGAAAAAGCAAATCCCTTGCCCTTATCTCTGCATTGTTTGTTTGCTTGCTTGTGCTTTTAATCATTTGTCCTCATCAATTCCTCCCCCACCCTGGGGGAGGGGCAGCTTGTACTGCAATGGATGGTTTCTCCGCTTGAATTTGGGGGAGTGATGGATCGCAGGGGGTGTGTGTGTGGCTCTTACTGGGGGTCAGTGCTGGGGTGATGGATCTCAGTGGGTCTGTGTGGCTGTTACTGGGGTCAGTGCTGGGGTGATGATCGCAGGGGGTCTGTGTGGCTGTTACTGGGGTCAGTGCTGGGGTGATGGATCGCAAGGGGTCTTTGTGGCTGTTACTGGGGTCAGTGCTGGTGTGATGGATTGCAGGGTGTCTGTGTGGCTGTTACTGAGGTCAGTGCTGGGGTGATGGATCGCAGGGGGGTCTGTGTGGCTGTGACTGGGGTCAGTGTTGGGGTGATGGATAGAAGAGGGTCTTTGTGGCTGTTACTGGGGTCATTGCTGGGGTGATGGATTGCAGGGGGTCTGTGTGGCTGTTACTGGAGTCAGTGTTGGGGTGATGGATCACAAGAGGGTCTGTGCATCATGTGTTATTGTGTCTGAGCTCCTGTGGGGCAGTGTTGGCCTTTTTGCTGTCTTGTGGCAGCAGAACTGTGGCAACGCAAGCCAAGAGGCAGGGGAGCTCCCATGCTGGAAAAGTAGGAAGGATAGTAATAAATGCCTGTGTACCTATCTGCACAGATAGCGCCACTTACCAGGCCATCCCCTCAGCACCCAGGCCCTTGACTTTATAAGTCAGTCCCTAAACACTGTAATATCAGCCCTTGCCCCCATCTTCCCACACTCCATTCCAACTCTCCCCCTTTTTCCCACCCATGTCCTTCAATCCCCAGCCCTTCCCCTACCTGTTTCTAATTCCCACCTTGCTCTACCTCCAGAATCCATCCTCCCAACCCTCAGCCTTTCCCTGCCTTGGGCTCCAGTCCCTCCCCATCTGGCTCCAGTCTCCAACACCACCTGTCTCCAACACCACCTGTGCTTGGAACCACCAGACTCTACCCTCAAGTCTTTCCTTACTGATCCCAGGGTTGCTAGACTCTAATGCCCCAAATTGTGAAATTAAGGTGCCTCATTGTAGCTTGGTTTCTGGTTTACATGTGGTTTTTGGGGAAAGCTTTGTCTGTTCTGCTGATCTTTGCTAAAGCTGCTTGTAAGTGAGGTTTAAGGTTATGACTTGTCTGTCTGCATTTAAAACAGGAGTTGAATAGCTCCATGCCTATGGCATCTCTGGGCGACTTCCAGGACCATATTAAAAAAATTATCACATGTTAAAAAATCTCACATTTCACATTCTCACATCTTAAAAATCAACATTAAAACAGCTTTAAAACACAACACACACACCCCAAAAAAGTTTAACCCACCCTCCCCTCCCTGCCTCCGAAGACCTGGGAAACCAGCCGGCCCGACATAAGGCCAACAGCTTCAGGGCCATCCATGCTTCATCTGGGAGGGAGTTCCACAACTGAGACCCAGCCACCGAGGAAACCCTCTCCATTGTAGCCCCCGCTTTAAGAGGGGGACCTCCAAGAGAGCGCCCCCGGTGGACCTACACCCAATCCCTAGTCAAACTCATTGCCTCCCATGGTTTCCAATACCACCTATATGCTGACGACACTCAACTCTATCTCTCCACTCCTTCCCTCTCCCCCTCTGCTCAAGCTCGTCTCACCAGCTGTCTCCGATATCTCCACCTGGATGTCTCAACACCAACTCAAACTGAACATGGCAAAAACTGAACTCCTGATCTTCCCTCCCAATCCTTGCTCTCCCTCTTTCCTGTCAATTACAATACACGGGGTTTCCATCCTCCCTATCCCCCAAGCTCGCAGCTTGGGCTTTATCTTCAACTCGCACCTTACCTTGAAATCCTACATTGACTCCGAGGCCAAATCCTGCCACTTCTCCCTCCACAACATTGCCAAGATTCACCCTTTTCTGCCTGTCTCCTCTGCCAGAACTCTCATCCATGCCCTAGTCATCCCACGTCTCGACTATTGTAACCTCCTCCTCGCTGGCCTTCCCAGCTCCAACCTCTCTTCCCTCCTCACTGTTCAAAACTCTGCTGCCAGGTTCATCCACCTAGTCTGTTGCTTTGACCACGTGCAGCTTCTCCTCTCCTCTCTCCACTGGCTCCTTCTTCCTGAGCGTATTCTGCACAAGTTCCTCATCTTCACCTACCAAGCCCTTCAAAACCTCGCTCCCCATACCTCTCAGCCCTGATCTCCCTCCGAAACCCTGGTTGTGTACTCCGCTTCTCTCCCATCCCCTCCCTCACCCTCCCACGCCTCCCCTGCTCCCCCAACCGCCTTCGTCTCTTTTCCCTCACTGCCCCACACACCTGGAACTCGCTCCCTGCCCTCGTCCGCCTTGCCCCCACCCTCCACACCTTCAAATTCCTCCTCAAAACCCACCTCTTCCGCTCCGCCCTTCCTAACTCCTGCTAAGCATCCCCACCCAGGATTATCCCCCACCTGTTATCTATATACTCCCAATTACTGTAACCAGCCAAGAACATGTACCTGAGCTCCTGCATCCTCATGAATGTTGCATCCCTTGTCTCTCCCTCTGTTCCCCCTTCCCTGTCTCCCCTCCCACTTTCTTTAGATTGTAAGCTCTCGGGCAGGGACCGTGTCTATGTTATTCTTTGTAAAGTGCGAGGTACATCGCTGGTGCTATATAAATGCCTCTAATAATAATAATAGTAATAATAATAATAATTAAAACTCTGTTTCCCACTCCCCTTCCCCTCCCTGAGGCATCCCCTCTCACACCGTGTGAAGATCTGGATTGCTCCTCGATAGAGGAGAAAGCCCACACAAGATCCTGAGGATACATGTTTTCCTGGAGAGGTTTTGTGGGAGGGATCAAGGGGAGGATGGTTGAGGGGTTTGGGACCTTGTTTTCCTATTCTTTATCCTGACCATCAGAAACTGAAAAGTTTAAGGCTGGTTGTACCTCTGTATTTTTTAGTTAAGCAATCTTGTACTGAAACTGGAGAAAGCAAGGATTTTGTTACTTCCCATGTTTTGCTTGACAGAGAGAATTCATAAGGATTCTGTTACTTGTATCCCTGCTATTGGACAGACTTGGACCCTGAAAAACCATGGACTGTGATGGATCTAGAATATAATTTTGATGTATAGAAGTGTCAGGACAGGAGTGTACCAAGATGTGACTGGACCCTGGCGAACAAGATGGAATGGCGCTCCTGTTGGGGCACTCCACTCTAGTGTGTGTACACTCTACATTAGTGGGGAGCCCCAAAGGTTGTGGGTCCTGGTATGGCTGCACCAGTTATAGCTATACCTCTGTGTCATAAGCCTGGACTAAGCCACCTTTATAGTCAATGCTTGGAAGTCACTAGAGATGGACAAAAATGCATGTTTGTTAGTATTCGTTTGATGCACTGCTTATTTGCTCATGTTGATTATAGCATGTTGTTCTTAAAAGGCAATAGTCTGACTGTAGGGCTTTGTTGGTTGCTAATTTTATGCCCCCTCGGTTACCCCCTCATCTCTGTGTCTCCTGGGGAGGGGTCCAAAGAACAGAGTGCTTGGGTTCATGAGCTTGCTCTCCTGATTTTGGTGTCAAATTGCAGTGCCTCCACTCATATGGTGACCCTGATGAGGAAAGGGGCGGGCTAATGCCCCCTTGTATGGCCCGGGCCCTTGTGGTGGGAATGCCTAGGACTAGCTCAGAGAACCCCCCATTGAAACACCAACACCTGAGACAGGCTAACAAGTTAAACAACAGGTTTATTCCAAACAGAAAATAAGCCTCGCAAGGAGATGAGAATATTTCAGGTTCCCCTGTTCCCAAACAGATTATCTGAGGACCACGCACTCCCTCTCCCCTATATTGCTGGGCTGGGCCAGTCAGTGCGCAGGCTGAGGCCTCTATGCCCTCCCTGCCACGATAACAGTAACAGCGTTTTGGGGTAGGGTGACCCCTCAGGCTTGTGGGTTTTCCCTCCGTTGGCCTGGTTGAAGCTGGGCTGTGCTGCCTGGATGAATGCCCCACTGGCCGTCCTGCCAGCTGACCTCCCACACCATCCCTCTGGGGGGTATTGAATCCTCAGACTTTTGTCCTTCCTTCTGGTCCCCGTCAGCTGAGCTGCTGACCGAGTATCCTCTTCTCTGCTCTAGCAGTAAGTTGGACACTCGCTGTAGCCTCCACTTTCTCCTCACTGGTAGCTCTGGTCTGGGGCCCCCAATCTCCCTCTCTCCCCTCAGCCCTTGTTCTCTCCCTCCCCCTTAAAAATTCTCCTCACAGCTCTCCAGAAATATTTCTCATTTTCCTATTGGTTCAGTCTCCCCTTTCCTATTGGTTCATTTCAGTTTCTTCCCCAGCTTCTCCCCTAGACTTCTCTCGTGCCCCCTAGTGGTGGTCTCCCTGCAAGTGCAGGCTAAGCACTTGGTAGTCCCCCATAGGTGCGAGATACACTAATTTATGCTGTCGGTTTTTGAGCAAACAGCAATGAGAACACCTCTCATTATAGACTGCCTAGTGTATGAGGCAGACCAGGATAGGTGTTCGCATGTGTGGCTGTGTGTGCAAATATTAAAGTGTGACTTATTCACGGATGGTCCTGGTGCTACCTAGATGGCTCCTTCCTGCAAGTTTCTCTGTCTCCACTCTCCAGAAATTACTACATCTCTCCCTTTTCATTAGAGGAAGAATTAGACCACATTCATACCTGCCAGTCCATGCAGACTTTGCCTCCTGGAGAGAATCAGGAAGTCAAAATATGCACGGGGTTTTGCTGGTGTGAAAGCCCACCCCCACCTGGCTTTGCCGGCAATCACCTGGAAGAGTGCAGAACTGGATTTCCCTGATCTGCACTCTTCCAGTTGATCGCTAGCAAAGCAGCATGGGGATGATGTGAGGGGTGGAGGATTTCACACTGGCCAAACTCAGCAAATGTTTTGGTTCCCAGATTCTCACCCGGAACCAAATTTTGTGTTAAGGAGCAGGTGTGAATGTGCCCTTATTCCTGGAAATTAAAGCAATCTGGACTATAGTATCTGCATCTTAATGAATTCATTCTCTGTACCTGAAATACACTGTTGTAGAAAAGAGATCAAGTCTAGGAATAATAGACACCTTTAACATTGGGAAAGAAACAAAATTGTCATATATATTCATTAGGGATGTGAAAACGCGGTTTGGAAGTTCGGAGTTCGGACCGAACTCGGTCTGTTTGGACAACTGAGCCCAAACCTGAACCCGAACCCGAAACAACTGAACCCAATCTAAACTCTGAAATGACCAAACACTTTTGTCCATTCACATCGAGTTCGGATGAGTTCGGATGGGAGAAATAAGACTACTGCCAGACCCAGGCAGGCACGGGTCATGACTGTGTATCAGCTGAGGAGCAGACTTCCAGGCACAAGGGTGGAGAGGCTTGGTATAGCAGCCAGTCTGCCCAATCACCATTTCTTTTCTCCTCAGACCACTGTCTTTGCAGTCTGCAATTGGAAGTGGAGGATGAGGGTGGGTGCTAGGCTGCACAGATCCAACAGAGCTTGCAGTGAGGCGGGCACAGCAAGTAACAAAACTCAATGCCCTCCCCCCTCCCAACCCCTTCTGAGCTAGCCACTGATCCTGTCAGCAGGCGTTTTCAGAAGGCTCCCTCTCCCAGCAGTTTGTGTTCTCAATCCACTGCCACCCTTCTCCTATTTCATGCATCCCACACATTTACCTCCATATTATCATTTATTTAGATTTGATTAGATAGATTTAGGTGTTATTTTTATTTTTTACCCCTCCCTGTGTTCTTTCTCCTTACACTCTGTCGAATCCTTCCCTCCTCTCTGTATATATTCCATCCCTGATTCCCTTCCACTGTTTTTGGATTTATTTAGAGTAGGATTAGATTGATTTAAATTTGATTTCAGTTTTGTACCCCTCCCTGTGTTGTTTGGTGTGTGCTGTCTGTGTTTCCCCCCAAAATCCCTGTGTAATATTGTATAGATCGATAGAAACATATTAGAAGATAATATAGATACATAGGAGTTAGCTTACTATAGTCAGGGCCCTGAGTCTTCCGCGCTCCCGCGATTCGCGGGATTTGCGCAGAATCCTGCCCTCAGCAGGATTCTCGTGGAAACTGGGGAAATCCCCGCGGGATTTCCCTTCCTGGGCGGTGAGCCAATCAAGGACCAGCTTTATTGAGGCCACAAGCCAATCAGGGGCTTGCGCGGCCTTTATAAAGCTGGTCCCATCAGCACGTGGGACCTACTTGACC
>QEPC01007580.1:194334-209440 GCA_003113815.1 Sphenodon punctatus | reverse complement strand
CCTGGATCGCTGCTGCCTCTGCCTCCACCGCCGCTGCTGCCTCTGCCACCGGGATCGCTGCTGCCTCTGTATCCGCCGCCACCGCTGCCTCTGCCGTTGCTGCCTGGATCGCTGCTGCCTCTGCCTCCGCCGCCACCGCTGCTGCCTCCGCCACTCAGGGATCGCCGCTCCAGCAGGTAAGTAGGTGGTTGGGGGGGTTCCTGCTGCGCGCTCTGCAAGTTGTTTGTTTGGTGGGGGGGTTCCCGCTGTCACTCTGCACGTTGGTAGTTTGGGGGGGTTCCCGCTGCCACTCTGCATTTTGTTAGTTTGGGGGGGGTGTCCCGCTGCCGCTCTGCAATTAATTAGTTTGGGGGGGAGGGTGTTTCCTGGTTTGCTGTGTGTTTTTGATGGTGGGTTTGCTGCTTTGCCATCTGTTTTTGTGTGTTTTCGTGGTTTGCCATGTGTTTTCGTGGGTGGGTCTACTGATGTGCCATGTGGGTTTTGTGGGTGGATTTGCTGCTTTGCCATGTGTTTTTGGGTGGGCTTCCTGGTTTGCCATGTGGTTTTGTTTTATAACACTAAAATGTGTTAATTAATGCAAATATGTAAATAAATGTTTTGTTTTAATTATAAAGATGTCATTACTGCTATTAAAGAACTCATTTTTAATTTTAATTTTACTAGATTGGTTTTGTAAGTTTATTGGGTCACAGAATTTTCCATTTTGGGTCACAGAATTTTCCATTTTGGGTCGCAGAATTTTGGAAAATATTTTGCAGAAGAATCGGGGCAATGACTATAGTTATAGAGATAGAGATAGTGTTAGTGTGTAGCTAGTAGTTAGCTTACTATAGTTATAGAGATAGAGACAGCGTTAGTGTGTAGCTAGTAGTTATATTCAGTTTTGATATTTTAGAGTTAGTGTGTAGATATAGATATAATATGAGATAAAAATTTTGAATAAAAATAATAATAATAAAAAATCTTTGTGTGCTGTGCATTCTTTGAGTTGGAAGACATGGAGAAGGGAAGTAGGAGAGGCCAGTCTGTGGCCCGTAAGGCGGGCAATGGGGCATGTTGCAGAGGTGGTAGGGTTAGGGGCCATGTCAGAGGAGTGGCAGCATGCAGCAGCAGCAGCCAGAGCCCATCACCACGCCCCAAGCTTCACAGACCTGATTTTGGGAGACTGGGTTCAGAGTCTCCCAGCAGTGGCACTAGTCTGGGGGTGGTTTGACGGTGCCTCCTGCCAGGTTCCTGCACTGCCACACAGGGCATTGGAAGGCCTGCAGTACATGAGACTGTGGCTGTCTCTGCTGCTGCTGGAGCAGTTGCTGCTTCCGATCTTACTCCAGGGCCATCAATGTCCCCCATTGTCGAGGCGATCCCCAGCAGTCCAGAGCTGGTGGATCCCACCCTGGCTTCTTTAGGCAGGGCCTGATCCCTAGGCAATGGCAGCAGGGAAAGGAGTAGCAGCAGCAGTAGCAGCTATAGAGGGGGGCACAGGGAGAGTGGCAGAAGCATGGCGGGCAGTCAAGCCTCAGGGTACCAGTACTCCCCTTCACTGGACATCACCATGATCGGAGATAGTGAGGCAGAAGAAGACACTAGTCCCATGGAGGAGATGTCTGGAGCTGAGGAGATGGCTGTCCCTCCTCCCAGAACTGTGTCACCACCAAGTTCTGCCCCTCCAAGCAGCACTGGAAGCAGTGTGTCACCCAGGGTGGACCATAAAAAGGAGGGGGCAAAAAATCCTCTGGGCACATTTCAATCTGGTGCGGGTGGATAATCCGAGGGAGGTGCCGTGCACTGTGTGCAATAAGGTCTTGCATGGGCAGGTGCTCACCAACCTTGGGATAACTGCCATGGTGAGACACCTCAAGTCATGCCACAGTGCTCTGCTGCTAAATGGGCAGTCAGGGGCAGTGGATGCCAGCGGGTTTCCTACTGCAGTGGCCACACTGGCCAGTCATCCACCTCCTTCAGTGGGCAGGTGTCCTGCACCAACAACTGCCTCTAGCTGCAGGAGCACATCTAGTATTCCTGCTAGGGAGGAAGAACAGCAGCAGGAGTCTCACCAGCAGCATCAGTCCACCATGGAGGAGTTGGGGTGGGGGCAGCTGCCAAGGCCATTGGCAGCTGGAGGGTGGCATGGCTTTCAATCAAAAGACAGGCACCTGTTGGGCAAAACGATTGGCTTGATGGGCAGCCCTTCTCCATTGTAGAGGACATGGGCTTCAGGCAGCTTATTGGGTTCCTGGCCTCACAGTTTAAGCTGTCGCCTGCACCAACCTGAATCGGAATGTGGTGCCAGATCTGTACAGGGCTTTGAAGGACTGGGTGAGGGAACATCTGGCAGGGTATGGGGGTGCCACCATACACTTCACTACAGACCTGTGGTCCAGTCAAAATGCTCAGCATGCATACCCGGCGGTGATGGTGCACTGGTGGCAGGACCTGGCAGAGGAAGCATTTGCCAGTGGCAGGAGGGACACAAGTAATGGACATCCCCCACACTGCTAGGGACATTGAGGCAGCTCTGACCGCCATGGTGAGGGAGTTCGTCATGCCAGGCACATCCTTCACCAAGGGGTGTGTGGTAATGGACAACGTGGCCAATATACTGAAGGCAGTCCATGACGGGGACTTCACCAGCATCCCTTGCACCACACAAACCCTTCACTTGGTGGTCAGGGACACTCTGGGCTTGGAAGGGAAGGGGATTGGGGCAGGCACACTTAGCTCCCTGATCAAGCATGGAAGGAAGCTGGCGGGGTTCTTTAAACAGAGCATGAAGGGCAGAGAGGTCCTCCAGGAGAAGCAGGAATGAGCAAGGCTCCCCAGTGCACCAGCTCGTCCAGGATGTTTCCATACGGTGGAATTCCACCTTCCTGATGCTCGAGCGGTAGGGATGGGCAAGCAGGTCGCAGTTCAGTTGTTTGGTTGTTTGGTCGTTCAGTTCAGTTGCCAAGTTTGGGTTCGGTCGTTCGGGTTGGTTGCCCAGTTCATTTTTAGCCGTTCGGTTTGGTAGAGTTATGTTTGGTTCGGCCATTCAGAAATTTTATATCGTGGTCCTGTGATCGCGTTGGAAGCTGGAAACTGGAAATTCGAGTGCGTCCGGAACTTGTGTGGCAAGAGAGCGTGTGTGGTGTGGCTGGCTGGATGGCTGTTTGGGGGTTGTTTTTAGCGTTTTGGCTCTGTTTGACTGTGTGTTCGTTTGACTGTGTTGGTTTGGCTGGTTGGTGAGTTCTTGGGTGACTGGATGGTGTTTTTGTTTTGAAAAAAAATTAAAGAAGACTGTTCTGACTAAAGGCCAAGGGCCAAGGTGGTGCTCCCGGAGCTGGTGGTGGAGGAGGAGGAGGACGAGGAAGAGTTTTCTGCTGCTGTGGCCGCTGCAGCACCTTCGGAACAGGAGGAGGAGCAAGAGCAGGTGGAGGAGGAGCAAGAGCTGGGCATAGGAGGTGTTGCCACTTCTGCAAGGTTTGTAAACTTTTTTTTACTTTGAGGACAAGAAGAATACTATCCTTTAGAGTAAGCTCACTGGTATGCAGTGGGTGCGTGGGTGGTGGGCTGGACAGTCAGGCACAAACAGTTCACATCAGTGGTTGGCAGCGCAGTGGATGTCTGATACAGAGAGAGATAGTACCTTAGTGGGGGGGGCTCTTCCAGCAGTCAGACACGAGCATGAGCACGAGCACCCACACCCAAACATATGCCAGCCATCCCTAGCAAGGGTCTTCACTCTCCATTTGCCATCTCTACCTACCACCCACAAATACGGGCAGGATTTGCATGTGCTATCCAGGGTCTTTCCAGTTGTCATCCCTAGCACCCTAGTGTGGGCAGGCTTTGCACGTGCCAACTAGGGTCTCTCCATTGACATTCCTCCCCAGCACCACAAGTAGGGCAGGATTTGCACGTACCAGTCAGGGTCACCGTCTCCGGTTGACATCCCTAGTACCCCAAGGAGGGAGGACTAGAGGCATCATCATAAATGCATGATATTACTTAGGTGTTCCTTATGTATTCCTGCTTCAGAGAGGGTGAGGAAATGGATGCCACCCCCAGCACTGGTGTCAGGCGCAGGAGGACACCGAGGCAGAGGTCACCAGTGCCACCCCCAGACAGTCGGCAGACAAGGTCCGATGTCTGGTGGTTTTATGAGAAGGGTGACGGAATTGCCATCTGCAAGGTAAGGCATGGGGGCTGGAACAACATGGAATGGATTGCCCTATGACCTGTTAGGAATGGAAGTCCCCTGCAGAGAGAGATTGGCCACCCCGTCCAGTAAACTGTTTGTGGCAGGTCTAAAGAGCATAAAAAGATAGGAACATAAGAATTGTCATACTCTGTAAGACCAATGGCCTGTCAAGCCCTGCCTGCATTCTGTCTCTACAAGTGGAGACAGAATGAAGGCAGGGCTTGACAGCCCATTGATCTGACACAGTATGACACTTCTTATGTTCCTATCTTTTTATGCTCTTTAGACCTGCCACAAACAGTTTAGGCTGCAGCGCGAGGGGACCACATCAGGGCTCATTACCCATGTGGAGAAATGACACAGCAAGAGAGTGAGGTGGCAGCCTGACTCTGGCGTGGCCCTAGTGGAACATCAGCAGCACCATAAGAGACAGTGTTGAAAGCCTTCGCCTTCCCCCTCCTCCAGCTCTGCTGAGGAATCCTTCGAGGAGGAGTCATCAGCCGCAGTAAGGGCTTTTAGGGCCCAAGTGGAGAGACACACCAGGGACTTAATAGGTAGCCTAAGGGTCATGGAGGACCAACTGGTGGAGCTGGAGGTATAGGAATGCCAGGTGATGGTGCATTCCCAGTATCTCCAGACGGAGATCCACTGTGTGGACCTGTACTGGCAGAGAGTCTCCAAGTGGCAGGAGGCCATGTCAGGGGCCATGGACTTTGCCAAAGACAATGGCTAGCAAATTCCACAAGTCATGCCCGCCCCTAGGGCCCATGAACCCATTTTCAATTTCCCCTATGTTCCGGGGGACAGGACCACATAGAACTAAGTTAAGTTTCCTTTATATATATATATATATATATATATATATATATATATATATATATATATATATATATTTGGTTTTGGTTTTATAAAGTTGTGTGTTGTTTTTTTAAATGTTTTAATAAAAGTTATATTTGTTGTTACAAGTTTTGTTTGCCCTGTACAATCTTTTATCACTCTGTGCTGATTTTCTGGCTGGCAGGTGGCAGAATCTCATACAGCTTGGCGATCGCGACCAGCAGCACCTGGCACCATATGTAGCGTAGTTAAGGTATTAACCCAAAGATGTGGCAGGAAGCAGCAGGGTCTCAACTTGCAGACAGTCCCCCAGGAGGGGCAGGGCTTGTGTCTGTGTGGGTGTGCCAGAGAGAAACAGAGACAGGCTCCTTGGCAGCGGGCAGAAGGCAGTGGGAGCTGGTGGTCGGAAGGGCTTTTATTTCCCACAGTTTCAGCCGGCATCTGTGAGTGGGTGCTAAGGAGTAGGTGGGGGTGCAGGCTGGCATGTGGGCACTGGACTTCTGGATGCAGTGGAATGGAATGCAACCCCCAGTGACTGGAATGATGGTCCCAGAATCTTGTTGATGGTTCCTGGGATGGGCGGGCATGACTGATTCAGGTACAATGGAATGACAGCCTATCTGAGATTAATAATAATTATGTCCCTAGAAAGAATGCATGGTTGGGCACACTTCATTCAATCAAGTGATAGGTGGTAGCAGCAGGTACAGGAAGATGGTATCAGCAGGTACAGGAATGCACACAGGCATGCAGGCAGGCAGGCAGGCAGACACATATAATACGTTGTGTTATATTGATATATTCCATCTCATTCTGGTAGGTTTGCTGCTGGATGTGGGGAATGGACATCGATCGGGCGCATGAGCATAGATCGGAATTCTTCCTGGTTCTGGAAGCTGGCACCTACCTCTCCCCCTTCAGCCCCATCTCTTTCATTCTAGTGGGGAGCCTCTCTCTCTCTCGCTCTCTCTCTCTCTCTCTCTCTCTCTCTCTCTCTCTCTCTCTCTCTCTCTCTCTCTCTCTCTCTCTCTCTCTCTCTCTGGCCATATAGTGCATGTAACAGCATGGATGGGATTGTGTCTGTCTCTACTTCTTTCAGGGGGGAGACTCTCTCTCTCTCTCTCTCCATGAAGAGCAGGTTGCGTAAAGAAAAGGTGGAATGACAGTGCCCTGTGAATGGAATGACAGGGCACAAGAAACCTGAGGGTGGGTCCTGGGCTTCTAGATATTGGACACAGCCCTCCCTACCAGTAACATAGGCCCAGAACCCTGATGACGGGTCCTGAGGCTGGAGTGACTGTTTCTTGCTGACATGGCAAAGACAACATATAGGCTGGGGTCCATTGGCAGCAGCAGCAGACAGTGGTTTCCGGGGTACAGAACTCTTGGCACAGAAAGCATAAAAGTAGGTAGGCGACATTGGCAGCAGAAGCAGACATTGGTTGCCAGGGTACAGAACCATTGGCACAGATAGCATATAGTCCTGGGGACGGGCCATTGGCAGTGGCAGCAGCAGACATTGGTTTCCAAACTTTCCAGGGTACAGAACCCTTGGTACAGACAGCATAGAGGCCTGGGTATGAGCCATTGGCACTAGCAGCAGCAGAGCAGCAAAAATTGGTTACCAGGGTACAGAACGCTTGGCCCAGACAGCATACCATAGGTAGGTGACATTGGCAGCAGCAGACATCGGTTGCCAGGGCAGACAGGCAGCGTGGCAGGAGAGGCAGTAGGTCAGGCAAGCTGGGACATTGGCAGCAGGGCACTCAGATAGATAGGTTAGCAAAGATTGTGCAGTGAGAGAGAGAGACAGTCAGTGTCACATAGGCGGGCGGAGATCATGTAGTCATTGGCCGGCTGGCAGGCTTACAATTTGTTTCCTAATGCCACCTTGCATCATGAGGTCAGTCAGATAAGGCGACCGAGGCCGTCCAGTATGAGAGGGGGGGTGAGCCAGGGATTGGTAGGGAGGGACAGCACCTCAGCAGTACAGCAGCAGTAACCACAGCCCAGATTGAGGAGGAGGAGGAACCCCGTTCCAAGACTTCCCTGGCATGGGATGGCATGTGCCACTGCACCATCACTCCTTGTCCAGGGGAAGCTCTGAAAATCTCAGCAGCAGGAGGCTGATCTTTTGGAATAACAACTGCTTCACCAACTTGGTCCCCAGTCTCAGGCGGTGTGGGGAGCAAATGTTCCCCACCAGAGAGAACATCTGCTCGCTGGGGGCACTGGTTGGTGGGCAGGACAGGATACCCTTAGCCACTTTTGACAGGGCTGGCCACATGTTGGCCTTGCTGGCCCAGTAGGCCAAGGTATCGCTGCTGGGATCAATGAATGGCTCCTCCTCCAGGTAGGTGTCCTGTGCTGCTGAGGTGCCATCATACTTCCTCTGGCAGCTCTGGGTGGAAACCACCTGAACCACTGCCCTTAGCCATGCTGCTTGCCCTTTTGTGCTGAGCTCCATGCTCCCCAGAGTGGCTGCACACAGGAGGAGCTGCTGCTGTTGCTGCTGCTGCTGCTGCTGCTGCTGCTGCTGCTACCACTATGGCTGTGGTCAGGGATAGACCGAGATGACTGGAATGTGTCACTGCTCCCACTCCCACCCTCCACAGAGGCATCCTGCTGCAAAGTCTGCTCTGCCTGCTGGACCTTCTGCACCAGCACACCCTTCCGGAGGCCATAGACTGCTGTCTAGCGTACCATGCTGCCCTTGATCCTGGGGTCCAGCATGGTTGCCAGGACATATTCCTACTGGCACAGGACCTCGTCAAAGCATGCCCTCATCCCCTCCTTCAGCTTCCATGCCAGGTCAAGAACCTCATCAGACATCTTCCTGCCCGTAGAGCCACAATCCTGCCCCCCGAGAATCTAGTCAAGACTCCTCTGGAGAATATGGTCCATCGGGGTCACCTGGCTGAGGGTGGTGGTGGAGCTGCTCATGGTCTCCGTCACAGTCAGGAACGGTCTCAGGATGAAAACCATGCAAGGATCTCCCATTTCTCCCTGTTGTACCCTGGAGGTGCCTCGATGTCCGTTTCCAGTTCCACCTGATGTAAGGTGGCTTTCTGCTCAAGAAGTCGCTCGAGCATCAGGATGGTGGAATTCCACCTGGTGGAGACATCTTGGACCAGCTAATGCTCCAGGGACCCTTGGTCAGCCTTCTTCTCCCAGAGGAGCTCGCTGCCCTTCACACTCCGGTTGAATCACCCCACCAGCTTCCTCCCCCGGTTGACCAGGGAGCTAAGATGGAGTGTGTGTGTGGTGAAAGGGATGCTTGTGAAGCCCCAGTCATGGACTTCCTTTAGTATATTGGCTGCGTTGTCCATGACAACATACCCCTTGGTGAAGGTGGCTGCGTTGTCCGTGACAACATACCCCTTGGTGAAGGTCGCTCCTGGCATGACCCACTTCCTCACCATGGAGGTCAGGGCTTCCTGGAGGTTCCTTGAGATGTGGGAGCTGTTCATTACTAGTGCCTGAAGCAGGACCCACCTATACCCTGCTTTAGGACCCCTATTTCCACTGCCAAGTGCTGCCTCTAGGTCCTGCCACCAGTCTGCAGTCACTGCCAGGTAGGCATGCTGTGCATTCCTACTTGACCACAGGTTTGTTGTAAAGTGTATAGTGTCCCCCCAGCCCCTGACAGCTGCTCACTCTCCTGCTCCTTCAAAGCCCAGTACAGCTGTGGCACCACAGTCAGACTCAGGGTGAAGTGGGAAGGCAGTTTAAACTGGGGACCCAGGAATCCAATCAGCCACTGGAAGCCCTTGTTCTCTACAATTGAGAAGGGCTGCCCATGCAGTGCAATAATTTCAGCCAACAGGCGCTGGCTTTCTCTTGAAAGAAGCCATGCCACCCTCCAGCACCCGATGGCCTTGGCAGCTGCCCCCACCCCAGCTCCTGCATAGTGGACTGATGCTGCTGGTGAGGCTCCTGCGGCTGTTCTGCCCCCATACTGCACCTGCTGCTAAAGGCAGCATCAGTTGCTGCAGGACGCTTGCCTGCTGAAGGAGCAAGGTGACTGGCCACTGAAGTCGGGAACCCACTGGCATCCACCTCCCCTGCCTTCCTGCTTAGCAGCAGAGTACTGTGGCATGCCTTCAGGTGCCTCGCCATTGCAGTTGTCCAAAGGTTGGCGAGCACCTGCCCACGCTTCACCAGCTTATTGCACAAAGTGCACTGCACCTCTCTGGGATCATCTGCTCACACCAGCTTAAAATGTTCCCAGACAGAAGATTTTTTTCCCCCTCCTACCTTCTGGCCCTCCCCGGGTGACGCACTGATGCCAGTGCTGCTGGGAGAGGCAGAACTTGGTGGCACTGGTGACACAGCTCTGGGAGGAGGCTCAGCCATCGCCTCAGCTGTAGACATCTGCTCTGCGGCACTAGTGTCTTCCTCTGACTCACTGTCCACGATCACGGTGATGTCCCGTGAAGGGGAGTACTGGGACCATGAGGCTAGACTATCCATGCCCGCCATGCTGCGGGCACTCTCCCTGTGTCCCCCTCTATAGCTGCTAGTACTGCTACTGCTACTCCTCTTCCTACTGCCAATGCCTGGGGATTGGGACCTGCCTCTAGCAGCTGGAGTGGGATCCACCAGCTCTGAACTGCTGGGGATCCCCTCCACAATGGGGGACATTGGTGGCCCCGGAGGCACATCAGAAGCAGCAGCACCTGCTCCTGCAGCCTCAGCAGAGACAGCCACAGCCTTATGTACTGCAGGCCTTCCAGTGCCCTGCGTGGCAGTGGAGGGCACTGCTAGAAGGCGATGCTGAGACGTTGAAGACTGTTGCCCTAAAGCAGTCCTGTGGAGTTTGGGGTATGGTGATGTGCTCGGGCTGCTGCTGCTGTCTGCTGTCACTCCATAGGTACGGCCCCTACAACATAATCTCCCACGTGCCCAATTACCTGTCTTAGAAGCAGCACACCGGCCTCAGCCTGCTTATCTGACTGACGGCATGATGCAGGGTGGCATTGGGAATCAAACTGTAAGCCTGCCAGCCGGCCTCTGAGTATTCGATCTCGGCCCGCCAATCTGACTGGCTCTCTGTTGCACGCGCTGCACAATCTTTGCCATCCTGAGCCTATTTTAGTGCCCTTCTAAGGTCCCAGACTGCCTTCCCTACTGCCTCTCATGCCATGCTGCCTATCTGCCCCCCCCAGGTTGCTGCCAAACTCAAAGCCTGCCTCAGCCCGCCTTTCTGCCTCTCATGCCACTCTGCCTGTCTGCCCGCCCAGGTTGCCTAGCTGAACACCGCCTGCCTGCCTCTCATGCCAAGGTGCCTGTCTGCCCACCCTGTCAACCCTGGGTGATGTGCCCCACTTGCCTGGTAATCCTGGTGCTTCTGTCCGCTGGTCTGTGGGAGCTCTGCTGTGGTAAATCCAAATGTGCCCACACAATCATGCTGCTGCCATCTGCTGTTGTATGGGAGCTCTTCCCTGGAAAAACCTACCACCCTGGTTCAGCTCCATGGGTGCAGCGCACAGGCAAATCCTGCAAATGCTGTCTCGGCTATTCCTCAGGTTCTGTGCGTGGGCAAACCAATGTCTGCTCCTGCTGCCAATGCTGCCTATGGGCAATCCAATGTCTGCTGCTGCTGTCAGTGCTGCCTCTGCTGTGCCACTGTGTCCAGAAGCTGACACTCTAGCCCTAGGACCCACCCTCGAGGTTATGTGGACGTCATTCTACTCAAAGAGAGCTGTCATTCAACAGCATCAAGAAACAGCCACTCAAGCCCTGGGACCCAATATCAGTGTTCTAGGGCCTACGTTAAAGGCAGGGAGGGCTGTGTCCAATATCCAGAAGCTGCCACCTTACCCCCCAGGACCCACCCTCAAGGTTCTAATCTGGGACCTGTCATTCCATGGCATCAAGAAACAACAACCACTCCAGTCCCAGGACCTGCCAGGGTTCTGGGCCTACATTACTGGCAGGGAGGGCTGTGTCCAATATCTAGAAGCTGCCACACTAGCCCCAGGACCCACCCTCAGGGTTCTTGTGCCCTGTAATTCCACTCATGGGGCACTATCATTCCACCATTTCTTTATGAGTTAGCAACCTGCTGTTCATGGAGAGAGAGAGAGAGAGAGAGAGAGAGAGAGAGAGAGAGAGAGAGAGAGAGAGAGAGAGTCTCCCCACTGCTAGAAGGAGAGACAGACACAATCCCACCCATGCTGTCAGTCACCTGCACTATATGGCCAGAGAAAGAGAGAGAGAGAGGGGCTTCCCGCTAGAAGGAGAGAGATGGGGGTGGAGGGGGAGAGGTGTATCCAACTCAAACTGCCACCTGCCAGAACCAGGAAGAGCTCTCATCTGTGCTCGCTCATTCCCAATGCCCACATCCAGCAGGAAACCTACTAGAATGAGATGGAAATATAACATAACGTATTATATGGGCCTACCAGTGTGCATTCCTATACCTGCTATGACCTATTGCACGATTGAATGAAGTGTGCCCAATGAAGCATTAAATCTAGGGACATCATTCAACTCCCATAGGCTGTCATTCCACTGTACCTGAAGCAGTCAGTCATGCCAGTCCCATGAACCATCACTGAGATTCTGTGACCATCATTCCAGTCATGGGGGGCTGTCATTCCATTCCACTGCATCCAGAAGCAGTCATCACTCCAGTCCTAAGATCCATCATCTGGGTGCTGCCGCTGCTCATGCCGGACTTGCCACTGGCCACGGTGCCCACCCGCACCGTGCTTTACCTTGCAGATGGTGAATCCGGTATGCTTACCACTTATCATACCACTGCCAACCATTGGACCTCATGCACCCACTGTCTGGCAGTGGCAACATCTGCCATGATGGTGTCCTGCATGTGGTGGTGGCAGCTTCACCGGGGGCAGCATCATCACCCTCTCTGAAACAGGAACACATAAACAACACCTAGAAAATATAATATCATACATTTATGATGATGCCTCTAGTCCTCCCTCCTTGGGGTGCTAGGGGATGCTGGGGATGGCAACTAGAGAGAACCTTGCTGGCACATTCAAATCCTGCCATTCTTTGAGTGCTAGTAGGTAGGGAGGGCAACTGGAAAGTGGAGACGCTTGTGGATGGCCGGCACATGTTTGGGTGATGGTGCTCATGCTCATGCCTGACTGCTGGAAGAGCCCCCCACACCCTCTTTCTCTGTGGCAGACATCCGCTGCCACCTGCTGATGCCCACTGTTTGTACCTGACTGCCCACCACCCACGCACCCACCTGCACGCCAGTGAGCTCCCTCTAAAGGATAGTATTCTTCTTGTCCTCAAAGTAAAATTAAAGTTTACAAACCTGAAAGCACCTCCTGTGCCAAGGTCTTGCTCCTCCACCACTGAAGGTCCAGCAACCTCTTTCTCCTCCACCGACTCCGCCAACTTGGCCAGCTTCCAGGTCCTATTAAGCCTGATGGTCTTCATATTTTTTTCAAAGTCCCACACAACCAAACAAAACACACCCACCAAGTCACCAACCACAACCAGCCAAACCAACACAGCCAGACCAACACAACACACAGTTCAACACAGCCAAAACACACCAAACAGAACCAAACAGCCAGTCACAACACACACGCTCTCTCTCCACACAAGCTCTACACGCACTCGAATTTACAGTTTCCGGATTCCGCCGCAATCATGGGATCATGTGATACCTAGACCGATACCGAAACCAAAACTAATTTCCGAACGACCGAACCGAACCGAACCGAACTCTACTGAACTGAACAACTGAAACCGAACTCAGTCCCCGGACTGAACGACCGAACCTGATCTCGGCTCCTGAACCAAACAACCGAACAACTGAACAACCGAACCGCAATCTGTTTGCACATCCCTAGCACTCATGGCCAATAAATATGTTTTATCTATTTTGGAGAATGTTTAAATGTCTTTGGAGCATTTCCTCTTCAATGTGAACTCAGCCTCAAACTCCCTGGTGATTTATGCTGCTATGTAAAAGGCAGGCCTGTTGGCCCAAGCCCACTGATTCCTTTAGACCTAACATGCAGACCTGCACACACACACACACACACACACACACACACACACACACACACACACACACACATGCCTAAATACAAAGACACACATTAGTTCCCCAAAAGATGTTGGTAAATAAGTACACACGCAAAGGTCATTTTCACATGCACCTCTGTGATCCATTTGGGATGGATGGGTGGCAGATGGGCTGTGCTTGGGCGGCCCATCACACCGACTCCCACCCACCTCCTCCCACCTCCACCCATCTCTACACATGGAGCATCCACCACTGGTGCCCATTGCTCCTGCATGGGGGATTGGTGGAGGTGGGTGGAGCACGCACGCATGTACCCCCACCCATCTTTTATGGCAATCCAATGGACAGACCAAACGCACACGTCTAAATAAATAAATAAGTAATAAAATTGCTACACACACTAGAAACAGACAAAAGAGTGTGTATGCACACACGTGCTTCCCCCAAACAGAAGCTGGTCCAATTTTTTCCTTTTTTCTTATTGCCAATCTATGAGAAATCCAATGAGTTCTAAAATACATTATTAGAAAGATGGAATAGATGGTTCTTGTATATACAGTAGTACAATCTCTGTCTCCTAATGAGGTAATTCAGGATCTCTTGAAGGGAATCATATCTTGTCTGTTTTAGCTGCCAGTTTGCTGAAATGTGATACCTACAGGGGTGACTGGTGGGAGTTGAGGTTGGAGGGGCAGTAAGGCCGGCTGGCCTGGGGTGGCAAAGATGCCGGCAGGCCGGCAAGTCGGTAGGCAGAGCCAGGGCAACGGTAGGCGGAGCCAGGGCAAGGGTAGGGGGCATAATCCAGTAGCAAGGAGTTCCAAGGGTTAATGTTGGATGGACATTACATTACTTAATCAAGCAATTTCAGTTAGGTTAGGCAGGTTTAAAAGCAGGCAGACAACCTTAAACCTCACTTACAAGCAGTTTTAGCAAAGACACACACATACGCAGCAGAGGTTAAGAATGCTGCTTCAGAAAGAAGGGACTTGCTGCATGTATGTTGGAGGGACCCCAATCCCTGCTTCAGAAGNGGTTTAAAAGCAGGCAGACAACCTTAAACCTCACTTACAAGCAGTTTTAGCAAAGACACACTCATACGCAGCAGAGGTTAAGAATGCTGCTTCAGAAAGAAGGGACTTGCTGAATGTATGTTGGAGGGACCCAATCCCTGCTTCATAAGTCCCTTCTGAAGAAGTATTTTTGCCCTCTGCTGCATGTGTGTTTGTGGGCTGGGAGGGAATTTCAAGGCCCATGAATCACCAGACTCACAGGTACATCTCGGGATCTCAAAAGCACCCCATTTCCAGCATTAATGTGAACACACAGCTAAAGCTCACCAGACTCACAGGTACATCTCGGGATCTCAAAAGCACCCCATTTCCAGCATTATGAACACACCTAACATCCTAAGTTCGCCAGACTGCCAGTTACATCTCAGGATTTCCAAAGCACCAAATTTCCAGCATTGTGAACACATCTAACTTTGGCCTGTTTGCAAAAACAGACATATAGTTCTAGTGTTAGAGGGGGTCTCAAGAGTCCACAATTGAATAACAAACCTTGGTTTGATGTGGGGTGTAAACGTGCTAAATGTGCATTGGCCAAACTGTATTCGATCTATCGTAGGAATCGTTCAAGGGCTATACTTCAGAATTTCCAGGAGGGAAAAAAGGCTTATAAGCAACTTATTAGATCTAGGAAATTGAAGTATTGGGAGGAAGGATGGAGTAAGATGCTAGCAGCAGCCGAGGCGGGGGATTCTAGGCAATTTTGGAAGAGTGTTAACAGCTCTATTTCATGGCCATCCTTTCATTCCGTATTTCCTGGTCCCTCAAGTACATGGGAACATTTTTTCCAGAAAATCTTTTTTGACCGTATAAATCAGGAGTACCCATATGCTGAACCCCTGGCTGGCTGCCCTGAGTGAGCTCCTATATCATCAGAGGAATTGGTATACCATATTAGAACTTTTAAAAGTAATAAAGCTTCAGGGCTGGATGGAGTCCAGATTGAATGCATTCGGGCCCACCTTGATTGGTGGGTCCCCATGCTTATAGCTTTATTTACAGCCA
>QEPC01007580.1:173726-194234 GCA_003113815.1 Sphenodon punctatus | reverse complement strand
GTTCCACGCGGGGATTGGTGTCCAGACTTTACTTTTCGTTGGTTCCCGTTGGGGGTCCGTTTGACCACGCTTCCCGGGATATTCCCCCGGCTAGCCCGGGAAGCGGGGTTGAAATTGACCCCATGTGCGTATTGAGCGTGGTGAACATCTGGCACGCGCCGAACAGACGTTCATGCCCCTTTGGCCCCCCCGCGGGATTGAGTGTGGTTCACTGTGGTTGAGCGTGATCTCGTATCATCTGAAAATACCCTCAGTATGCTGAACTTTCTCATGACCTCCCCCAAGGGTTGCATATACACATTGAACAAGAGAGGGGATAGAATAGAACCCTGCTGTATTCCACACGGGAGGTCCCAGGTAAATGACGTGTATTCCCCGAGAACCACTCACAGAGTTCTCCCTGCCAGGAATGAGCAGAACCATTGTAAAACAATCCCACTCACCCCGGTCCAGTATCATCACCAGCATCTCATGATCAACAGATTCAAACGCCACAGGCAGATCCAACAAGATCAAAATAGATGATCTGCTCTGATCTAATTCATGGTGTAGGTCATCGATCAAGGCCACAAGTGCAGTCAAGGTACCAAACACTGGGCGAAAGCCAAACTATGATGGATCATGAAAACTGACCCAGTCCATATGCCCCTGTAACTGTTGGGCCACCACCTGTTCAATAACCTTCCCTAAAAAAGGAATGTTAGAGACTGGCCGATAGCTGGCCGGGAAGTCAGCACTCAAAGATGTTTTCTTGAGCAGTGGCTGCACCACCGCCTCCTTGAGGTGGCTCGGTACCCTGCTCGACCCCAAGGGAGGCATTGATCCCCCCGCCAGCAGTGGCCCTAATTGCTCCCGGCTGGCTTTCACTAGCCAGGATGGGCATGGATCTAACACATAACAGGTGGCCCGCACTGGCCCAAGGACCTCAGTCGCATCAGCAGGCAACACCCACCGAAACTGATCCTACAAATACCAATATAACAGGTTTCCCCTACCTCTAGTTCACTACCTCTCATAAATGCAGCATCCAGTTCATGATGAATCTGAGTAATTTTATCTGCAAAAAAGTCAGTAAAAATGTCACAGTGGGTACTGGAAAATTCCAGTTCAAGGCGGAGAGAAGCCGGACTGACCAGTCACTGCACCACCTGGAAATCTCTGCTGGACGTGACTTTGCAGATGCAATGAGGGCGGCAAACAATTCTTTCTTTGCTGCTCGCACGGCAACAGCATATGCTCTACTGCCTTTAACTGTAGGGATCACTGTAAATCTAGGGATTACTCCCAACAGGTCCAGGATCAGGGCCAGGTGGTGCCGCTCCATAGCTACAGAAGGCATTGCATTCTCTGGCTCTGGTATACAGGGATCTATTGGGACTGAGCTCTATGCAATGGACACTTTTAATCTTACAAATTTAAAAGAATGAGGGAGACGAACATGAAGATGGGAGCAGTTGGAGAGATATGTGGAGCTGGGAGAAGCTGGAGAGGTGTGAGAAGTCGGAGTGAGCTGGGACCAAAACCACCTGAGTGTGATGGGGCCAGAGCTGCCCAGCTGACCTGGGATCAGTGCCGTTGTGCTGAGCTGGGACTGCTGGGCTGGGGCCACTACGGTGAGTTGGGGCCACAAGACAGAACTGGTCCGCAGCAGGTCTGAGGGTGGCCACTCCTGAGTCTATCTGAAACACCCAGTGAGATCTGGGTGAGCTGTTGTCCTGCTGTAGTCCTGTTAGTGCTGTGGGATGTTCCTTACCATCCGCTAACCTCCGGGGTTCCTGCTGTTTTACCTGACTGCCACGGAGGCCCTCCTCAGCTATGTCCCGGGTAGAACTGTGATCCAGGGTGTGGGTGCTCTCCTGTTGGGGGAGGGGTTGTGAGTGGTCTGCCTGGCAGTCCTTGGCATCTGCTCAGGGCTGGTCTGTGCCCTCCCCCACCCCCATGTGGTTGGGGTTCCTATGTCTTACCTCGCTGTCAGAGGAGCTCTCCGTCCTGGCCCACATTACTGGGGCGGCTGGTCAGGGTGCAACCGTCAGTGCATTACACCCTCTCCACTGTGTCAGAAAGGGAGACCTGTCAGTGGGCATCCTGGCACACCTGCTATGGAGCGGGTTGCCTAGACCCCACTCTCCTGGGGGAATTGTAGCCCATTTCTCCATGCGTGGGTGATTGGTGTAAATGGGTGGAGGTGGGTGTAGCGCAGGAGAGCACACGCACCACCCCCATCCCCTGTGGCTTTCACACAGGTTCCTCCACCCATCTCCAGCACTTAAACACCAAGCCAAGCGTTATAAACAGATGCATATTTGACAATGCCATAGCACTATATTGTATTAAGCAGGGCCCAGTGCTGTGGTACTCCTCAAGTAGTAAGGTACCTAGTATCATGTCAGTCATCCATCCATTGCAGATAAGCATGAAGCGCAATACAGCTGAGCTGTCCGAGCCCACCAGCTAAAGCCCTTCCACAGTTACTGAGAGGTCTCAGAATTGAGACTAACATGCTAGACTGATTTACCAGGTTTGGAGAAATGAAGGCTTCCACTGTCCCAACATGTAGTTATTCGAGTTTCCAGTGAAACAGAACAGTTTCAGGATCGGCCTTAAGATGCAATCCAAGAGAGAGTTGGGCGTCTCAGTTTTTGGTCTTGGATGCCCTTGTCTGTCAATTTGTATCATACTGGAGGACTGAAGATTTTCTGCCCAGGATTAGGCTGTGTTGTATTTCATCTGTGCCTCTTTGTATTGTATGCAAGCAATGAAGTTTACCACACAGGAGTTCTTCAGAAGGGGTGGCAGATATTGTGGCAGTTAGCAGACAGAGTTCTCCTCGTTATTTGTTGTTGTTTTGAGATTTCCTTGCCAAGAATGGAAGTCCTTTCTCCTGGTGCCAAATATCTTGTCACAGCCCACTACTCACCAGGGAATGTCCCTATGTAGGACATCTTGGCTGTCACAGTCTCCTCCAGGCTTCTTATCCTTTGGGAATCTGGGCTGGTGACTGACTCTGTGTGGCCATGCTAACTCAGCACTCTGGCTGTAGGGCTCCTGTTATGTTATTGCTGCCCCTCAACATACTGTGCTTCCCTCTCTCCTATTTTTCTACTTGCCACTTGCAGCCTACTTTGTAGATGGGCCTCCAGGGCTGCAGCCCTGCTTCCCATGCGGAGCCTTATTTGCTCCTAGCCTTCCTGTTCCACCACATGCAGTGCTCAACCAACACCTCTCCCTAGAGCTAATTCTGCCCCTGTTCACCGTGTAGCTCTTGGGCTTATGAGAGGCAGACATAATTCTAGTAAAGCATAGAGAAAATTAATCTTGGCCGCTAACTTAATAAACAGTACAATTCGCTTGGTTTCACTGGGGGACATAAAGCCAAAGTAAAGAGCCCCAGTTTATTAGGCCTTTTTTCTTCAACAGCAGCTAACCAACCAGTAAAAGAATTCCACCAATACATGTTACAGTTTGGGGTTGACAACTATCAGAATAACAGAGGGGCCAGAGGGGTATGTAGCCAGGAGAATTACACAAATCAGCATCTTCACGGAGTCCCCAGGAAGGAGGGAGCAGACTTCTTTGAGTCTTAACAGGGTTGAAGTCTTGAACTATGCCTTTGTTGGGAGGGGTGAGCAGCTCAGGAGTATCGCTGGCCAATGAGCAGCACAATCAGGCCCCAGTAGTCTCATGGCATTCTGTGATTACTCAATGCCTGCTGCCTCCCTCAACCAATCAGGGGGGCTCTGGGGGAGGTCAATGCAACCCATTATAATGGGAGGGCCAGTTTTTTTCTCTCGTTCTATTAGAGCTCTGCTTGTCAGGTTGCGTTTACAAAACGGTGGTGCTTGCACTTAAACAATTCTCCCTAGCCCTCATTGTATTATTTGTTTATTTATTTATTTATTAGGTATTCCCACCATACCACCTCCTTCCTCATACCATAGATTTTACCTTCTCTCTTTCCCTGCCATTCTCCCCCCTGTATATTATAGATAGATAGGTAGTATAGATTAGATATCAATATATATTATAGACATACAGATTAGAATAGTTATATACATAACTGATTAGATCATAGATAGTTTTCCTTTTCACTTCCCCTGTCTCCCTTGGATTTAGGTAAATATTAGTTGTGCATGGGAATCAATAACAATACTGATACCAAAAATAACATTTTTGTTTGAAACTATATCAATATCGATAACGATATGGATAACGATATGGATAACAAAAACAATATCGATATCAATAATGAAAATGATATAAAAATGATACCAAAAATGATAACGATAATGACAAAAAAACCAAAATTGACATTGTCATTAATAACAAAAACAAAAATGACATTTTTTGAAAAATGAATAATTAAAACGAAAACAAAAAATAAAAACAAAAAAACCCCCGACATGTAGGGCTGAAATACTGTACCGCTGTGGAAGCATTTAGCGGCGGAAAGTGCTCTTCTGCACCAAGCAGCACGGTTAGGCAGGGAGCTTTGCACTTTTGGTTTTCTGCAGTTGCTGCCATGTTATTTTCACCACTGTAGATTTCACACAGAAGCGGCAGGTTTGCCACAGTTTCCCTTTTCCCTTAAGTGTGGCAGCTTTGTGATTCTCACAGCATTGAAGCAAGGGGTGTAGCAAACATGACGCGGGGGAAGTTGCTGCCTTGTAAACAAAGTTCTTCTTCGAGGGGATCCTTACATTCTCACTCGGCATATACCAAGCTCACTAGCTTAAAAAAAACAACACGTGACGTTCACACGCCCCCACCCTATGTAAGGTACCTAAACCCAACACAGTTCCTTCCAACCCATATCAATTAGGAAGAAAATTCCATGCGGGGTCGGAAGGGTGGGTGTTTGTGAGAATGTTGGAGCCATCTCGAAGAACCTTCTTTAGAAGGCAGCAACCTTCTCTTCTTCTTCGAGTGGCTCCTCCCATTCTCACAAATGGGAGTGTACAAAGCCTAGAAAGAGGCGGTGTGGGAATTTCCTACCAAAATGGCATTCTATGCAGGTTGGATCTACAGCCTGGGAGGGGGGCAGCAGACAGCGGGCAGCCTTCTCTGGGGGGTCCATTCAGCTGGGAGAGGGTTGGTTGTTCAGTGCTGTCTCTGTTAGAAGGATGGTGGTGCAGGCCACTCTGGGGAGCATGGCGCTGTGCACAATAGGGCAAGCAGCATGACTGAGAGCAGAAGTTGAGGAGCCAGGTGCACTAGTTTCTGTGCTGCTTAGAGTGCAGGGATCCCCGGCCTCAGCCACAGCAGTGAGAGAGCACCTGCCTCCTGATGCTGATCCAGGGGATGGAGGGGTGGGGTGGAGTACCTGCTCTTCTGTAAATTCTCTTGTGCGTTAGGGTGCCAAGGAAAAATTCTTCTCCTTAGAGGGGATAGCTCTCTGCCTCATTGTAGCTGCTCTGCACCCCCAGTTCTCTCTATGTGGTGATCACAAAGGGAACAGGGAGAATCTGTCCATCCTTCTAACAGAGACAGCACTGAACAACCAACCCTCCCACAGCTGAATGAACCTCTCCCCCCCCAGAGCAGGCTGCCCCCTGCCAGCTACCCCCCTCCCAGGCTGTAGATACAACCTGCATGGAGTGTCATTTTGTTAGAAAATTCCCCCAATGCCTCTTTCTAGGCTTGGTACACTCTCTCATCTGCAAGACTGGAAGGAGCCCCTCGAAGAAGAACTTTGTTTACAAGGCGGTAACATTCGCTGCAAAGGAGGGGACGGGGGGGGGGACCTCTTCCCCCACCCGTGTAGCAGCACTGCCGGGCTACAACTGAGCTGTTTTAAAAGGTGGTGCCGGTGGTGCAAGAGAAACTCTTCCAGGACTTGGGAGCAGGACCCCCTCCCAGGGTAGGGCATGGGTGCAAATGCACCTCCCGCCCCGCGCCACAGTGGCTAAACCCCTGCAGCGGACTCTGAAACAGGTAGTCAGAGTCACCCTTTGTTCATTCATTCAATGATCTATTATTCATCATCACGGTGCATCAGGGACTCACGTTCAGTGACGGAAGGCGCCATAAAACTGCTTGTGTTCACAAATTGCAGACATGCCGCATCTGCAGATGCTGGCAGCAGGTAATGTGAAATCGCAGAAACATCGAGGGAAGTCGGTGGCAAGACACATTAAGTGCCACATTCTTGGAATGGAATAATGGTGCGGTACCAGCTGCTGCAGCTTCAGCCCTACCGACGTGTGGGCCTGGTGCCCACCCCTATTCTGAACTAGGGTCTTGAAAATTGATGGCATTATTTTGCATCTGCCTAACATGTCTACAGAGAGAGAAAATGAGTTAAATGATTGAAACCAGAAAAATCAGAAAAGGAAAAAAGAATTACAGTAAATTTAATAAAACTATATCTGCACGGATTGCCCCTGCATTATTTTCCACTGTGATGTTTTGTGTTATCTTCCCAGTTGAGCTGTGCAATTCATAAGGAAGCATCACCCAGATTGCTGGAGGTAAGCTCTTCAACAACATAAACACAGAGCCAAGCAACAGTCATGGAACAAATGTAGAGATTCTGAACTTCAGCCAAAGGAAGACGAACTTGGTGAAATTGACAATTTTAGACAATAAAAGATACTGAGACAAGTAGCAAACCAGAGACTGCACTAGTTTAGAAACACCCATAATATCGCTAAAGTCATTTGTATGTGATATTTTCTAATAGTCCCCGAAAAGTCCATGAAATTGAGGCTAACTAACAATAAGACACACTAGTCTGTAGACAGAAGTCCCCATCACCACGTGGCCCTACCCGGCATGGTCAGCGGCTTGCCGGTGGCAGTCTTTGTCCCTCCCACCCCTGTTGATAAGGGAAGACGGGACGAGAGGTGCACAGCAACTTGAGGGCAGTGCGAGGCGAAGTCTCATGGGCAGTGGGACTTCGTGGACGCCATTTTGGTCCAGGTGTGGAACCCGCCATTCCGCGCCTAGACAGCATCGGACGAGCAGTGTAAGCTGCTTGCTTCTACGCAAGGACTGGCCAGTGGTGGGGCAGTCTCTCGGGGTAAGGGCTGAAGGGGGCAGTTTATCTATGAGGCAGGGCCCATCGCCCCTTCAGGATCTGGGCACGAGGGACCCCCGTCAGCCTCCCAGCAGGGACCGACTTTATCCCCACAGCAGTCCTGCTAACATGGGTGCACTGACCGGAGATACGGGCTTTGGTGAGGTAACATGTGTCCCCGCCCCCTCCCTCACAATGGTCCTGAGAGCCCCCAAGAGCTGGGGTCCACAAAATCAGCCTTTAGGCCACAGGGAAAGGCTGGGTTCCCCCAGCAGCAACCCCTGAGAGCAGGGGCTCACAAAGATCGGCCTGTAGTCCGCAGGGAGAGGCCGGGTTCCCCTGGCAGCAGCCCCCAAGAGCAGGGGTTTACAAAATCAGCCTGTAGGCCACAGGAAGAGACCGGGTTCCCCCGGCAGCAGCCCCTGAGAGCAGGGGCTTGCAAAGATCGGCCTGTAGGATGCAGGGAGAGGCTGAGTTCCCCCGGCAGCAGCCCCGAGAGCAGGGGCTTACAAAATCAGTCTGTAGGCCTGAGGGAGAGACTGGGATCCCCCGGCAGCAGCCCCTGAGAGCAGGGGCTTGCAAAGATTGGCCTGTAGGCCTCAGGGAGAGGCCGGGTTCCTCCGGCAGCAGCCCCCGAGACCAGGGGCTTGCAAAAATCGGCCTTTAGGCCCCAGGGGGGGATGGGTTCCCCCGGCAGCAGCCCATGAGAGCAGGTGCCCACCTCTAGGTGGGCGTCTAGGCTGCAGGGCGGCTGGTAGGCCCCAGGGAGAGAGTGGGTTCCCCCGGCTACAGCCAAGCAGGGGAACACAGATGCGACTGGTAGGCTTCAGCCTAACAAGGGCTCCCAGAAGCACCGGTAAGGACTCATGGAATTGGGAGGCACTGAATGAATTTGCGATGGCAAAGGGGAATGGGGGCAAAAAAGGCAAAGGCCCAGCAAAGAGGGCCCTTTCTCAGAGGGTGGAGGAGATATTTGAATTCCTCCAGGCCTGTATGAGTGGGTGCGAATGTCTCCTAAACGGCATGACGCACAGGGGCCAGGGTCAAATCCTCGAGGAGGTGCCCAATAATGAGGGCACCCAGGCCTGAAGCGAAGCTGGGGGGTAGGGAGCGCAAGGGCCTGGGGAAGAACCCGGGCAGGTGAATCTGGTGAGGGCCTTCAGGAGGAGCATGATACGGGGACTAGGTCAAGCTCAAGGGTGGGGCGGCCGCCGGCTCGGTTCAGGGACGAGGGGTTCCCTGGGGTGGGAGTCAAGGGAGGTCAACCCCCTGCAACCATGAGCCCTCGCAGGGGCAGGGAGGGGCAGGCACCGGTAGGACAAGCTGGGCCAGTGCCGGCTAGACCTCCCTCCCCACCAAGGTGGGGGGGAAGGCACCATTTGTCACCCCCTAGGGCTGAAGGGGATGAACTACTGGTGCAGAGAGCACGAAGAGACCAATTGGCAGCAGTCCTCGAGACCCTGAATGCGTTTATGGGGCGATTTGAGGCACTCAAAGAGTGAGTAACCGGGCTGGTGGAAGGAATGTAACCAATGAAGGGATGGCAGGAACCTCACGCAAGAAATGGAATGGAAGAAACAGCACCCGTCGAACACGCTGTGGCACAACCAAGGGTCGAATCACCCAGGACAATGGTCGGGGGTGAGAACACCAACAGCCAGGAGCAAGGTACATGCGGCCAATGTAGCCAAAATTATTGCGGGACAAAAGCGGGTTCCGGGAGCATGGATCAGGTTGCCCCACCCCAGCTTGCTGGGACTGGTCGTCTGGAATGGGTAGGGTCTTGGGTGCCCTGGCCTTCGTGGGAGGCAGGAGAGGTTTCCAAACCTAGCTGGGATGACACCCAGACAGGAGCAGTTGCAGAGCAGAACGGTGCACAGAGCAGGGTGTCCGGGGGGACTGGAGCTTTGGGCCAGTCAGGCAACCCAATTGGCGCCGGCCCACAGGGAATCCGGTACTTGGGCACCTGTAGGAGCACCAGTTGGGGCGCATTTGCCTTGCATACATGGGATGACACCCAGACAGGAGCAGTTGCAGAGCAGAACGGTGCACAGAGCAGGGTGTCCGGGGGGACTGGAGCTTTGGGCCAGTCAGGCAACCNCCAACAGCCAGGAGCAAGGTACATGCGGCCAATGTAGCCAAAATTATTGCCGGCCCACAGGGAATCCGGTACTTGGGCACCTGTAGGAGCACCAGTTGGGGCGCATTTGCCTTGCATACATGGGGGAATGTATGTAGACGTCTTTTTTCTGCTCTACATGGAGCCTGCACCTGATGCCAACTCCACTGAGAAAGGGAAGGAGAAAGAGCATTTTAGGCACCCCAACATCAATAGAAATTAGGCCAATTGGTCCGCCGCCTTTTCGGTGTTCATGGGCATCACCGGTGCAGACGGCACGTGATCGAGCCACCGAACTGATAAAGTACCTCGATATTGTGTGCAGGACCTATGAGACCGGGAACCTGCGTGCATGGCTGTGCAACCCCTGGGCCCATTGAAGTCCCAACATGTACCTCCCTTATGACTACCTCGCCACCCGCTTTCCCGAAAGGGGTCGATGAGGGATTCTGGAAGATAGCGGCAATTACCCCGGGGCTTAGATGGGACATGCATGCAACAGATTTGTGGTTGGAGTCTATGTCCAACATAGCAGGATCACATAGAACCAACAGCCATCATGCGCTAGTAAGATAGGGGGTAGCCCCAATGAACAACCCCTTTCGGGAAAGCGAGCGGCGAGGTAGTCATAAGGAAGGTACATGTTGGGACTTCAATGGGCCTGGGGGTTGTGATCGGTCCTCGTGCCGGTTTCGGCACGCCTGTTCCCATTGCGGGGGGAGCCATTCTCAGGCCCAATGTAACAGTATCTCGGGCCCCTCATGGAGGAGGCAACAAGGAAGGGCTGGGGGCAGCCATTTCCAGGGGGGAGGGAAAGGCCCCAACACCGGTCAACCATAGGGCACTCAAAAGTGCCCTCATAGGTTGCCCGATGTGCAGAGAGGTCAAATATGTAGTGGAAGGATTTAGGGAAGGTTTCGTGATACCTGCCAGACTCAATAAGACAAGGTCCTGGCCAGCAAACTTGCAGTTGGTGAAAGGAATGGAGGACTTGGTGGCCGCCAAGTTCCGCAAGGAACTCAGAGAGGGCCGCATAGCAGGCCCTTTAGACTTCCTACCTTTCCCCGATTTACATATTTCACCATTGGGCATAGTGCCAAAGAAGCAGCAGGGTGAATTTTCCCACATACACCACCTATCCCATCCCAGGGGTTGTTCAGTGAATGACGCCATCCCCCCGAACTACGTTCCGTTCGCTATGTATCCCTCGATGTGACTATCGAAATGGCTAGAGAGTGTGGACAAGCGGCGCTGCTGGCGAAGTGCGATATAAAATCGGCATTCTGCCTGCTTCCAGTACACCCCGAGAGCTCTAGGCTACACGAATTCCAGTTCGGAGGCCAATATTTCTATGACAAAGCAATGCCCATGGGGTGTTCAATATCTTGTTCAGTCTTTGAGCGCTTTAGCTCCCTACTGGAATGGCTGGCACGCCAAAGAATGAGGTCGCAATACATGCTCCATTATATCAACGATTTTTTATTCCTGGGAAAAGGGGGGACAAGGGAGTGTGAAAGGGTCCTCCAGGACTTCCAGGTCATGGTGGTGGAACTAGGGGTTCCACTGGCACCTGAGAAGACTGTTGGCCCCGCAACAGTTTTAACATTCCTGGGGATTGAGCTGGATACCATACAACAGGTGTCCTGATTGCCTATCGACAAGCTGAGGACCATGATTGGGGACATTGAGGCAGTTCTGGACCATCCCAAAGCAACGGTCAAACAACTGCAGGCCCTGATGGGAAGCCTTAACTTTGCATGCCAGGTGGTGGCACCAGGGCAGGTGTTCCTATCCAGACTTTATGAGAAAGTAGGCTCTAACCTACCGGGGCACTGCCACATCAGAATCTCTGGCGACATGAGAGAAGATTTAAAAATATGGCTCCAATTCTTGCAGAATTTAATGGAGTCAGCATCTGGAGGCAGAGGTGGCTGATGGAGGCTGAACTTCAGTTCCAATCTGATTCAGTAGGATCTTTGGGATTCGGGCTGTATTGAGCGGGAAGGTGGTGTACAGCCCCTTGGCCTGAGGAATGGAGACAGGATGGGCGGATGCGGGACCTTATCTTTTTGGAATTATTCCCCATAATGGTGGCAGTCCACATATGGGAAAGCGAATTTTCAAACAAAGCTATTTTGTTTTGGTGCAATAACCTCGCGGTGGTACACGTATTGAATGCCTTGTCATCTCACTCCAAGCGGGTGATGTGGTTGGTGAGAGCGTTCATCAGGCAATGCGGGTGAATAACATTTTATTATCAGCCAGGCATGTGCCAGGCATTAGCAATGGCATAGTCGATGCACTCTCTTGCCAACAGATGGAGCAGTTCAGACTGATGGTGCCGGAGACCAGGAAGGAACCGGAGAATCTACCCCTGGGATTATGGAGCATTGGATGGTAGCAATGTTCCAGGCAGTACAGGGATCACTGACCCCCCTGAACTAGAGCAGCCTATCTGCATGCACTGGCAGAGTTTCAGACTTTTAGGGAAGATAGGGGATGGGGGACCCAGTTCCCAATTATCAAGACCCAAATGTTGCAGTTTGCTGGTGGGTTGTGGGATAGGAGGCTGGCCCACGGGACAATTTCTGGCACTGGAGGCTGGCTGGGTTTCAGGCACCGAATGGGGGATTCTTTATGAGGATGATGCTAGAAGGTTGGCAGTGGGAGGCGCTAAGGGGTAGCGACAATAGGCGCCCCATCACGCTGACCATACTACGTGATGTATGCTGGAGCCTCTCTGGGGTTTGCTTTTCTGGGTTTGAGGTTAGGCTATTTCAAAGTTCATTCACACTAGCCTTTTTCAGGGCATTCCGGGTGGGCAAGTATTGACCGCCTTGGCCCTTGCACAAGGGGGTAGCGTAGTAACCATTTAGGACATTCGGGTGGGGCCCAAAGGGATGATGGTGTTGAAGCGAGGGTCCAAGATGGATCAACGTCAACAAGGCCAGGTGTTAAAACTAGGAAGAATAGAGGAGGCTAACATTTTCCCTGTAAGGGCCCTAGAGGCATACATGGTGGCACACCCAAAGGTAAGAGGGCAGTTGTTCATTCACGAGAACGGGGTGAGGCTCACAAGATACCAATTCTAAGCAGTAATGAATAAGGCAATTTTTCGGCTCCCATTCATTCAGGATCGAGGCTGCTAGTTGTGCAGCCGCTGCCGGGTTGTCAGAGCGGGAGGTCAAGGCGATCGGCCAATGGAAGTCGGGGGCCTACCGCTCCTATATTCAGAAGGTCCAATTGTGAGCTAAGGGACCTTGGGGGGTTGGCATTGGGACGCATGCAAGGTAAGGCACAGAGATGGTACGAAAGTAACTTTTGTGTGTTCTTCTTAGGAGGGGAGTCACCTAGGGCTGTAGCAGCATACCGCCGTGGCAGCTGTTACCGATGGAAACCCCTATTCCACACATCGTGGCGTGGGTCGACAGAGACTGTTTTTCGAGGGCTGCGGCAGCGGTTTGCAACAAATGTTGTCGCGTCATCGGAACTTATTTGTGGGAGCAAAACTTTTGCGGATTCCCAGTAAGAAGCGGCACCACCTCCCCTTTCTGTCTGCCGCAGCATCTTTGTGATTAATCTGATCATTGTATCATGTTTCCGCCATAGGGCCACCCTGAATACAAGTTATCGCGAGACCCGGCGGCATGATTCATTGGCCAATTTCATTGTCTAGGGCTTTTTTCATTTCATTGGCTAGGGCTTTCACAGAGAGACATGTCCCGCCTTCACCATTAAGTATAAATAGGTGTGTTTGTAGCTTGTTTTCCCCTCTTGATCCCCAATTGCAGTGAGAGTGAGTGACTGTTGGAGCCGCGCCACCAGTGTCTGTGTTTGTTAACACTCTGATCTTCTGTGCTCCACGACAAAGCACCGCATAATGACTCGAGGACAGAGAATCCTATCCCTTCCTCCTAATTCATAGAATAACATCGATTTTGGATAACCTAAGAAGGCTGTTGTGTAAGTGCTTGAACTTTTATTCTAATTCTTCAAAACAAGGTTTTTATTTAACAGCTAATTTAGTGCTAAAGCAGCTAAAGTAATTTTCGTAGAGCTGCACTTTACATTTTCCATTATTCTTTTTTTTAATAAATGTACACATATTTTCTTTATTGCTGTGTTCCTTTTATGTTTATCAGTACGTTTTGCTTGATATTTTTTGTGGTTGCTTGCTATAGTGCTAGTTGTGCAATGCATAGCCGGAGGTAGCCGCGGAATCCACAGAATCCGCCGGCGAGCCTGGAGCAGGGACTCGGGGAGGGTCAGGGAAGCACAGGGCGAAATAGACACGGCCGGGGGGGAGGGGATGCCAGGAATTCATTTCTTCCATTTATGACCTGCCTTCGTGCATCGTAATCCACTCTGGTGGTAACGATATTGGCATGCTCAAAGGGGGTGAGCTTCTGGAGGAAATGAGAAAAGATTTAAAAGCAATAAACCTTATGTTTCCTGGTTGCAAGCTTGTCTTTTCTGACATGATCATTCGCATTTCCAACAGATATAGCACAAATATGCTTTCTATTAATAAATCTTTAAGAAATGTTAATAAGTGTGTAGGTGCTTTCCTTAAGGATATTGGTATGGTTTCTGTCTGGCACTGGAATATTATAGCCGCCTGTACTGATAGGTTTTCGCTTGATGGTGTACACCTTTCAGAATATGGCATGTCACTGTTCTATTTTAACATTAGGTCTGCTATATTAGTAAATGTACTGTGATTGGTTTTCAAAAAACTAATTATTGATGTAACACAATGAGTTATCTAACATTTACGTGTGTATTTTTGGTCCATTAATAATTCCTTATTGACTTATTCGGACACCCTTTCTTCCCATAGGCTATAGATATGCCAGCACAACCGGCTAAGCGGAAACGTGATAATTCCTCTTCTGGACAGTGTACTACAACTCGCAGCAGTACGATGAGCCCGAGCAATGTCTTGTCACTTCATAATGGAAAGAAAATGGTAAAGGACACAGTGTCTCCTCGAACACCACAAGTCCCAGAATCTGGTGTGGAGGCTCCAGATGTTGCTTCTGGGGCAGTAATATCACAGCCCCCTCTTATGTTTCAACAAGAAGCCTCACAGCCACAGCATTCTCCCATTAAATGAATTGTCCCAGCCACAGATTGCTATGCATATTTCACCTGTTTGAAATGGCATTGCCACAGTTGGGCAGTTCAGAACCTGAGGGAACGGCCAAACGCTCACAGGCGCCTCTTCAGTTGCAACCACACACCCCACAGCAGTCTGATGGTCTTGAATTGTCACAGATGCTGCTACCAATGCGTATTTCGCCAGCTAAAATACCATTGTCACAGCATGGCAGTTCTAAAGATTCGGCACCGCCGCAAACTAAACGTCCTTTAATTAAATGCTATGTTTCAGCGCAGGATGCACTGAGGGGTTTTCTTGATGCAGACTCCCCCTCCACTGTAGGAGAATCATCAATGGACTCCTACAAAGATGTTGAATTGTCCCAGCGCATTGTCAATGATTTAGAGCTTCAACTTGAAAGCACATCCGAGCAATCTCAAAACTGCATGCAGGAGCCAGTGAGGGCACACAGCGACAACACCTGGAGCCAATTGTGTACTTCCGGTGTCGATGTGGAAGAAGGAGAGCGCGCTCTGGAAAGCGAGCCAGGGGTGAGTGTGCATGACAACACGACTGTGCGTGCCGCACACATTTCCCATCATTACTGCGCCGACAACGATACTGATACGGATGGTACCGTGGATGATTTGGAATTAACAGAAGATGTAGACGAAGATGATTTTCAGGATCCATTGTACACCCCTCAGAATGCACAATCCTCAGGCTCCAGCCAACTGCGTAAAAGGCTAAGGATGGATGAAAACCCCTTAAATGTTGTACGGGAAGGCCATTTGCCCTTGCATAGTACGGGAAATGACATAGCCCCAATTTTCAAAAACGCTTTGTCGAGACATCAGCCAACGACTCCGACCTCTAACCACAACACAACATCAAACAAGGCCAGCAGCACTCCGACATCATTGGCTCTTAACAGGAAAATAAATTCTACGCCGGCGTGTTCGCCTGTGGCATCCACATCAACAAATCACGAGGCTGTATTCTCATCGCAGCCAGGAACAATCAACAACACCCCCGATGGGAATGCAGACAAACACAAAGAACTAAGGTCTGATGTCTGGGACCATTTCACACCATGTGATGCAAAGAAACTAGTAGTGAAGTGCAAATACTGCGCAAGGAAAATAACAAGAGGGACCGAAGGAGGGAAGAGCCGGCCTGGGACTAGTGGTATGCGCAGCCACATGAAGCACCATCACCAGTCCATTCTCAATGCCTCTAGCAAAAGTACAACAAGCAACAACGAGGATCCCTCTATAAACGCCGCTAGTGATCGGACTGTGCAGACCACATTGCGAGAATCTATGAAAAACCAAAACAAATGGCCAGCATCTCACCCTACTGCACAGTACTACCTAGCACTCGTGACCAAGATGCTGGCAGTCGACATGCTTCCATTCTCCTTTGTGGAGAACGAGGGATTCCGCGAAGTAATGGAAGGAATGGCCCCAAGATGGAATGTACCTTCGAGATATTATTTCGCAAAGAAGACCATTCCAAAACTTTTCTCCGAAACATGCAAAGCAGTATCAGCTGCTATGCATGGGTGCGAGGGCAAGGTTGTGCACTTAACCACAGACATGTGGACAAGTGCACAGCGCATGGAGTACCTGTGCGTTACTGCACACTGGATTCATCGAAACACCAATAACAGACTGGTAAGGAAGCAGGCCATACTTGCATTGGAACACTTTCCGGAACAACACACTGCTGACAACATCCATGCTAAATTATCACAATTGACACATGAATGGTTGGCTCCCCTTGATCTCTCCATTGGGTGCATTGTGTCAGACAATGGTGCAAATATCATGAAAGCGATTTCTGACTGCGGGAGCCAAAATGTTTCCTGCATGGCTCATTCACTGCATCTGGTGGCCAAAAAATTTCTAGAATCGGACCCGACGGTTAAGGACACAGTAGAGCGTGCAAAGAAGTTGGTGATGCACTTTCGACGATCTGGAAAATCTCGCCGCGTGCTCAGGCAAATACAGGAGGAGAGACAACTTGCACTTCAGTTCTTCCCGAACGATGTCTGCATGCGTTGGAACTCAACGTATGATATGCTAAAAAGGCTACATTCGCAGCAACTGGCGATTGATACTTTCTTTGCTGTGGCATCCAAGTCTGTAAAGGATGCCCCCGCTATGCAGCTAAATATAACACACTGGGATACAATAGAAGCTCTACTTGCTCTGATGGCACCCTTTAAAGACATGACGGAGTTTGTGAGCAGGGCCGATGCAACACTCAGCCAGAGCTTGGCCTCTCTCGTATTATTGAGGACACAAGTCGCAGACATCACCAACTCTCTAGCACTACAGGATGATGGACTGAGGGCCGAAAGGCTTGGGATTTCATTACTGAACATGATCAAGGACAGCACCCAGTTTAAGAAGATTGGTGAAGATAAGTTGTACAGGGTGGCGACTGCTCTGGACCCACGTTTCAAGAACGTTCCAAAGGTATTGGGTGGTGAAGAAGCCGCTGCAGCTGCACGCTATGAGATTGCAAGCCGCATAATTAAAGGGGTTTGCGAAGACAGTGATGACGATGCACAGGAGAACGACACAGACAGCGGTTCAGAAGATCACACCGTACAGCATGATGCATCTTCTGTCTGGGCAAGTTTTCGGAAGTATGGACTTGTGTTACCGACTCCCAATAAAACTAAAAGAAGAGTTGATAAGGTTCACCGGCCAAACTCGTTATCTGCAGCAAAATACATGTACGACCAGTACGTGTCGTCTGGCCCAGTGGATGGCATGGATAGTGATCCACTCATTTATTGGGCTGACAAAAGTGGCACTTGGCCAGCACTATATAATTTGGCAATCGCACTCCTTGGCTGTCCTCCAAGCAGTGTCCCATCCGAACGTTTATTTAGCTGTGCGGGCGCCATATTAGGAAATAAAAGAACTAGTCTTAGCAGTCTAAATCTTGAGCGCCTAGCTTTAATAAAAATGAACAGGGAATTTCTTCCCAAGATAACTAAGGATTTAATTGGAGCAACAACTGATGAGGAGATAATGAAGTGCACCAGAGAGGCAATCAATCGACAGAGAAAAGGTTATGATGAAGGAGATGAAATTTCTGAAGGAATACAAGAGCACTAATTTAAATGCAGTGACTCTATTTCTAGGGATAGCATAGCACTGCAGCACCCCCAGCAATGATTCCCAAAGTTTGCAGGCTGTGCGGTCATGGGCCACAACAGAATGACCCACAGGCAAACTGCACTGGGAGTCGGGGGGTGGGGGGGCTTGTGCAGGCATACCATGGGACAGCATTGTGTTATGTCTTTGTCATTTGCCCGGTTTTCAGGAGTTTCTCTCACACACTTAGCAGGAGGCCTGCCTATGAACGGATTGGTGAATTGGTGAATTGTGAATTGGTGAGTTGTGAATTGTGCCTCAGTACAGGCAGGGATCTATTTCTAGGGATAGCATAGCACTGCAGCACCCCCAGCAATGATTCCCAAAGTTTGCAGGCTGTGCGGTCATGGGCCACAACGGAATGACCCACAGGCAAACTGCACTGGGAGTCGGGGGGTGGGGGGGCGTGTGCACAGTCAGCCATAGCATGGGACAGCATTGTGTTATGTCTTTGTGATTTGTCCAGTCTTTTTGCAGTATGCAACATGGTTGTTTTTTTTAATGTATGCTGTGTGTGTACACGTAATAGTTATCATACAACTACCATACATTTATACAATGTTACTAATACTTGTGCTTTTTAAAAGGGTCTTTTTCAGGAAGATGGATACATTAATGACAGGAACACGAAACAGCTAGAACGTTTTGTAGCCACTGGCAGATGGCAGTATTCTTCTGGGATCGCGTACTGATCCGATTGCCATTTTCATATGGAGTCATGAAGGAATTTTACCAGCACAATGAATTTTTTTCCCCACAAACCAGCAGTGGGTTTTTTATAAGATGTGCATTCCGGTTTTTGCCTTCATCAGGAGAATAAAAAAACATTGGCTTCACCAAAAATTGATTGGCAGTGCCATAGCTACCAAGCTGTATTCATTTTGACATGGAATAAAAATTATTTGACCTTCATTCCTAAACTTGCTTGATCATCTTTGTATCATTGAACATGAACATACAGTGGACACATTTTAGATATTAATAAACTAAATCTGAACATGGTGGTGGTGTGTGTGGTGGCACTGTGGGTGGGTAATGTAGGGGATGTTGCACTTGCAAAGGCCCATGGCAAATAAAAACTCTTTTCAAACTCATTGCATTTGGGAACCTATTGTGAACTCATTGCATTTGGGAGGAGATTGAGGCACACATCTGATAGGGGACGAAAGTTTATTAAATGATGGAATATAGGTTAGTACGTTATAAAAACATGAGTGTTGTGGAAACAAACAAAGAAGGGACCATGTACTAATTACTGTCACAGTCCTATAACAAGGACTGGACATGGCATTGCAAGTTGTAAAACAGTCTTTGGTTGGGAGACGGGAGGGGAGGGGGAAGATTTAACTTTGCCACAGTCAGTGGTGCTACTGGCAGTCTAAATACCTTCAACAACACTCATGATTTTATACACTTCTATCATATATTCCATCATTTCATAATGTCAGTTGATCTTTGGATTTCTTTCTTTCTTTTCTGACTTCCCCATGACAGACACACACACACAGGGATGTGGGGCAGTTGTAGGTGCAGCAACAGGATAGGCGCAAAATTAATGAAGGAAAAGGAAAAAATGCAACAAATAATTTTTAATATAAAAATATAAAACATTTAACAATGTAAAAATATTAATTTAACTACAGTTTAAAAATAATAATGATTAACTATTGAACAAAATATGCGCAACTATATACATTAACATTAGTTCTCCATGCGGGGGGATCGATGGCAATGCTGGCACCGCATCTCTTGCAGCATCTCTGACAGCATGGATTTAATTTCTGCTGTCTCCTCCCACAATCCACCCAGCTGTGCTTCTGTAAAAAGGGATTTCAGTTAGTGTATGCATAAACAGCAGCAATGGAATTTATTTAATGTGAATTACTCCAAGGGTAATAGTAAGTAATTTGCAATGCATTTTTGATAAAAACTTACCAAGTTTCTCCTGCCATGTCACCAGGTTAGCCACCGCGTCTCCTGTGTTCAACGCCAGGACCCATATCGTGGTGGCTATATCTACAACTATTTCACCTGAAATGGCATTTTAAATGCACAAGATAAATGCACTATTAAATACAAAAGCCCTACTAGTGTAAAGCATGCATTAATGTGTGAGATGCCATAATAAATTTGGGTTTTTAACTTACCAATCCTGATTAGGCCATCCATGACTCCTGCAAAGCCCACAAAAGCCATTCTTTCTGAAAAGTTCTATTTGAATTGAGCTGATTTGACATGTAAACATGAGGCACATGGATGAGCCGACATCAAATAAAGCCCGCCTTCCTGTGTTAAATGCCTGTGGCCATCACTGTCAGTCAGGGGGAAGGACAGTTCTTATTGGGTGGCGTCAGTTGCTAAGTAAATGCCCCTCCCGTCCCGTGCAGCCTAGGTGGGGTGTGTCCATGTCCGTCCATCACGGTACAGACAGACTAGAGAGAGAGAGAATCAATAGTATTGGGAGGCGGATCATGCTCGCTCTTGGGGCACGCACTAAAGACAGCTTCTGGCTGAACGCTGCTTTTAAATTGTACCCAAAATAATCTTTTTAAAAAACCAAAACGGGTAAGGCCCATCTGCAGATTAGAACCGGCAGACACAAAAATTAAGGATTCAAGTAGGGAACCTAAACCGCTAGACTACAGCGGCTAGCTAACCAAGGTGCACTCCTGTTGTTACTAGATGGTTGTCCTGGCGCACCAAGACACGCAACTACATTATCTGTATTTTCTGCAATGAGACACCTTGCATTGGTGAATGCAATTGTCAAAAATCCATAGAAAGACATCTTGTGACTTTACTGCTTTTCCTGTTTGAAAAAAAAAACCTAAGCGTTAACCCATCTGACAGTATGACCGACCCTACAGAGGTATAGCTTCTGTTTGGCAACCAAAGTTTCATAACTTAGGCTGCCCAATAAAAGTTAACATAAAACTTCTTTGTTGGACATATATGTCATCGTAGAAGAGCAGTAGCACTTCTCAATCGCCAGGGCAAGGGAGTTTGTAGGTGGGGGAGGTGAGTTGAGTGCACTGCTGTAGTACCGGCATGCACCCATCTCCAAAACTTGGAGCAAGGAAACGGTTCGGTTCAACAAATC
>QEPC01007580.1:141034-173626 GCA_003113815.1 Sphenodon punctatus | reverse complement strand
CTGGCTTGAGTGTGTTAATAGTGAAAAATACAAACCCGAGTGGAGTTGAGGAGAACTGCAGTGCTTAGCCCGCCACCACCCGCAAAAGTTGGAGGAAGGAAAATGTTTGGTTGAATGAATCACTACTAGAGCTAGCTAGCCGCCGCCTATTTTTGAGTAAACGTCCCCTCCCCCACTTCAGGCACTCAGCCTAAAAAGGCTGGCCCAGGCATGGAGGGAGTAGCCCAGGGAGGATGCATTTGTCATGTTATCTTAACAATACCCCCATTGTTTAGCCTGGCTCTGGAATCCAACAACTAGTCCTCTCTTTTACGCCCCCCAAAGGGAGTAACTATCTAAGTAAGGATTGACAGCTGATATTACTCTTCCAAAATGTGTCATTAAAAGTGTTGATCTTGTGATGGTTTTTCAAGCTTTGGGACTCAGCTTGGGACTCGGAAGTGAATAAGCATTTCACTTGGGACTCGGACTCGGGAGGGATGGTTTTTCTTTACTTTTTAAAATTTTCATTTTTTAGGGGTTTTTTTGGATTCTAAGAAGAATTTGCTGTGCTGCGACTCCAAACAGTCTCTGATTGCCCTTCCCCCATGTAGTTAGCTAGGTTATCTAGCCACTGTGGCCAGCATAGTTGAAAATGAAAAAGTCGGCTAATGGGCAGGATGGCTTATCAGGAAAACCTGTTAGCCGACTGGCTATGTGGCTGCATTCTCAAAGTGACAGATAACAAACAATGCAGCTGGGAGTGGCTCAGTGGGGCTCGTTGAGATTGGGCCGGGATAGTATTTGAGTTAGTCCCCCTCCACTCCACTGACTCAAATACCCTTCTATCCACACATTACAGTCAGGTGGGTAGCCTAGCCAGCCCAACCAGTTCCACTGAGTCACTGTAGCCATAGACAACAGATATTTCAAGTCCCTCCTCCCCTCTCCTGCTGAGCTGAGTAGCTGGCTTTACATGGCACAAATGTCTATTGCCTGGATGCAGAGAATGCAGAGGGATGTGCAGAGGGCGGTGTGTATTGCCAGTCCTGGTTGCAGAGCCTACTCAGCACACACCAAAGACTTGAATTTAAAAGTTGTAAAAATGGGCTAAAGTAGCCGGCCGGCTATGCGCTCAGTCTGAAAGTGAGAGAAAACATACAATGCTCCTGGGGGTGGGGCTGTTTGAGATAGGGGGTAAAGGGGTGGGGGGAATACTTCAGTGACTCCACTGATTCAACTGCCCTTGTTTTACAATTTGTTTGTAAAGCACTCTGTCTTGTGGGAGGGGTTGTCTCGACAGTTTGAAAACAACAGAGTGGAACAAATAAAAAGAAATTATTATTTATTGAATGAAAAAAAAAAAAATTCCCTGGATCAAACAGTTTAAATAAAGTTAAAAATCTAATCAACTTTGTAACAAAATCAAGTAACATAACCTGCGCTCACAGAGTCACCCACAGGTGGGTGGTGGGCCACCCGGCCGGCACAACTCACTTGCAAGTCGCAAGGGGCACAGCAGGAATGCACTGTAGTAGGGAAGCAGTGAGGAAGCAATGGAGTGCACATGGACATCATGGAGGTGGCGGGGGGGCAGTGAGTGACCCACGGCAGTGACAGGGTGGAGGCGGAGTGCGGGGAGCACACCGAGGAAACTCTGAGGGGGCATCAAACTGAAAGGCACAGCCAGCTGCAGGGGGCCAAGAAGGGGCCAGGGGCTGGGTGGCCAGCCAGGTGAACATAGTGAGGCCACTGCAGCATGCCCCGAGGGTATCCCAGTTCAGACATGTAGTGTGCGACCAGGTAGTAAGCCTCAAACAGATCACCCATAGCAAGGCCAAGCTGCACATCGGATCGAGAGCACACACCAGCCAGCGCCATCAACTCCACCGCGATGGGCTCCAGCAAGACATAGTCGTTAGCTGGGGGCCACAGAAGGTGACCCAGCTCCAACAGGCGGAGATAGGCAGTACCATGTGAACGCCACTACCCACGGGCCTTGTGTACAGAGCAAAAGAAGGAGACGGCCAGGGAAGGACCCCCCTCAGAAAGACAGGCTGTGAAGGAGGACATGCCGCACACAAACAGAGCGGAAACGGTCTCTGGCGCGGACCAAACCACATGCGAGCACATCATCCCTTGGATGTGACCATCGGGAATGGGACGGAGCCCCAGTGTCTCCGCATGCAGCTTGCAGTCGAGTGTGCTCAACTCAGAACCAAAGTAGAGTAGCCCTGAACTTAGACTCACATAGGCACTTGTGCAGCTGTCCGGGCAGTTGGCAAGCAATTGCACGCCCGGGGAATTCCAAAGATCACACAGTGTCATTGTCTCACGGTAGCTCTAGCAATGGGTTGCTAATATGACCGCGATCCCTGGGGAAGAGCAGCATCCAGCCATCGTCTCCAGCAGAAGAACACGGCTGTAACTAACGAATGCAATGAATGGGTGGATCGAATCCATAGAGGGACGGGACGGGAGGTGATGGTGGAGCTCCAAGGATAGATAAGCACAGCACAACGGGCACTGGCTGATTCATTGTTGCAATGAATTGAGCAGAAGCAAGCGATTCGAGGAGAGGGATGCGGAAAGCGCAGGTGCTAGCCTGGGTGAAAATAGCAGAACACACAGAGGAGGGCATTCATTCAGCTCAACACATATACCAAGGATGGGACATGGGAGGCGAGGGAGTCATTACATTAGAACACAACTGGCAGCCAACACAGAGGGGTGGACATTGGAGAGGTGATCTGCACCGCCATGCTTAGGCGGGGGTACAAGGCTGCCACTCCAGTGGTGCTGTGAGTGGGGAGCCCGCCTCCTCCTCATTCTCCTCCTCCATTCCTCTCTTGGTTGCCTCCGATTACTATCCCTCCCACCTGACTCCATCACGACACGTCGAGGTGCCATAATGTGTCCAGTGACAGTCTCACCCAGTTTAAAGGTCCCTCCTAGGCTTGCATTGTTGCTCATTAGCCTAGCAGCCAGCGACGCAGCGTGCGTGCTTAAACTTCCTCCCAGGATATGTGAAGAAACTCCACGGATTTGCTATAGGTTAATGTAATAAGAAATCATATGTATAGTAATGTAATCACAAAGCAAGCAACACAACACAGAACTTATTAGATTCTCACAAAACGGTAACAGTAATGTAACAATATAAAAATAAAATAAAAAATTATTTAAATAGAACACCGGGGATTTGAACTCACAGAATGGAAACTAAGATTTGTATATCAAGCAGGAACCTTAACCGCCATGTTAGTTACATAGTTACACTCAAACACCATCGCTTAAGTGGTGAGCCATGGGCCGCGATGTAAACAAAGGCCAACGTGCGCCACGCTGCTGTCTAGCGATTGCAACCACGCCCACTGCTACTAAAACAACCACCTGCACCTCCTGGAAAGAAATATTTGGTTGCCAAAAAATATTTTTGCAAACAAATATTGTATTGCAAAAAAATTTTTTATTGGCAATGGATGCTCTGGTGGTCTGGTGCTTGCAGACGGATGATGATGTGGGGCCCGCATGGTTGCGGAGGGATCATGTGTACATGTGGCCTGGTGTAATGTGTCTAAGTATGAAGATGACCAGACAGAGTTTCTGTGCCAATGGGTTCACTTGACATGGTGTGGCAGAACTTCAGCTGCTCCTATGGTCCCCTAAAGCAATGCCTTGTTACAGGCAGTTTGAGTTTGAGACTTGAGTTGCATGTGTGGCCTCACCTTGGGAAAAAAAGGAAGAAGTCGAAGACAGCTTTCTATACCTAGCGTTCATACCTTTGTGAATTCTTTATCTGTGTTGTGCTCTCTTCATCCTTAGAGGTGATGAAGCTTTTTGCCTCCCCTCCAGCCAGTAGTGGAACTGGCTAGTAGTGGAACTTGCTATCTACATACTACAGGGTGGGTGGGGGGATGGTTCAGTTATGGATGGCTTTGCAAGTTGGTAACCTGTGTTGTGCTTTGTTGTGTTGCACAGGAGGGAGATTTTAAGTGGCTGGATGGCTAAAAACTGTGTGGCACTGACCATGGCCAGCACAAGCCAGTGATAAGGATGTGGAGGCGAGTTGAGTGTACTGCTGCAGTAGTACCCCTACCGACCACACCCGCCCCAACCCCAGAAGTTTGCAGGAGGAAAATACTATGTTACAGGGGCAGCTGGGCAGCTGGCAATAACACAACTGGGCTAGTATGGCTACTCCTATGGTGAAGCATTTTTAGGATGGTGAGGGGACGTTTGGATGATATACGGGGCGGCTAGCACTAGTTGTTTAACATGTACAAATTCAAAACTCCTGTACATACATTACAGGTACGGTCACACTGCAGGCTGGTAGGCAGGGACTCGTGACGGAGCATTGGATGGGGCAGGCCTGGCGGTGTGTGTTGTGTCTCTCGGATGCCCTCACCTGAGCTGCATCAGCATCTAGCTGAGGGATTCATTCCATTACAAACATTTCCATCCCACCACAGAGGCAGCTGCGCCTGCTGCCTCTCCCTGCTGAACAAGGGAGGGACAGGGGATGGACTGGAGTATATGCTGATGCATGGGCAGGGGTAGGGGCGCAAAAAACCAAAACAGGATGGGAAAAAAAAAGGAATATGAACAGAATGAATGTAATATAAACAAATTATGATTTATTGAATGTATTACAAATTTTAAAAAGCAGTCACAAGTTCAACCACAGCACTACTGGGATTAATGTGACTGCTTAAACTCCTTCCATTCATGGCTTTGCAAGTTATAAAACTGGTTGGGGAGGGAAGCCCTCCCCAAACATATGCCCCACCATATGTTTGTAGACCCTCCACTGTTTTGTGGTTTGTGGTTTGGTTTGTAACAACAAAATAGTTTGTGGTTTTGTTTGTAGTAGCCCATCCACTCTTTGGGGAGGGGACAATGGGGCCGCGCATGTCCATGCAGGGGGGGGGCAGTGCTCGCCCCACCGCCATGCACCCCAATGGGGGGTGGCTCAGCCATGTGGCACTGTGCGTCCAGCACTTCAGCAGCTAACTGGGATGGGAGAGGAATGGGATAAGCCAGTAGATAAGGACAGTAGATAACCCCAGCTACATGTTCTTGACTCAACCAACCCAGTCCTTCTCTACAATAAAAGCAGCAGGGATCTGGTTTTGAAACTTGTAAAGCATGCCTGGTAGGGGTGGAGTGTGGGGGAAATTGTGGTCCCCTTTCTTGCCTGACCGCTTGACACAAGACCCAAGGGGCTTATAATGAGTCCAGTTAATAGTCCTTTGGGGGGTTGAGAGAGGACTTGTCTTTTGATTACATGGCAGCTAATAAACTAGGTATGAGTGTAACTAGCCGGCTATGCGCTCTCTCTCAAAGCCTAAGATGTTTCTGTCATTACGATAACATTAAATGCAGATGGGCTTGGGCTACCAGTACTACTCTAACTGACCTCCTCCCCCCACATCCCCCATTACTGACTGACCCCTTCCAGCCCCCACCAGTACTGACTGACTTCCCCCCCACACACACACTAACCCCCAACACACACCCAGCCAGGGATGCATGGTCCGTGGGGCAGTTGTAGAGGTGCAAATGGTGGCCAAGACTCTGTCTGCTCTTTCCCGGTATCCGAGGAAGGCTCGAAGCCAACAGTGTGTATGGAGCACTGAGGGACTCGGAGTCCCCCACTCCATACAGCTCCGGCAGCGCCCGGCTCATGCGCTTCCCCGAATCCCTGACTCCTAGTCCATGTCTATTTCCCCTAGTCCATGTCCCTAGACCCCCTAGACCCCTAGTCCATGTCTATTTCCCCGTCCCATGTGCTTCCCTGCCACCAGTAGTCCTTGTGCTCCGTTGCCGGCGGCTTTGAGCCTTTTAGGCTCCTTCCGCGGTTATACCAGTGGAAGGAATCAACACACAGAGCAGGGAGAGAGTGGGATGCTACACACGAGGCGAGGGAGGGAGTGCTGTTGTGTGTACGTAGTGTACTGTACTATGTGACCAGAAACACCAGTGGAAGCCATCACAGAGGGGTTGGAGACTGGAGAGGTGATTGTGCGCCGCCCTGCACAGGCGGGGGGGTACAAGTATGACAGTGGTGCTGTCAGTGCTGACTGAGCCCACAGCTGCCTCCTCCTTGTTCTCTCATATCTCCCCTTATATCACTCCCGCCTGGCTCCATCACGACACATCACGGACCCCCAGTGCGCCACACACTTTTACCAACAAAGTGTGTTGGTAAAACACTTTGTTGGTAAAGTGTTTTAAAAGTGTTTGTAACACTTTTACCAACCACACATTTACCAACAACTGGCAAAGGCTTCTGCGATTTTAAGAACTCATGGACTTCGTTCACACAGCACATGAGCAGTGAGACGAGCACACTTCATTAATTCAAATTCAAAATGACTCGGTCAGCCTGCCAATACACAGGTCATTTTAAACTCAAACTATTATTTTTGTTCAACATTGGTCATTTTAAGCTGTAACCAGGAGTTTTGTTCAAAAAACTTTACTTTTTGGAGATCAGTTTACGTTTACATACAATATCAATTTGACATATAATAAAAACACCATGCATGTATTTAGAAGAAGCAGGAGCAGTTACTGTGGTACAACAGAGCAGTACACACACACACACACACAGCACCAGCAGTCAGTGTCAGCGTGACCGTTCACAGTCACACAGACACACACAGTGACAGCACAGCGGCGCAGCAGCAGCCTAGTCATATTATTAGCTAGCTATAGCAGCAACTCCACTCCCTTCACGGAACCGCGATAGACGCTCATCATGCCTGACCTGTCTCTCATATATGAAATTTGTAGAACACGGTAAAAGGCCGCTGATTAACAATCAGCAAATCGGTCAAACACATACATGCCGCAGATGCGGTTACTTGTGGCGGAATGATTGCAGAATCGCGGGATACCGCACGGAATTATGCGAGGCGCAACATGGGATGCCGAGGTTGAGGAATGGAATTGCGGTGCGGTAACAGCTGCTGCCGCAACACCCTAGAGCCACCTGCCCGGAAGTGGAGAATCATTATAGCTGGTCACAGAATCGTGTACTGGGCCAGAAGACAAGCAGGACTCTCGTATTGGGGGACTCAGCTTGGTCTTCGACACATGGCCGAGGTGACATGGAAAGGCCGGATCAGGATGAGGTGTGCCCAGTTTCTGCCTCTGGTCCATGCGCTTATGAAGCTGCCGCATCCAGACATTCTGGTGATTCATTTGGGAGAGAAAAACTTTCCAGTCAATACAGGTCTGCACCTGGTCACCAGCATAAACAGAGACTTGCTTGAAGCAAGGCGAATTCTCCCAGATACGGTGATAGTGTCATCTGAGATGCTCAAGAGGATCAGAAGGAAGGATGCCATGCGCCCCATTAAGGTAGACAGGGCAAGGAGGAAGGTTAATAAAGAAATTGGAAGATTAGTGTCGGAAATGGGGGGAGAGATATTAGACACCCAGTAATTAAGTTCAGCAGGCAGAAACTATATTGGGTGGACGGGGTGCACCTGGCTGATGATGGGCTCGAAATTTACCTAAAGTCATTGCAGAAAGTCTTGAGCCAGCTCCTAGAGGAGTCGGGGAAGGGGGGTGAGACTAGCCAAGCATACGCTGACATTCTCCGGTGGCGGAGATCCGGTGGCGAGGATCCAGCGGCGTGGTTAAGTAAGAAGTTAGGGATAGTCTGCTGTCAGGTCATATCCTTAAGAGGTGGGGTCTGAGTGAAGGCTAGAACTGGTCTGGCCAGCGTCACTCTGGACCCAGGACGGGGGGGCATGCCCGGGGCCCTAGGACAGGGGTGGTCCAGGGGGCAAGGGAATCTGCCCTCACTTCCTTCTTTGGATCACAGTAGGCAAGGGCCTCCTGACCAGGCTAGGGATGGCTGGGCAGGTGTGACATTACAGCAGATATAGTTAGTAATGTAGCGGTACTGAGGAAATCAGACCGCCTAAGTTTACTCTAGCTGCAGTGAGTTAATAGTTAACAGCAAGAGGACCCGGAGGGGCAGAGCCCCCTCCTCACCCAACTAGATTTTAATAAAATTTGTGGGGCCTAGTTTACCCCATACAATGTTGTTTGTGTCTTCCTTTTGGGGTGGGGGACAATCTGGAATTGGCCAGACTGACCAGGATCAGATCACAGGGAAACAGTTTCCTGCTTTTCATCCAAAAGGCATTAATCACAGCTGCAATGAATCCATTTCCAATGATCCCTGTCAGAAACTCGGTGATTGCGATGATGAAGAGGATGCTTTTTATTGCTGTTGCGCTCATGGTTCTGGTGAGAGGATCACAATCCCCAGCTGTTCTTCTACTGGATTTTCAGAGTAGTAAACCTCACTGCAAGTGCTGGTGCAGCAGTGTTTGGCTGAACAGAGCACGACTCCACATAAAGCTAGGAAACTGGCATCTGCAGGTCACATACACATTTAATCCTCTAAACAGACGATCCAAAAAATAAAAGAAAAAACATGAGGGATGTTTTGTATTGTCGATCTATTGCAGTCAACCTCTCAGGGATGCAAATAGGGGAGTATTTTGTTACTGGTGCTCAGTCCCATGAATACAACTTTTGCATTTTTCCGTCTGATGTATTTGAAGACTTCCATCCTGTTTGGGTAATGGAGTTTGGAGAATTCTAGTTTGTGGAGGGAGGCTGATGTTCTTGATTTGAATTAGAGGTTGAAAACTTGGCATCTACAAATGCACATCAGAAAAACATTCAGTTACTGACTCTCCAAATGCCTTATCTCATTCATATTTCCCCCTCTTCTGGTTCTTTGCACAGTTACCTCCCAGACCCATTGAAGAAAAAGTTTGACTTTCCCAAGGTAACACAGTAGTGTCCTTAATCTGAAGTTATGTCCTCAGCTTGGAATACCCAAACAGAACTATAGCCAGTAACCAGGCATCAAACCAGTGCCTCCAGGGTTCTGGGACGGCCGAAGCTATCTGCCTTCCACACAGACTTTTGTCAGGGCATAGATTGAGGTGATACAAATGGGCCCCTACTCCAGTACCCAGGCTTTCAGGGAGACCCAGTCTGGCCAGCCTCATGGAGACCTCGAAATGTCCTGCTTTATCTCTGCCAGAGCGGTCTGTGTCTTCCCTAGTGAGCCAGGAACAATGTGTCAGCAGCTGCCATGAACTGTCAGCGCCTCATCTTTCAGCCCTACCCCCATGTCTCACCTTCTGTATGCCATTGCCCCCCAAGCCCTGGTCTGCTGCAGTGCTTCACTTTCCCCCTTTCTCCATTCCTCCCTCTGCCTCACTGCCCTCTTGCCTGACCTCCCCTAATGCCTTCCTCAGACCTCCGTGCATCTCAGTTGGGATGGGGCCCAGTAATGTGACTTACCACGGGGCCCTATTAAACCTAGGTATGTCATTGGTTTGCTCTGGAGCTGCTGCTCTGCTATATCTGTGCTGTCTAGGCCACACTCCCCAGTCTCACAATTAGCTCTTTACTGGGACACAAGGGATTCCTTTAGCCACTGGAAGCTGGGCAGGACAACATTGCCACTTCCCGTTCCTGCTCCCCTGCCGTGCTCATCTACCAGGCCTAATCCTATTCTTCCAGCCTTGCCTTTTCCCAGCTTATGTGGCAGCCTTTAACTTGGCTCCCAGCATGTGCACCACCCATTGCACTGATGTTTCATCTCTAACCCTGCTGCAGTTCCTACACTATGACTGAGGGTGTATTTACACGAGCATGAAATACACAGGTTACAAAGCAATCTTTCGCTATCACATGGAATTATCAACATCACCACAAGTGTTGTTTGCATGACCGTCCCTATTGTGTATGTGAAAAAAAGTCATGTGGTATTCAGACACATTTACCCTTCCCTCGCTGCTGATGGTCTTGGAGAGAGATAGCGAAATTGCACAGATCATAAACAACACGTGGTGTGCAGAGTGGAGCACTTTTCTAGCTGCTGATGTATTCCTTCAAAATGGTACTCAGAGGAAGCATGACCGTGTGTGAATGGCATCGATGTTAATTTGCATCGTTATGGCAATGAGGCTTGGAAAGCACATTAGTAAACCACCAATGTCGGGGTTTTAAAATTCCAGATTATGATGTGGAAATTTCAACATGAAACACGGGAGGGTTGTTCACACTTGAACTTGATTTGTGGTTTTAATTGCCTGATCACCGGAGATATATCTCATGTAAAAATGCCCTGTGCCTTATGCTTTGGCCTTGGCTATACATCAGACACCTTGGCCCTGATCTTGTGAGATTTCACCTCCGAGTCCCGATCCTGATTCCACTGACTGGATAGTATACGCATCTCTCTTCAATGCTGTAGGCAGAAGAGATCTTTCTTACTTTGGAGTAGGGGGTTTGGACTAGGTGATACTTGAAATCCCTCCCAACCCTGCAATTCTTTGATTGTAATACAGAAGTAACTTAGATTGGCAGTGTCCCCAAGAAAGACTTTCTGGCTTGGTAGTCATTTCAACTAAGCGCTATTGGACAAGGAACATAGATTTTTAATTTTGATGATGTGATAAGTAACTTTTCATTTAAAAAAGCCAGGAAAATTATTTTAAAATAAATAACTTTAATCTAAGTGCAGTGCTTAAAATGGGCAGGGCCACCTTAGTAAAGGACTACTGAGTAACATTCAGTTGTTACATCTGATTCACATGATGAGTTGGCCTATATAAATATTAAGATAAATTACTAATGTTTTATTTGTTTCCGTATAAATTGCCACTGGAAACTAAGTCCCCTTTGCCGCCAAAATGGCGGCCATGGGGTGATTGTTGCGTCCCCTTCCCCGGATGGGGAGAGACGCAGAGAGAACAGGCTGGCGGGGCGGGGCTGTTAGAGAGCCCCGTTCGCGTGCTTTCCTGTGGTTGCCGCAGCAACTGTCCTGACAATGAGGCAGCGCAATGCGCGCCTTGTGGACCATGAGGGCACCCCCCTTTTAGGAGGGGCGTTCTTCCGTTTGCCTCGTGGAGCGGCCATTCCAGAACCGGAAGGCAGAGAAGCAGCAGCAAGATCTCATTGCTGCTGCTCCCCTCTGCTTCCAGCAACAGCCCAACTTAATAAAAAGGATATGGGGCGAGCTAATAAGAAGGCGGGGGGCAAAAAGAAAAAGACCCCCCCGCCGCGCCAAGATGACGAGGGACAAGGGGCCCGAATGGAAGTGGCCGAGGATGGGGGTGAGCCCATTCCAACCCGTGCCACCCTGATGGAGCGGTTATGGGAGTGCGAGGCCCTGTTGAGGGCTCGGGACCCCAGTAATCAAAGGCCTGAAATGGGGACAAGGGGAGCGGCGCCCCCANACCCTGATGGAGCGGTTATGGGAGTGCGAGGCCCTGTTGAGGGCTCGGGACCCCAGTAATCAAAGGCCTGAAATGGCGACAAGGGGAGCGGCGCCCCCAGCCCTTGGGGACAGTTTAGCCTGGCTCGATCTCCATGGGAGGATGGGGAGGACCCCCCTCCCCCCTGGGGCCAGAACAAGATGGGAGGAGTACATAGCTGGCCCTCCAATTAATGTAAATGAAAGCAGGCTATCGGAGATGGCCCCAGGGGAGGGCACGAGCAGCCCCAGCACAGAACAAGGGATCCAGGTTCCCCCTCGCCCATCTGGTGGCCGGGAGAGGCGAGTAGTGGGCCCACCTGCCCATTACAGGGACACGCAATATGTTGATAGCCCTTACCAGGGCCAACAACAAGTGCAAGAAAGGGGGCGAGGCACCAACCCAGCACCCCCCCTGGCAAATGGTAGCGGCCTGATGGGGGAAGACCAACGGGCAGAGGAACCCACCCCAGGAACAAGCCACACAGGGGGCATGGGTCCTGAGAGACAAGTACAAAATCATGGCGGTCACCATGATTGGGTGAGCGGGTACCACCAGGGAGCCATAGACGCCGAGGGTGTGCCCAGCCTAGCTCAACACCAAGAGCAAGTTCAATGAAGCGGAAACCAGGGTCCAAGGCCTGGGTGGGGTGGCCCCGTTCCCTCTTTACCTTTCAGGCTCCGACAAGATGACGGACCCCCCCAGCGAGTAGACGGCGAGTCGGGGTAACCAACCACAACGAGCAACGCAGGGACGAAGAAATATGGAGGTGAATCCGGGCCATTGAAGAGGAACTACGCGCGCAAAGGACAACAGAAGCGGCCGGAACAAGCGGTACCCCCTCAAGAACCGGGATAACGGCCTCCACTAACACACAAGGTGAAACCATTACTGTAGAGGGAGGTAGGGCCAGCGGGACTCAGGTTGGTAGCCCCACGGGGCAAGGATCGATCACAAGGGGGAATGGCGTAAGCCAAGTGACGGGGGCACATAGGGGCCCAGCAATACAGGAAGGAAGGCCCGGTCAGGGCGTAGAGGCCCCACAATTAATGAAATTAAATGGGGGTTGGGTATGGGTAACACCGGCTCCTCCCCACCAGCAGGTTTGAGGGACCACACACAGCTGTGGTCTGGCCCGATCGAAGCCAGCCGTCAGCCAAATACACCAACCGAATCCCAACCTATCGAACCCCTAGGGCCAACTCCATCCTTGCCTTGTGTAGTCCCCTCGTCCGTTAGTGAGACAACTAGTGAGCAGGCCCCACCATTGGGGATGGCACCAAAGGGACAAACAGGAACCCTACCACCCCCGCCTCCAGGGGGAGCCATTCCCAGCGTGGCTGCGCCATTTGGGGCACATTTACTGCCAGCAGTGAAGGAAAAAAAATTAAAAGGCGAATATATAGATATTTATGCCTTACTATTCAGTGACCCAATAGTTGATCACTCTGACCCCGATGAAGATAAAGAAAAGGAAAAATTTAAGCATCCAAAAGCAGACCATAATTGGGCCAATTGGACCGCCGCATTTGCTGTGTATATGGGGGTAATCCTGCAAACTGATCCCAGCCGAGCATTGGAGCTCCATAAGTACGCCGATATAGTACGGCGTGCTTATGGAACAGGACCGGTCGGCGCTTGGTTGCGTTATGATGAGGCGTTTCGCCATAGGGCCGCCACCACACCTGGGATCCGTTGGGATATACATGCCCCTGACCTGTGGCTGGAGTGTATGGTGAATGTCACCAGAGCACCCCGAGCTGACAGTGGACACCCCCTAGTCCGAGGCGGAGTTGCATGGGGGTATGATTCCTTTCAGGCAGACAGCCACGCGGGAGGTCAAGGAACCTCAGGCACCTGCCACGAATACAATAGAAAAGGGCGATGCACTCGCCAATTTTGTAGGTACCGGCACTCCTGTTCCGGATGTGGGGGAGGACACCCAGCCATTAACTGTTATAGGTCAGGGCAGAAAGGGTCAAAAAAGAGCTATGGCCAGGGGGGAGGAACCGGAAAAGGGGGTACCAGCACCCCTTCAGGGCCATGTACTACAAAAGGGCCCAACCCCAATTAAAATAGAGGCACTCGAAAGAGCGTTGCAATGCCACCCAGATCGTTCCGAGGTTATTTACATTGTTAAAGGTTTTAAGAAAGGTTTCGTTATACCAGCATATCAGGTGAGTCAGGGAATCGAAGCAAGGGACTTGAAATCAACAATAGGGATGGAGGACATAGTGAAGTCCAAGATCAATAAAGAAATTCAAGAAGGGAGGGTCATGGGCCCCTTTGTACGCCCACCCATGGGGAACTTCATAGTTTCCCCATTGGGAATAGTCCCCAAAAAAGCAAAAGACGAATTTCGCCTAATCCATCACTTATCCCACCCCCGTGGTAGCTCGGTTAATGATGCCATACCCAAGGAGCTCTTGACCATTAAATACACGTCTTTTGACGAGGCGGTGATTAAAGTACGCGCCACAGGAAAGGGAGCATTACTGGCAAAATGCGATGTAAAAAGAGCATTCTGCCTGTTGCCAGTGCACCCTAAGAGCTTCCATCTCCTTGGTTTTAAATTCCAGGCAGGGTATTATTATGACTGAGCTATGCCCATGGGTTGTTCAATTTCCTGTTCGGTTTTTGAATGATTTAGTACTTTAGTAAAGTGGGTCTTTACTTGGAGGTTGGAGGGAGGTGCAGTTACAAAATACCTAGATGATTTTCTTATAATCAGCTCCCCTGGTACGGGCAAATGTAACACCGCCCTGCAATTATTCCAGAATGTTGCTACTGAGCTGGGTGTCCCTTTGGCCCCAGAAAAAACCGAAGGTCCAGCAACCAAGCTCACTTACTTAGGTATCGAATTGGATACGGAGGCCATGTCTTCAAGATTACCCAAAGAAAAGTTAGTTAGTATAAGGAGCAAGATCGGGGAATGCCTTTCAAATCGAAAGATCACGGTCCGAAACCTCCAGTCTCTGATTGGAAGTCTCAATTTCGCCTGCAGAGTGGTGGCACCTGGGAGGGCATTTTTATCACGGTTATATGAGAAATTAAAAGGAGAATTGCCCCCTCATTTTAGAATAAGGGTTACCAGAGAAATGCGCCAGGATTTGGACATTTGGAAAGCATTCCTTGAACAATTCAATGGAGTTAGTTTTTGGAGAGGCCTTTTGCTTCTACAAGTTGACTTACAAGTTCAATCCAACGCGGCGGGTAGTATAGGTTTTGGTTTCTATTTCAGAAATCATTGGTGCAATGCACGATGGCCCGATGAATGGCATCATACCGGGGTTACCAGGGACCTCACCTTTTTAGAGTTATTCCCCATAATAGTGGCAGCGCTCTTATGGACACAGCAATTTGCCGACAAGACCGTTCTCTTTTGGTGTGATAACTCTGCTGTTGTGCACGTCGTCAACTCACTCTCCTCTCGATCACCTAGGGTCATGCAATTGGTCCGGACGCTAGTGCTGACGTGTTTGAAAAATAATATCCTTTTTATCGCAAAACACGTACCTGGAATCGACAACAGGATAGCAGATTCCCTTTCTCGATTCCAGATGGACCGTTTCTGGGAATTGGCCCCAGAGGCTTATTCAGATCCGGACCCGCTTCCTTTAGGAATCTGGAGCCTTGGGAGGTAGAAGTACAGACCACCGTACAAGGGGCATTGGCTCCTTGAACACAGGCAGCTTATGGTAGGGCCTTCACGGAATTCCAAAGATTCAGGGCAGGTAAAGGATGGGTGATCGGGTTTCAAATAGATGAATCCGAAGTCCTCCAATTTTGCTTAGTCCTCCATAAAAGAGGCTTAGCAGGGGGCACAATCGCAGGAAAGATTGCAGCCATCAATTTTGTAAGCAAGTTGAAGGGTTTTCCGCCACCCAACAATGGTTTTTATATAAAACATATGCTAGAATCATGGGCCCGTGAGCAATCCACAGCTCGTAAACTACGAGCACCCATTACATCCCCAATTTTGACTAGAATAGTAACGGTCCTAAGCAAAATTTGTTACAATGCCTACGAGGTACAATTATTCCAAACAATATATGCCATTATGTATTTTGGTGGTTTCAGGGTAAGCGAAGTGGTCTGCAGTTCCAACAGGTATTCTAACATGACTGCTTTTGATTTGAAAGATCTACAAGCAGTTAACCCCCTAGTAAAACTCCTACTCTGGCGGTCAAAGACCGATCAAAAGGGTCATGGGCAGTTGGTTGAACTGTATAAAGGTGGTCCAGATAGCATATGCCCTGTGACACAAATGTTAAAATACATGGCAATAAGACCAAACATTAATGGCCCCCTATTCATTCATATATCGGGTGCACCTGCCACAGCATACCAGGTTACAGCGATCCTTCGAGCAGCCTTAAAAAAGATCGGCCTCCCGGCTATGGAATTCGGATCACATTCATTTAGGATTGGGGCTGCAACAATGGCAGCGGCTGCCGGTCTGCCTGAATCAGCAATCCAGCGGGTTGGAAGATGGAAATTGAATGCATATAAAAAATACATTCGAACTTATCACCACTAACAAAAAACTCCTGTTTGTTTCTACCAGGACCCAAGGCTGGCAGGCCAGCATGAGAGGAGGTGTGGATCATCGGCCACAGCCTAGTAAGATGGGCAGAAAATGCTGCAACAGCATCAAAATGGGGTTCACAGTTAGGTTTATATGAAAAGGCACATGTTCTATGGTTAGGTAAGAGTGGTTTGAGGTGGAAGCAACTCCTCCCATTGTTGGGGAGTATGCGCCACCTCCCCCCACCGACAATTTTAGTTATACACCTGGGGGAGAATGATCTCCCTGACCGAAAGGGTGTTAGTTTAATAATTAATATAAAGCAAGATTTATTAACGATTAGGCAATGGTTCAAAGGCGTTAGAATAGTTTGGACAGATTGGGTGCCGAGGATAACATGGAACAGGGCCCAAAATCCAGGTAGGGTGGACAAAGCAAGAAAGAATGCCAATCGGGAAATAGGAAAATGGTTAAAAAACCTAGGAGGAACTAACATCAGGCATGTAGGGATAGTGCACAATAGACCTGAACTTTATAGGGATGATGGAGTCCACCTATCGGACCTAGGTAACGAGATGTACTTCGCAGCCTTGGCCGGTCGCCTTAAGAACTTACTTTTTGAATAGTAGGTGGGGATCGAGATGGTTCAATCTGACCACCCCTTAGTGGCGGGGGTCCAATATGCCAACATGTTTTAATAGGTAGGCTAGTAACTTGTTAGAGTCATCTCAGTAAGAGATGGGGAGATGATACACAATGTAATGCAGGGCACAGCATGCTTTGTGATCACGCTCCCTGGAAGTGGTGTTTTTAACCGGGGCCTGCAGGGACATGCACTGTCTTCAGGCACGGGGGACACCTCATTTCTTACTCAAACCCACAGCGCGTTGTCCCCCCCCCTTCGGCCTTGCCCTGTCCGAGGAGGGGAGGTAAACTTTCTTGAGGATACTGTCAACGGAAGGCACGTCCGGGCAGTACCTGAGTTAACAACTTGAATAAGCTTTATGGCATATTGGACCCTGAATTGCAGAATGCAATTTCCCCACCTGACTATGGTTGTTAATCTTAATAAATGAGTGCGGCCAGTTTTCACACCAACTTAAGTCTCTGTGTCTCATTGGGGTGCGTCGACAAACAAACTTTTGGTTGATTATCAAAATGAGAAATGTGTGAATATGACTTTTTTGACTTTAATTTTCAATAGTTTACATATGCCCAATCATTTGTTGTTTCATCCCCAGGACCTCCAAAAGATTGGCTACAGCAGTGAATATGGCAATTAAATTCAAATGCATTCTCTCTCTCTCTCACACACACTCTCTCTCTCTCTCTCTGCTTTTAGATGTGCACGGTGCACACGTGGTGTGAAATCAGGCAGCGTGTAAAAATCCTGTGGGCGGGGTTTAGACACAACATTTTGCACATTAAAGTTGGTTGCGTTTTCTTTTAAAACTGTGAAGTAAATACCAAGGTATTTACCGCGGTATTTAGTTTGCAGTTTTAAAGGAATGCTCTCTCTCTCTCTCTCTCTCTCTCTCTCTCTCTCTCATGAAAGTGTCAGTTAAAAAACTTCCACAGGTGCAACCCTACTTTTTTATGTGCTCCTGAATGACACTATGTATATAAGTAAAGCCCCATCTGCAAATAAAAGTAGAATAAATGTTTGAAGATGCAGCACAGGGTCTGAGGCAGGGCTCCAGCCTGCTTTACTCCTCACCTGTCTCTTCAATAGTGAACTCATCATTTAAAAGCTTTAAGTTACTCCCACCTAAACATCATTTCCTGGGGAAGGGGGGGTGAAAGAGAACTGGCCCTTCCTCGATTCTGTGATAAAAGGAAGCTCAGCTGATTAGCTGGTTCCTCCTCAGGCTATTTATTCAGGTAAGCTAATGGTTCTGCCACACATCTCCACTTTGCTCACCCTGCTTTCCTGTTTTATACTTCCTATGAACTCCCTCCCACCATCTCCCTGGTCAATTGTAGTCACTTACCAACAAGCAGTATCATTACCTCAATTTCAAGGCAAAGGCAGTCAATAATAAGAATAAGATAAAGAGCCCAAATTTTCTATTAGGGTCCTTTCCCTTGTCAGCAGCTCTATCCTAGTGAAGGATTTTCTTCAATGCCTGTTTCAGTTTGGGGTTGAAAAATAGCAGAACAAGAGAGATCATAGCAGGGAATATAGGCCTCAAAAATGCATATATTTATTTATTTACATTTATATCCTGTCCTTCTCCTAAAGCTCCAGGGTTTTTATAAAACAAAATACATAAAAATCCCTTGGAAAGTCCTCAACCAGTGCTTAATTTGTAAGAAATAAATTGCTGAGGCCCAAGTGTGCCCCAGAAACCATGCTCTTTCCCCAGAACTGAGACCGGGGAAACAACCCTTATTCTTCAACTGGGAACCCAACCACTGGACTAAGCTACGTCCTTTACAGCTGAATATAAATCAGGATTTCTCGTGATTTAATGTATGCAATGGCAAAGGGCATGCTTGGGGCTGGGAAAACATTAATGAAAACCAGTTTTTTTCCTGGCTTTTGTTTCCAACCCTGAAATGACCAATATTAGCCTTTCCCTGGTTTTCCATATTCAGGAGTGCACATTCCACCTGTGAACATTTCCTTGGGATCAGCCGCCCTTGAATTTAATTGTCAGGGCTGAGCCCTAGCAAGCTCCACCCCCCAAAACAAATTAAGCCTCATTCCCAACCCCACCATTCTCTATTTCAACCTGCCAAATGCTCAACTATAGATAAAGGTCTTACATTGCCTCTGGAAAATGCTCGGGCTCTGATGAACCTTATTTTAAACCTTCCTAATCTTCACCTATAAAAGCTCTTCACAACTTTGCTCCCCCCTACCTCTCTGCATGAATGTCCCTCATTCCTCCAGTCCGTGAACTCCATTCCTTCCTCTGTCCCGTCTCCCGCCCTCCCACGTCTACCCTGCTCCCTTAACAGCCTTCATCCCTTCTCCCTAGCTGCCCCCCATGCCTGGAACTCACTCCTTGCCCACATCTGCCTTGCCCCCACTCTTTGTACCTTCAAATCCCTCCTCAAGACCCACCTCTTCTGCTCTACCATCCCCCACTCCTTGCTCCCCTCACATAACTCCTGCTGATTCCCTCCATCCAGTATAATCTGTTACCTGAGATCTGTGTACTCATATCCTCACCACACGGACCAGCCAGTCATCATTCTCGAAGTAGTCAAGCCAAGCACCTGGGACCTCACATATTTTTGAAGGCTACACCCCTTGTTTCTCCCTCTGTACCTCTTCCTTCATCTCTCCCCCCCCCCCCCCCCCCATCTCTCAGATTGTAAGCCCTTGGTCAGGAACAGTGTCTATTCCATTACTTTGTAAGCACCACATATATTGCTTGTGCTATATAAATGCTTGATAATCATTAATCATTAATCATTAATACATTTTGCAAAGAAGCACCTTGGTATTCCAGAAAATGGCAAAGAGCTAAAGACAGCCACATAATGAAAAACAGAGAAGATAAGGAAGAAGGTCAGATCTCTCTTTCCTAGCTTGAACGTTGGTTTCTGGGTTGGGGTCCCTAAAGCTAGATGAACTTCTTTGAATGTTCCTTATAGGTCTCCAAAAGCAGGAATTTGGAAGGATGATTGAAACTAGGAAAACCAGAAAAGGCTGGGTTATGATTTCTGCGAGATTCCAGCTGGGCTATGGATTTCATAATGAAAATCCCAGGCCACTGGAACTTTGCTGATCAGGGACAAATCAAAGAGGTCAGGAGCATCCACCAAAGAACCTTACAAGAGTCTCTACTTCAGCCAGAGGAGAAAGAATTGGGTGAAACTGATAATTTTCAATCAATTAAAGACATGGAGCCAAGAATCAAATCAGAGTCTATCTTAGTTCAGAAACATACATATTGTTGTTAATGGCTTTTCCATAGGAACCTTTATGACACCAGTGTCCATAAATGTATTTATTTATTGCAAAATTTAGTACCAAACACCCACATGCCGAATAGAAGCTCAGGGCGGCTTACAAGAGTTCGTTCATAAAACCATACAACAATATAAATAACAACAATAAATATATAAATATAAAAAGTCAGTCAAATATAACCATGGCAGAACTAAAACAAATCCCCCCCAAACAACCCACCCACTACCCCAAAGTCTGGTGGAACAACCAAGTCCAATCCTGAGGTGATGAGGTTCCACCTCTTTCGTTTGGTCAGATGGTTCCATGCGTGGATGATGGTTGTGCACAAGGAGCACACAACCACTTCCACCCATCACCCGTGGCATTTCCGTGAGCGGACACCCATCTGCACACCCCTGACTGCGGTGTACACAGGGATGCCCACCCACTACACATGCACCTGCATTGGGGGGGGGGGGGAGTAGAACTGCCTTAGATACCAATAGCCAATAACGAATAATGAATAATCAATTCCAATTACCAATAACGAATAACAACATTTTGTTTTAACAATAATGAAAATGACCGTTTTTAATAATGAAAAACAAGAACAAGAAATTGTATGTATCTCTGGCAAAATCCCCTATGGGCCACATACTCTTCCTCTGGTCTCCAGTAAGTCTATCAGAACCCCAGACCACCCTCTGGGCTTAGTTAGACACAGAGCTCCATTTTCCAGCTTGTGTCCAGGCTGGGTCTTGAACCCCTAGTTCTGGAAAGCACCGCCTCAAGGGCTGGTGCTATCGTAGTTGCTGGTAGTGGTTTAGTCCTCTTTCCCTGTGTCCTCCCCTGTGGCTCTGCCCCTTGTGTGGCCACACCCATCCCCAGCTGTGCCCTGTTTCCCTAGTCCTGCCTCCCAGCTTCCTGATTGGCCACAAGGAGCATTTATGTCATGGACTAGCCGCAATAAGCTGTGGGAGCAACTGCTCTTACCCCTTGTGTGATGTCTTGTGCACCCTACCTTTTCCTGCTTGTGTCAGTGAGTCTCCCTTTCCCAGTGTGCTTGTGAGTTCCTGTGTATATGTGTGAGCCTTGGACCTGCCCCTTTTTCCTTTTGTGTTGGCTGTTCGAATGTCTGGTTAGTCTTGCCCTCCCTGTTGTGCTCTGTGTTCTCCCCATTGCTTGTTCTCCCCTGTAGCTCTATTCCCTGTGGCTCTGTGCTTTCCTGTAGCTCTGTNCCCCCCCCCCCCCCATTGCGCTGTTCCCCATTGCTCTGTGCTTTCCCTGGAGTGCTGTTACCTGTTGCTCTGTGCTTTCCCCGGAGCGCTGTTCCCCGTTTGCCTTCCCCATGGCCTTGTGTTTCACATAGCCTGTGTTCCTCTTAGTTTTGTTGGGTCTTGCTCTCCCTTAGTTGTATCATGCCTTGCCTCACCTCTCTATAGTGGGTGTTCCCTCCTTTCCTTGCTTTTCCCTCATATTGTCTTTAACTCGCTTCTCCCTGGCCTGTGTCCTCTCTGTTGATCTTGGAACCTCTCTGTCTGTTCCCCTTTGGGACCTTTCTCTTTCCTTTCTGTAACCTCAATGATGAGCCATGCACTCTGAGACTGGGTTCCCCAGCTGGTAAGACAAGAGACTGGCTGAGAGGTTTTTCCTTCCTGATATCTGTCCTATCTGGGTTACCTGGGCCCTTCCTACGGTTACCCCCCTCCAGGAATAGGTTCCCTCATCCCCGTTTTCCTGCTAGTGTAGGTTCCTTCTCCCCTCCTCCCCTGACAGATTGCTCCTATCAAAAAAGAACCTTGTGTGGACACACAAACTGGGAGTGAGTGCTATAATTCCCAGCAGCACCATTCCCCACTCAAGGTATGGACTTCCCTGATACCTGGGAATGGGTCTCGTATCGGGAGGTAGAGGACTGGGTCAATTTAGGACCAGGGGAGTGCAACCCCTCTCCAATCATGTGGGAGGCCCATCATAAGGTACAGGCCTATGTGGTACAAGGGGTTCATGCGGTTGCAGCAGCAACAGTAACACCAGCAGAGAATCAGAAGGGGCGAAACATGGCCCGATGATCAAAACCCTTACCTCCCCTGCCACAAGCCGGTAGGGCAAGGGAGCAAGGGCGGTGGTCCTCGATTGAAAGCGATGAGGAATGGGAGGACTGGAGTGATGGGTCGGTTGGCTCTCTTGACAAAGAGGAACGGCAGGGTATGACTACCTTGAATGGCTGAGAGAAGGAAGTTCCTTACCTCGATGTGAGCCCACCTCCTTTGTCCTTCGAGACTCTTGCATCCACGGAGGCAGTCCCCGCACCCGTCCAAAACCAGGAATCCTGTCCAGAACAATATCAACCCCCTCCTAAGATCGTGCCGGGGCTAAAAACCAGAACGGTAGCTCCAACCCTTATAGAGGGTCCATGATGACCAGGACCCCCACAGGGAAGATGATAGGCACCACTCTGCAGTTCCCGGAGAGTAGTTGTAATAGCCTGAAGTTGCCTTTCCTCTACCAGGGGGGGTCTGGCGGTAACCAGGGGAACAACCACACCCCCATGGTCTCTCCAATTCATATGGCAGTGTGCCGCCCTTCGCAATCATACCAGGTTAAGAACCCCCAGCGTACTCCAGTGGCTTCACCCCCTCTTAGCAGGGGTTTCTTTCAGGCCAGGAAGACCACGCCTGCAACCCACGATGGTTACAACACTCCACCTTTTCTTCCAATACCACGATTCCTAGGCAGAGACATTCCGACGCTCTTCTCTCCTTATCCCAGGCCTGAAGAAAATATCTCAAGTGGGGTTTGGGGAGCTACTCCCCTCACACAGACTAACTCCAACCTGCATCATGCTGCCCGGCACCCTCTGGTGGACCCCTTGCCAGAAACTGCTGCCCGGCGCCCGCCAGCAGGCCCTGGACTTCATGGGTTCCCACCGTTTCTCTTATGCCCTACTTGCCACTGTTTTGTTCCATTGTACCCTCCCATGTTTCTCCTTATGATCTGTAGTCCATTCCCCTACTCAATGGGATCCCCAGGCAGCCCTGCCTCTCATGCCCAATCACTGTGTCCCCTTATCTTCCCCGCCTTGACCCTAGACCAAAATGCCTGTTCTTATGTCCAAGGAGTCCTATCCTTTGTCCAGGCTTTATTGTACCCTCCTTAAACTACTCCCAGAGTCATTTAGTTTTATTCCCTAGGGACATTACCTGTTCAGTGTTTGACCCTTTTGTTATTCATAAGCCCTCATTGTATGGTGCTCCTGTAAAACAGGGGGGGGGGAAAGGGGGCACTGTCAGGGCTGAATTTTGAAGCCCCAGCACTTAGGTTTGGGAAGCACCGCCTTAAGGGCTGGTGCTATAGTAGTTGCTGGTAGTGGTTTATTCTTCTTTCCCTGTGTCCTCCCCTGTGGCTCTGCCCCCTGTGTGGCCACACCCATCCCCAGCTATGCCCTGTTTCCCTAGTCCTGCCTCCCAGCTTCCTGATTGGCCACAAGGAGCATTTCATGAGAAGCTGTGGGAGCAACTGCTCTTACCCCTTGTGTAATGTCTTGTTCACCCTACCTTTTCCTGATTGTGTCAGTGAGTCTCCCTTTCCCAGTGTGCTTGTGAGTTCCTGTGTATATGTGTGAGCCTTGGACCTGCCCCTTTTTCCTTTTGTGTTGGCCGTTCAGGTGTCTGGTTAGTCTTGCCCTCCCTGTTGTGCTCTGTGTTCTCTCAATTGCTTGTACTCCCCTGTAGCTCTGTTCCCCGTGGCTCTGTGTTTTCCTGTAGCTCTGTTCCCTGTTGCTCTGTGACCCCCACCCCCGGTGCGCTGTTCCCCATTGCTCTGCACTTCCCCTGTGTGCTGTTCCCCATTGCTCTGTGCTTCCCCGGTGCACTATTCCCTGTTGATCTGCACTTCCCTGGTGCGCTGTGCTCTCCCGGAGCTCTGTGCCCCACTGCTCTGTGCTCCCCATAGCCCTGCCCCGTTTGCCTTCCCCATGGCCTTGTGTTTCCCATAGCCTGTGTTCCTCTTAGTTTGGTTGGGTCTTGCTCTCCCTTAGCTGTGTCGTGCCTTGCCTCACCTCTCTATAGTGGTTGTTCCCTCCTTTCCTTGTTTTCCCTCGTACTGTCTTTAACTTGCTTCTCCCTGGTCTGTATCCTCTCCGTTGATCTTGGAACCCCTCTGTCTATTCCCCTTTGGGACCTTTCTCTTTCCTTTCTGTAACCTCAATGATGAGCCGTGCACTCTAAGGCCGGGTTCCCCGGCTGGTAAGACAAGAGCTGTCTTGAAACACCCAAGAGAGACTGGCTGAGAGGTTTTTCCTTTCTGATATCTCACCTATCTGGGTACCCTGGGCCCTTCCTACGGTTACCACCCTCCAGGTATAAGTTCCCTCATCCCCATTTTCCTGCTAGTGTAGGTTCCTTCTCCCCTCCTCCCCATACACCCTGGCTGTCTCTCTTAGTCCAAGCAAACAGCTCATCCCCTCTGGCTCGTGCCTCAAGCAACAGCGAAGACTCCTCTCAGAGCTCCTGCTTCCTTAGTCTCTCCTTTAGCTCTGAGATACTCTCAGGCTTCGCTCCCAGAACTCACCAGAACCACACCCTTCCAAAGCTGCTACTTAGAGATGTTTAGTTTAGTTTATTTGCGGCCGAGGCCAAAAAGCAAAACACAAAACTTAGAGATGTGTGAATAGAATGGGGTTCAGATGTTCGGCCATTCAGTTGTTCAGTTCGAAAACCGAGTTCAATTTCGGTCATTCAGTTTGGAAACCGAGTTCGGGTTCAGTCATTCGGTTTGGTTCAGTTGAATGTTCGGTGGAGTTTGGATCTGACGTGAGGCTTGGAGCTCTCCAGGGACGCTCAGGTGTTCCCGTGTCAGCATGGCAGGCCATCAGCGACCGAGCAGCAGCAGCAGCAGAAACAGGCACCAGGAAGTCTTGGCGTTTGGCATCCTGGGTTGCCTGGACAGGCAGGCTCTACCCTTGGCCCCTGGGGGTGCCCGTGGTGGCATTGCAGGTCATTAGAGATTCAGCAGCAGCAGCAGTAGAGATCGGGAAGACCTGGTGCTTGGCACCCCAGTTTGCCCAGTCATTGCAGGCTTGGCTCATATTCAACAGAACTAAAGAAGCTCTACTGCCAATTGGTTAAGCCTTACCTGGTGGTGAATCATGTGGACTCCCAGTAGCAGACATTGGATTGCCAGGGCATGGAACCCGTGGCACAGACAGCATAGGCAGCATTGGCAGCAGCAGCAGACATTGGATTACCTGGTCACAGAACCCATGGAACAGCAGAGATGGCAGCAGCAGGATTTGCCTGTGCGTAGCACCCATGGAGTCAGGATGGTAGGATTTGCAAGGGAAAAGCTCCCGTACGGCAGCAGCAGGATTGCTTGGGCAGAGTACCCATGGACTAGCAGACAGAAGCAGTAGGATTACCAGGCCAGTGGTATGAGAGGTAGGCAAGCTGGGGCAGGGTTCAAGCTTTGCCTACAGGGTGGGCAGAGAGGCAGCAAGGAATGAGCCGAAGGCAGGCAGACTGAGGCAGGCTTAGAGCTTTGCCCAAAGGGCAAGAAGACAGGCAGCATGGCATGTGCAGAAGGCAGGCAGACTGAGGCAGGGTTTGAGCTTTGCAATCTGAGCGGGCAGACAGGCAGCTTGGCATGAGAGGTAGTAGGGAAGGCAGGGCACTCCAATATACTGGCAAAGACTATCTGACTGCCAGTCAGATAGGCTTGCAAAGACGTTTTTGTTATTGTTGATATCGATACCAATACCAGATTTTATTTTCTGTATCGGTATCGATGTCATTTGCAGTTCTGTAGAAACAGAGTTAATGAACTCTGAAAAAATTGTTCATTGTTGAATTATGACAATAAACGAAAGTTTAATAATGAAAAAATGTGAAAGTTTAGTTATTGATAAAAATGAATAAAAATATGTATGGTAAGGAAATAAGTACATATATTACATTTGTGTTGATGAGGATAAAATTTTAAATATTCCTCAAATTCTGAAATAATGTCCATGTTTTTTGGCGTTTATGTCTTATTGCAATGTATGGAGTTGAATGGGTTATTACTTGTAATTGTAATAAATGTGAATTTTTTTGGAGTTTAAGCTAGTGTCAAAATGATTCTGTGATGTTTTTGAAGAGGAAAGTTTTTAGTTTTAAAAACTGTTGTGCATTTAATGATTTTTAAAACTGTAAAGTTTTTTGTTTTGGTAAATAAAACTAAGCTAACTCCTACAACTGTCTATTTATAGTAACTAATATCTATCTCTATATACATACACAGGGATGGGGGGCGGACACACACGGCTCACCACAAACAACACAGGGCAAGGTACAAAACTGAAATGAAACCTAAATAAATCAAATCCTACTCTAAATAAATCCAAAAACAAAGGAAGGGAATCAGGAATGGAATACATACGGGGAGAAGGGGAGGATTCAATGGAGGGTAGGGAGAAAGAACACAGGGAGGGTTAAAAAATAAAAATAACACCTAAATCTATCTAATCAAATCTAAATAAATGAAACTATGGAGGTAAACAGGGAGGGGTAAAAGATAAAAATAACACCTAAATCTATCTAATCAAATCTAAATAAATGAAACTAGGGAGGTAAATGTGTGGGATGGGTAAATTGGAGGAGGATGGCAATGGATTATTTATTTAATTAATTTATTTATATTTCTTAGCTGCCCTCCTCATGCCCATGGCATCTCGGGGAGGCTTACGATATAAAAACAATAGTTTAAAACAACAATGGAACACAAACAATTAGAACATCTAAAAACAACCACCACCCCCCAAACCCAACCCACCCTCCCCTCCTCCAAAGGCCTGGCAGAACAGCCAGGTTTTGCAGGCCCGGAAGAAGGTCAACAAACTTGGGGCCAGATGGGCTTCCTCTGGGAGGGAGTTCCATAATCACGGCATGGCCACTGAGAACACCCTCTCCATTGTGGCCCCACGTTTTACACGGGGGACCTCCAAGAATACGCCCCTGGCAGACCGAAGGGGGTGAAAACAAAATACAAAGAGGATAAATCCTTTAAAAGAAATTCATTGCAAAAATTAACTATAATAAGGACAGAAGGGATTAGAATATTTTTTAAATGGTTACAATACCACATTCTGAATATTGCCTTGCATTTCATCACAATCTAGTGAGACATAGGGTATTAAGAAATGTGATGGTAGCCTGCTTTGGCCCACTGAGGCCCACTTTGGCCTGTGAGCCAGCAACAGGTTTGTTAATTCCCCTCCAGACGTTCGACCGTGATTGCTCCAAGGCATGTCAGCAGACCTCTGGGATTACAGCCCAGGATGCTGTCTACCTGATCGGGCAAAAGCAGGCTACAATCGGCTATAACATTTGTTATGACCTGCCATGACCTGGCTCAGATCAGATCTGCCATGGCTGGCTACCTTGGCAGACGTCGTTGGCCACCATGGCTGTCCATCATGGTAGGGGGCAGCGTGCTGGGCACAGCACGGGGGCAGGACTGGCCGCAAATTCGGGATCATGTTGTCGGTGGATTCCCGACCCAAGTCAGGTTGTGACAGTGTCGTGCCGCTGTCACTTTTCTTAACACCCAGAGTGTGATTGCCAGTGTGGTCCCAAATGTAAGAGATGGCGACAATCATCATCTCCATGTACAGCACTCCATGGACTATACAATCTCTATGTGTTTTTGTTTAACACACAGTCATTTGCCTGAAGATTCTTGCAGTGATTTATGTAGAGGCTGGATGAGGTGGTGGAGGGACAATGCAAACATTTGTCCTTGTAAAGGGAAAACAGTCATAGGATCCCTTCATGATTTGCATCTCCACCAATGCAGCTTGGTCATTGGTGAACATCCAGTGTCAACGTACCCAATCTATTTTCTTTCTCCGTTAAAAGGAAGAACTGTGCTTCAGGGTGCTGGACACCAGCAGAGCAGCTATAGGTGTATGGATTCTCCTTTTTATCTACCATCAGTCCTTTGCTCATTCTCACATGCCTACAGCGCAGAGCTGCTAGGAATACAAAAACTCTTGTAGCCAAAAGGACATTGTGTTCTTCAGTCAAGTGGAAAATCCTGTCCTCAGGAAGTGAGCCAGTGACAGGAAATTTCCCCAGGAGAAACATGCTTGTCTCAACTTTCAGCTTCTATCTCTTTTTTATAGCACCGGAGATCCTTTCAGGGATAGTTGTGAATGGATTGATAGTGGCAGTGAACTGCCTCGATTGGGTGACAGGCAAAATGCTGACTGCATGTGACCTTATCCTGACCAGCCTAGCGATCTCTAGGATTTGCCTGCACTGCTTGTCAATAATCAGCATCCCCCTATCTGTAATATTGTCTACGCAACCCTATATCAGAAACAAATTATCGAAAACTACTTTTCTCTGTTGGACGTTCGTAAACCAGCTGAATCTCTCTTTTTCCACTTGCCTCATTTTCTTCTATTGTGTGAAAATTGCCAACTTCACCCACCCTCTATTCCTCTGGCTCAAGCTGAGAATCTCTGGACTGGTGCCATGGCTGATCTTGGGGTCTTTTATGATCTCATTCCTCCCCACAGTTGCTTTAGCCTATGATCTTTACCAGGAATTTCACATCAACTCAACAGAGAATCTCTTTGGAAACAGCACTGAAGACCAAATCTCATTTAAAAGAAGTTACTCAGAGCTTATTGTTGTCTCTGGACTGGGAACTCTCATCCCTGCTTTGATATTCTTTGTGTCATCCATCCTGTTAATTGTTTCTCTTTTCAGACACATCAGACAGATGCACCAAAATGCCCCCGGCCTGAGTTCTGCCAGCACAGAGGCCCATGTCAGTGCTATTAAAGCTGTGATCTCTTTCCTTGTGTTCTTTGGTGTCTACTACATAGCTTTCAATCTCAGAATTTCCTCTCCAAATATATATTTCATGAACAATGACTATTTCCGGATGATCTCTGATATTGTGCTTTCTGCCTGTTCTTCTGGTCACACCATTGTCTTGATACTGGGAAATACCAAATTGCGACAGGTGGCAGCAAGGATTCTCCACCGCACCATGTGCTGCAGGGATGCAGGATCTCAATAACTCTATAAGGTCCCACTCAAGAAATCCCTTGCTACATAAAATTATAGACACTAGAAGATTGATTCTGTGCCCATTTGAATCTCAACAAATTGTCGAAAGAATTTTGAAGAAATCTTTGAGGCTGTCTGCATAAAACCATTCCTGCTTGGAAACATTGCTACAGGACAATGCTGGAGATTAGGGAAGGAATCCTCCATTTCTCTTCTCCTTAAATGTGACTTCATTTGGTCTTTCTGATAATAAGCCGAGGTAAGAGGGAATGATTAGGCCAGTGTTTCATTAGATTTATGGTTTAACTGATGACATTTTCTTTGAAAGATGTGATTTCATCTGTAAATACAGATAACAGTTAAATTTGGATGCACCACATGGACATGGGGTACTCCAAAAATCAATCAAACACATTCAAGTGCATTGCTCTTAATTGGCTGTAGTAAAGTACAGGGCCTTTTTAATCCACTTTCTGTAAGAATTTGCAGAGAATAAATTCTGATTTCAAAAACACTGAAATGAAAATATTTGTAATGTCTTCGGAAATGTTCATGAGAAGAGTGCTGACTTGGCCCTTATGGCCTTTCCAAGCCATTTTGCTCCTGGTGGAGTCCCTCCATGGAGCCCTTTTCTTTAGGAGACTTTGAGAAGTAACCTAGCAGTCTCCAATGAAAAGTGACTTCCAGTCTCTGCCCCTTTAAGAGCCGATGCTCAGTTGCCAGGGTCCAGATTCACTAGAAGAATTCTGATTGTGGGGTTGGGAGCATAGTGCTGTTCTCCTGAATTTGGATGGAAATCTTGACCTTTAAATGTTTTCATCTCATAGAATAAAAATGGGTCTCACTTCAGGACATTGCATTAGAGGACTGAGATGGCAGGTAACATGGATGGGCTCTGATGTGGTATGGAACATATCTATGTTGGAATGAGCCCTAGTGCAGAAGATGAGATAGATCTGCCCCTGCCCCCGCCCCCAGCAGCAGGGAACACAGCTGTACCAGGGAGTGTAGGTCCCCCGACTCATTGGCCACAGTGCAGTTGCAGCATGATATCATCTATGTCCTTGAATGGATCTGACATGGGGTGAATGTCATGCTCGGAGGAGCTGTGGGTGGAGGGAGGTGGGAAGCACCAGCAGCAGCACCTCCTTTAGAAAACCCTCAGGAAAGTGACAGTGGGTGTGAATAGATGAGAGATTAGCCTGCTGCAGTCTGGGGTCACTCTGTGGAAGCCACGGCAGCCACCCCTCACAGATTACGCAAAATCTGTTGCACAGATGGGCAGGCACCGTGCTCGGCCTCCCGCCCCATCTCTCCTGGTGGCAGCCCCTTAGTACAGAAGCTACCCCTTCTGTGTCTTCATCTACTTTATTGTTTACTTTCACTTTTTGGAGTATTCCAAAAAATGAAAGTAAACTGGCACCTGTGAGAATGAGAATGGCCATACTGCTGTACGTACTCTGCCCGGGATTCTATGGTCCTGGTGGACCAGGGTGCATGCGGAGGCTGTTTGCACCCTAACAGATGGGAGGCAGACACATGGTTGCACGTTTGCCCACCTTAGCGAGAAGTCACCCACATGGCGGATTCCACATTTGCTGGGTGAAAATCGTGAGTGGTTGCTCTGGGGTGGGGTGGGGTGGTGACAGGTATGGGCAAACATCTGGCAGATGGCCCCTTATCTTAGGTACCCCAGAGGTAATTTTAAAAGCGGAGGCATGTGCCCTTCCCCTCAGAACATACGCCCTCCAGGCGGTGGTCAACTTCTGGGCCAAGGTGGCTTTATTTCCCCCTCTTGGGGAGTCTCTATTAACATTAACCTTGGAGAGTGGGTTGGGTGACCCATGGCTAAGAGGGGTCGAGCAGGAAATCCACCATTTGGGATTCTCCCCGGAGACCCTAGCCCAGATAGGAATGACTTTTTAAAAGGAGGATTCAAGATCAGTCACTGCAAACCGAGGGGGAATTGATGGCCGCCCAGAAGATTGTGCCAACTTATGTACCCTACATTGCGGAATCTGCTGCCCCATACTATCTTTTTGCATAGGAAAATGTTAGGGTGAGAGAGGCCTTCCTTAAAATGAGGATTAACATGCTAGCCTCTGTGGTACGGGAAGGCCGACATGAGTAGGTGCCCTGGGCCCTATGGTCCCTTATGCTCCCTGGGGGAGGTTGACACCCATGAGCACATGATTTATCAGTACCCCACCCTAGTGGGCCCCAGACGCAAATACTTGGGGAGGAACAGCACGGGCCAGGCACTGGTTTCGAAGGGGGTACAGTACTTGCTCAACCCCGTGGACACTGAACAAGCAAGGGCAGTAGCAGGATTTGCTTTGGCAATACAAGGTATCTGCAGCCCTTTCTTTCCCCTAACTGCTAGAGAGACGTGAGGCTGCGGGCTCCACCCTAAGCCATGGAGAACCTGGACTGGATAAGAAGGGGATAAGTGCACACTTTATGAACCCATGATCTCACGATAATTTGTATAGCTTTAGTGGTCCTAAAAGTCGCCCAGGTGATACAAGAAAGGCAAGATGTCACTGAAACCAGGGGCTGATTTTAAATATTTTTAGTTATGTAATGGGGATTTTCCCCTAGTAATGTATTGGTTTGTTGACTGGTCTACCAGTTACTTTTAACATATGTATTCCATATGGCAATGGACCGATGGAAATTTGTAAAGGGCTTTGCCCAACAAATAAACATTGATTGATTGATTGATGTACGCTATTGTGGACTACTGTATCATCTGTTAACACCTACTGGATGCAATCCAGAAGTAACGTCAACATGGATTCTGTGTGATTTATGTGCGGTTTACGATTGCATCACAGTTCCCATGACAGGGGTGCATGTGGGTTGTGTGTGTGCACTCGTTCACAGGGTTTGGGATCGGGCCTATAGTCTGCCCACTCCCTCCCCCACTGTCTACAGTCCTGGATGTCAGAGCTCACCTGGGGTGGTGTTGGGCTGGATGGGTGGCTTCAACCCGGCAGCGGGCGCGTGAGGCTGCTGGGCACGTGCTCCTCAGGTTGCCGGGTAACCGGGGGTCTAACCACGATGCAGCACACGCCCACAGGGGAGTTGTCATGACAAGCAAGGGAGAAGCCCGGTCACACTGATATGGTAGAGTGAATGATAGAGTGAAGCTGGTGTGGGTAACCTTGTATGAGAGTGAGCTTGGATTTCTAGGTGAGCAAGAATGAAAGAACATGTGTCCCCTCCCTTCACTTCCCAACACATAAAGTGAGCGACCTTCCCCAAGTGTGTGAACGCCCTAGTTTCCCCTCCCTTTGTCCCCTCACTATCGTGCACACACACACACACACCGGCATTCACAGAACTATTCCTGGATCTTTCACGTGGCATTTCCTGGGCCCAGGACAGAGTATATGTAAAGAGTTGGTGTGGTTGAGTACCCACACGGATGGTCAATCTCTTGATCTTGTGTTGTCAAGGAACTGCTCTGTCTCCGATTTCTCCTTCAAACCCCATCCCACCTCTTACCATTTCCTTGCCTCCTTCAACCTCTCCCACTGCTCCCCCTCCTCTTCCCCATCTCTCCGTCCCTTCCGCGATCTGCATGCCATTGTGCCCCAGGACTTTACCTCCTCCCTCTCTCCTCTTCTCCCCTCAGTCCTCTCCTCCTCCCCTGATTCTGCCATCTCCGCCTTCAACTCCTCTCTAGCCTCCACACTTGACTCCCTTGCCCCCCTTTCATATCGCCCAGCTCACATCCGTAATCCTCACTCTTGGCTCACCCCCACCATTCGCCATCTCCGCTCCTGCACCCGGACTGCTGAACACCTCTGG
>QEPC01007580.1:96714-107564 GCA_003113815.1 Sphenodon punctatus | reverse complement strand
GGTAAAAGCTGCCGCGGCGGTATGCCCCAAAGGTTGTGGGTCCTGGTATGGCTGCACCAGTTATAGCTCTACCTCTGTGTCATAAGCCTGGACTAAGCCACCTTTATAGCCAATGTTTGGAAGTCACTAGAGATGGACAAAAATGCATGTTTGTTATTATTTGTTTGACGCACTGTTTATTTGCTTATGGTGATTAAAGCATGTTGTTCTTAAAAGGCAATAGTCTGACTGTAGGGCTTTGTGGGTTGCTAATGCAATGCCCCCTCGGTTACCCCCTCGTCTCTGTGTCTCCTGGGGAGGGGTCCAAAGAACAGAGTGCTTGGGTTCATGAGGTTGCTCTCCTGATTTTGGCGTCAAATTGCAGTGCCTCCACCCGGGGTGCATACAGGGCTATGGTGACCCTGATGAGGAAAGGGTCGGGATAATCCCCCCCTGCATGGCCCGGGCCCCTGTGGTGGGAATGCCTAGGACTAGCTCAGAGAACCCCCCATTGAAACAGCCACACCTGAGACAGGCTAACATGTTAAACAACAGGTTTATTCCAAACAGAAAATAAGTCTCGAAGATGAGAATATTTCAGGTTCCCCTGTTCCCAAACAGAATCTCGGGGGACCACGCACTCCCTCTCCCCTATATTGCTGGGCTGGGCCAGTCAGTGCGCAGGCTGAGGCCTCTATGCCCTCCCTGCCAGGATAACAGTAACAGGGTTTTGGGGTAGGGTGGGGTAGGGGTAGGATTATATATATATATATAAACAATTTATTGTTTAAGCCATCAAAAACATCATAAAAACTCACAAAGGAATCAAAACATGGTACACATAACAATATAATACAAGCATCCAACCAAAATCAAATAAATAAAAATTGAACACTTTAATAAAAAACCAGTACACTTCAGTTTTATTAAATGTCCATATATATAAACCCTAAAAAACATATTTAAATTCAGATTTACTATCTAATCTACTACTAAGATAGGGCAGCGAGGATATAACCAAGCTACTCTTAAATAGCATCTCGAAACGTGACTTGCCCTTCCCGGGGCTTGTGGTGACAACACTTGACCCCTGCACAAATTCAGCCTAAATATACACAACTTGTCTTGCCCTTCCCGGGGCTTATGGTGGCAACACGCAGCCCCTGCATAATTTAATAATATATTTAAACAATAAATTTAAACAATAAATAAACATGCGACCATAGGGTGTAGTCTATACCACCTAGCCAAAGTTGAGCAAAAGTTATACATAGTTTATTTTATTATATGCATCCACATGACCAATACATCCAATAGGTTGCCCAGATTCATACATATAGGGCATCATATCCATTCAACCTGGACATACAAAACTTGCCTTACCCTTCCTGGGGCTTGTGGTGGCCACACTCAACCCCTGCACAGATAATTTAAACAATAAATGGCATAAGACTATGGGGTGTAATCTATACCACCCAACCATAATTGAGCAGAGATTATGTATAATTTATTTTGTTATATACATCCACATAACCCATACATCCTTTAATTACCCAAATTCGTACATATAGGACATCATATGAATATCCTATATTATACAAAGCATATACAACCCCCAATCTCCTCAGAATGCAAACATTTTAACCACACACTGGCACATCCTTCAGCAAAGATGGCCACCTGTTTAGTCCTACCAGGGTTATAAGGTGATGAAGCATGGGCAGATGCTCACCAACCTTGGGACAATTGCCATGGTGAGACACCTCAAGGCATGCCACAGTGCTCTGCTGCTAAGCGGGCAGTCTGGGGCAGTGGATGCCAGAGGGTTCCCGACTGCAGCGGCCACACTGGCCAGTCGTCCACCTCCTTCAGTGGGCAGGCGTCCTGCACCAACAACTGCCTCTAGCAGCAGGAGCACATCTAGTATTCCTGCTAGGGAGGAAGAACAGTAACAGGAGCCTTGCCAGCAGCATCAGTCCACCATGGAGGAGCTGGGGTGGGGGAAGCTGCCAAGGCCATCGTCAGCTGGAGGGTGGCATGGCTTTCACGCAAAAGGCAGGCACCTGTTGGGAAAAATAATAGCGCTCGATGGGCAGCCCTTCTCCATTGTAGAGAACATGGGCTTCAGGCAGCTTACTGGGTTCCTGGCCCCACAGTTTAAACTGCTGTCCTGCACCACCCTGAATCAGAATGTGGTGCCAGACCTGTACAGGGCTTTGAAGGACTTGGTGAGGGAGCAGCTGGCAGGATGGGGGTGCCACCATACACTTCACCACAGACCTGGGGTCTAGTCAAAATGCACAGCATGCATACCTGGCGGTGACGGCGCACTGGTAGCAGGACCTGGAGGAGGCAGCATTTGGCAGTGGCAGTTGGGATCCCGAAGCAGGGTATAGGTGGGTCCTGCTTCAGGCACAAGTAATGGACATCCCCCACACTGCTAGGGACATTGAGGCAGCCCTGACCACCATGGTGAGGGAGTGGGTCATGCCAGGCATGCCCTTCAACAAGGGGTGTGTGGTGATGGACAACATGGACAATATACTGAAGGCAGTCCATGACAGGACCTTCACCAGCATCCCTTGCGCCACACAAACCCTTCACTTGGTGGTCAGGGACGCTCTGGGCTTGGGGGAGAAGGGGATTGGGGCAGGCACACTTAGCTCCCTGATCAAGCATGGGAGGAAGCTGGTGGGGTTCTTTAAATTGAGCGTGAACGACAGAGAGCTTCTCCGGGAAAAGCAGGACGAGCAAGGCTCCCCAGTGCACCAGCTCGTCCAGGATGTCTCCACACGGTGGAATTCCACCTTCCTGATGCTCGAGTGGTAGGGATGGGTGAACAGGTCGTGGTTCGGTTGTTCGGTCATTCAGTTCAGTTGCCAAGTTCAGGTTCGGTCATTTGGGTTGGTTGCCCAGTTCGTGTTCAGCCGTTCGGTTCAGTAGAGTTATATTTGGTTTGGCCATTTGGAAATGTTATTGTGTGGCCCCGTGATCACGTCAGAAGCCGAAAACTGGAAATTTGAGTGCGTGAAGACCGTTTGTGGTGAGAGAGCATGTGTGGTGTGGCTGGCTGGCTGTTTGGGGTTGTTTTATGCGTTTTGGCTGTGTTTGACTGTGTTTTCGTTTGACTGTGTTGGTTTGGCTGGTTGGTGAGTTTGTGGGTGACTGTTTGGCTGGTGTTTTTGTTTTGAAAAAAATATGAAGAAGACTGTTCTGACTAAAGGCCAGGGGCCAAGATGGTGCTCCCGAAGCTGGTGGTGGTAGTGGAGGAGGAGGAGGAGGAGGTAGCTGCTGCTGTGGCCACTGCAGCACCTTCAGAGCAGGAGGAGGAACAAGAGCAGGTGGAGGAGGAGGAACAAGAGCAGGGCATAGGAGGTGCTGCCACTCCTGCCAGGTTTGTAAACTTTTTTTTTACTTTGAGGACAAGAAGAATACTGTCCTTTAGAACAAGCTCACTGGCATGCAGTGGGAGCATGGGTGGTGGGCTGGGCAGTCGGCACATACAGTGAGCATCAGTAGTTGGCAGCGCAGTGGATGTCTGCCACAGAGAGAGAGAGAGTACTTTAGTGTGGGAGGCTCTTCCGGCAGTCAGGCACGAGCACGAGCACGAGCACGAGCACGAGCACGAGCACGAGCACGAGCACGAGCACGAGCACCCCCACCCAATCATGTGCCAGCCATACCTAGCAAGGATTCTCCAGTTGCCATCCCTACCTAGCACCCCCAAATACGGGCAGGATTTGCATGTGCCATCAAGGGTCTTTCCAGTTGCCATCCCTAGCACCCTAGGGAGGGCAGGCTTTGCATGTGCCAACCAGGGTTTCTCCAGTGACATTCCTCCTCAGCACCCAAGTAGGGGAGAAATCCTCTCGATGTGCCAGTCAAGGTCACCATCTCCGGTTGACATCCCTAGTACCTCAAGGAGGGTGGACTAGAGGCATCATCATAAATGCATGATATTACTTAGGTGTTCCTTATGTGTTCCTGTTTCAGAGAGGGTGAGGAATCGGATGCCGCCCCCAGCGCTGGTGTCAGGCCCAGGAGGACACCGAGGCGGAGGTCACCAGTGCCACCCCCAGACAGTTGGCAGACAAGGTCCGATGTCTGGTGGTTTTATGAGAAGGGTGATGGAATTGCCATCTGCAAGGTAAGGCACGGGGGCTGGAACAACAGGGAAAGGATTGCCCTATGACCTGTTAGGAACGGAAGTCCCCTTCAGAGAGACATTGGTCACCCACTCCACCCACTTGTGTAGACAGAATGCAGGCAGGGCTTGACAGACCATTGGTCTGACACAGTATGACACTTCTTATGTTCCTATCTTTTTATGCTCTTTAGACCTGCCACAAACAGTTTAGGCTGCAGCATGAGGAGAACACATCAGGGCTCATTACCCATGTGGAGAAATGGCATGGCAAGAAAGTGAGACAGCAGCCTGATTCTGGCGTGGCCCTGGTGGAACATCAGTAGCACCATAAGAGACAGTGTCGTAAGCCTTCCCCTTCCCCCTCCTCCAGCTCCGCTGAGGAATCCATTGAGGAGGAGGAGTCAGCTGCAGTAAGGGCTTTTAGGGCCCAAGTGGGGGAGGCCCACCAGGGACTTAATAAGTAGCCTAACCGTCATGGAGGACCAACTGGTGGAGCTGGAGGTACGGGAATGCCAGGTGAAGGTGTATTCCCAGTATCTCCAGACAGCTATCCACTGTGTGGACCTGTACTGGCAGTCAGTCGCCAAGTGGCAGGAGGCCATGGACTTTGCCAAAGACAACGGCTACCAAATGCCACAGGATGTGCCCGCCCCTAGGGCCCATGAACCCATTTTCAATTTCCCTATGTTTTATATATATATATATATAAAAAAAAACATAGGGAAATTGAAAATGGGTTCATGGGCCCTAGGGGCGGGAACGTCCTTTGGCATTTGGTAGCCGTTGTCTTTGGCAAAGTATATATATTACCCATGTGGAGAAATGGCATGGCAAGAGAGTGAGGCAGCAGCCTGACTCTGGAGTGGCCCTGGTGGAACATGTCGTTTCTCCACATGGGTAATGAGCCCTGATGTGTTCCCCTCATGCTGCAGCCTAAACTGAAAGAAGTAGAGACAGACACAATTCCATCAATGCTGTCACATGCATTATATGGCCAGAGAGAGAGAGAGAGAGAGAGAGAGAGAGTCCCCCCACTATAATGAAAGAGATGGGACTGTAGGGGGAGAGCTAGTGCATATAGTGCATGTGACAGCATCGATGGAATTGTGTCTGTCTCTACTTCTTTCAGTGGGGAGACTCTCTCTCTCTCTCTCTCTCTCTCTATCTCTCTCCCCCTCTCTCTCTCTCTCTCTCTCTCTCTCTTTCTCTCCCCATGAACAGCAGGTTGCATAAAGAAAAGGTGAAATGACAGCGCCCTGTGAATGGAATGACAGGGCACAAGAACCCTGAGGGTAGGTCCTGGGCTGGGGCTATAGTGTCAGCTTCTAGATATTGGACACAACCCTCCCTGCCAGTAACATAGGCCCAGAACTCTGATGACGGGTCCTGAGGCTGGAGTGGCTGTTTCTTGATGACGTGGCACAGACAACATATAGGCCTGGGAACCATTGACAGCAGCAGCAGACAGTGGGTTGCCGGGGTATAGAACCCTTCTCACAGAAAGCATAAGCATAGATAGGCAACATTGGCAGCAGCAGCAGACATTGGTTGCCAGGGTACAGAATCCTTGGCACAGACAGCATATAGGCCTGGGGGCCATTGGTAGCTGCAGCAGCAGACATTAGTTTCCAAACTTTCCAGGGTACAGAACCCATGGTACAGACAGCATAGAGGCCTGAGGATGGGCCATTGGCACTAGCAGCAGCAGAGTAGCAGACATTGGTTGCCAGGGTAAAGAACGCTTGGTACAGACAGCATAGCATAGGTAGGTGACATTGGCAGCAGCAGACATTGGTTGCCAGGGCAGACAGGCAGCGTGGCAGGAGAGGCAGTAGGTCAGGCAAGCTGGGATATTGGCAGCAGGGCACTCAGATAGATAGGCTAGCAAAGACTGTTCAGTGAGAGAGAGAGACAGTCAGTGTCACAGAGGTGGGCCGAGATCGTGTAGTCATAGGCCGGCTGGCAGGCTTACAATTTGTTTCCCAATGCCACCCTGCATCATGAGTTCAATCAGATAAGGCGACCGAGGCCGTCTAGTATGAGCGGGGTGTGTGTGTGTGCCAGGCATTGGGAGGGAGGGACAGCACCTCGTCAGTACAGAAGCAGTAGCCCTAGCCCAGATTGAGGAGGAGGAGGAGCCCCATCCCAAGACTGCCCCTGGCATGGGATGGTGTGTGCCACTGCACCATCACTCCTTGTCCAGGAGCAGCTTGGAGAATCTCATCAGCAGGAGACTGACCTTTAGGAACAACAACTGCTCCACCAACTTGGTCCAAGGTCTCAGGCGGTGCGGGGAGAAAATGTCCCCCACCAGAGAGAACACCTGCTAGCTGGGGACACTGGTTGGAGGGCAGGACAGGATACCCTTGGCTACGTTCAACAGGGCCAGCCACATGTTGGCCTTACCGGCCCAGTAAGTCAAGGGATCGCTGCTGGGATCAATGCATGGCTCCTCCTCCATGTAGGTCTCCTCTGCTGCTGAGGTGCCATCATACTCCCTCTGGCAGCTCTGGGTGGGAACCACCTGCCCCACTGTCCTCAGCCATGCTGTTTGCCCTTTTGTGCTTGGCTCCATGCTCCCCAGAGTGGCCTGCAAACAGGAGGTCTGCTGGAAATTGGGGTGCTGCTCGTGCTGGTGCTGCTGGTGCTGCTGCTGCTCATCCTGCTGCTGGTGCTGCTACCACTATGGATTGAGGGAGGGATAGACCGAGATGACTGGAATGGGTCACTGCTCCCACTCCCACCCTCCACAGGGGCGTCCTGCTGCAAAGTCTGTTCTGCCTGCTGGACCTTCTGCACCAGCGCACCCTTCCGGAGGCCATAGACTGCTGTCTAGCGTGCCATGCTGCCCTTGATCCTGGGGTCCAGCATGGTTGCCAGGACATATTCCTACTGGCACAGGAGCTCGTCAAAGCACAGCCTCATCCCCTCCTTCAGCTTCCACACCAGGTCAAGAACCTCATCAGACATCTTCCTGCCCATAGAGCCACAATCCTTCCCCCCAAGAATCTCGTCCAGGCTCCTCTGGAGAATATGGACCAGCGGGGTCACCTGGCTGAGGGTGGTGGTGGAGCTACTTACGGTCTCCGTCACAGCCAGGAACAGTCTCAGGATGAAGATCGTGTTAGCAAGGATCTCCCATTCCTCCCTGTTGTACCCTGGAGGTGCCTCGATGTCCGTTTCCAGTTCCAGCTGATGTAAGGTGGCTTTCTACTCAAGAAGCCGCTCGAGCATCAGGATGGTGGAATTCCACCTGGTGGAGACATCTTGGACCAGCTGATGCACAAGGGACCCTTGGTCAGCCTTCTTCTCCCGGAGGAGCTCGCTGCCCTTCACACTCCAGTTGAAGCACCCCACCAGCTTCCTCCCCCGGTCAACCAGGGATCTAAGGGTGCCTGGCCCAATCCCCTTATCCCCCAATCCCAGAGAGTCCCTGGCCACGAGATGGAGTGTGTGTGTGGTGCAAGGGATGCTTGTGAAGCCCCCGTCATGGACTTCCTTTAGTATATTGGCCGCATTGTCCGTGACCACACACCCCTTGGTGAAGGCCGCGTCTGGCGTGACCCACTTCCTCACCATGGCAGCCAGGGCTGCCTGGAGGTTCCTTGAGGTGTGGGAGCTGTCCATTACTTGTGCCTGAAGCAGGGACCACCTATGCCCTGCTTCAGGACCCCTCCTGCCACTGCCAAGTGCTGCCTCTAGGTCCTGCCACCAGTGTGCAGTCACTGCCAGGTAGGCATGCTGTATATTCCTACTTGACCACAGGTCTGTTGTAAAGTGTACAGTGCCCCCCCTCCAGCCCCTGACAGCTGCTCCCTCACCTGCTCCTTCAAAGCCCTGTACACCTGTGGCACCACAGTCCGACTCAGGGTGAAGCAGGGAGGCAGCTTAAACTGGGGGCCCAGGAATCCAATCAGCCACTAGAAGCCTTTGTCCTCTACAATTGAGAAGGGCTGCCCATCCAGTGCAATCATCTCAGACAGCAGGTGCTGACTTTCTCTTGAAAAAAGCCATGCCGCCCTCCAGCACCCAATGACCTTGGAAGCTGCCCCCACCCCAGCTCCTCCATAGTGGACTCATGCTGCTGATGAGGCTCCTACGGCTGTTCTGCGCCCATATTGCACCTGCTTCTAGAGGAAGCATCAGTTGGTGCAGGACGCTTGCCCGCTGAAGGAGCAGGATGACTGGCCTCTGAAGTTGGGAACCCACTGGCATCCACCTCCCCTGCCTTCCTGCTTAGCAGCAGAGTACTGTGGCATGTCTTCAGGTGCTTCGCCATTGCAGTTGTCCCAAGGTTGGCGAGCACCTGCCCACACTTCACCAGCTTATTGCACAAAGTGCACTGCACCTCTCTGGGATTATCTACTCACACCAGATTAAAATGTTCCCAGACAGATGATTTTTTCTCCTCCTGCCTTCTGACCTGCCCCGGGTGATGCACTGCTACCAACGCTTCTGGGAGGGGCAGAACTTGGTTGCACTGGTGACACAACTCTGGGAGGAGGCTCAGCCATTGCATCAGCTACAGACATCTCCTCTGCGGACTGGTGTCTGCCTCTGACTCACTGTCCACGATCATGGTGATGTCCCCTGAAGGGGAATACTGGGACCCTGAGGCTAGCCTGCCCATGCCCACCTTGCTGCTGGCACTTTACCTGTGTTTCCCACTATAGCTGCTAGTACTGCTGCTGCTGCTGCTGCTACTCCTCTCCCTACTGCCCTTGCCCGGGGATTGGGACCTGCCTCTAGCAGCTGGGGTGGGATCCACCAGCTCTGGACTGCTGGGGATCACCTCCACAATGGGGGGCATTGGTAGACCTGGAGGAACATCGGAAGCAGCAGCACCTGCTCCTGCAGCCACAGCAGAGACAGCCGCAGCCTCATGTACTGCAGGCCTTCCAGTGCCCTGCATGGCAGTGGAGGGCACTACCAGGAGGTGATGCTGAGCCGCTGAAGCCTGTTGCCCTAAAGCAGTCCTGTGGAGTTTGGGGTATGGTGATGTGCTCAGGCTGCTGTTGCTGTCTGCTGTCGCTCCTTAGGTACGGCCCCTACCACATCATCTCTCATGTGCCCCATTTACCTGTCTTACGGGCAGCAAATCGGCCTCTCCTACTTCCCTTCTCAATGTCTTCCAACTCAAACAAACACACACAAAGATTTTATATATTTTTTTTAACTTAAATTTTTAATCTAATATTATATCTCTCTACACTAAATCTAACTGCTATTAACTAAGGAACAGTGACTAGCTACGAAGGTGTTGGGAAGTGGAGAGTGCAATTAGTTTTGTTACTTGCTGTGCTAGCCTCACCGCAAGCCCCATTGGTTCCATGCAGCCTAGCGCATGGCCAATTGCAGACTGCGAAGTCAGTGGTCTGATGAGAAAAGGGATAGTGGCACACGCCATTCCATGCCGGGGCAGTCTTCAGATGGGACTACTCCTCCTCAATCTGGGCTACTGCTGCTGTGCTGCTGAGGTGCTGTCCCTCCCTCCCCATGCCCGGCACCCTCTCTTCCCCCCACTCTCTCATACTAGACAGCCTCAGACAGCCTATCTGACTGACGGCATGATGCAGGGTGGCATTGGGAATCAAACTGTAGGCCTGCCAGCCAGCCTCGGCCTAGAAAATCTCGGCCCGCCAATCTGACTGGCTCTCTCTCTCTCGTGCTGCACAGTCTTCACCTGCTTGAGCCTATCTGAGTGCCCTTCCAAGGCCCAGCCTGCCTTCCCTACTGCCTCTCATGCCATGCTGCCTATCTGCCCATCCAGGTTGCTGCCAAACTCAAAGCCTGCCTCAGCTCGACTTCCTGCCTCTCATGCCATGCTGCATGTCTGCCCGCCCAGGTTGCCTAGCTCAACGCTTGCCTCAGCCCACCTGCCTGCCTCTCATGCCAAGGTGCCTGTCTGCCCACCCTGTCAACTCTGGGTGATGTGTCCCACTTGCCTGGTAATCCTGCTACTTCTGTCTGGTGGTCCGTGGGAGCTCTGCTCTGGTAAATCCAAATGTGCCCACACAGTCTTGCTGCTTCCATCTGCTGTTGTATGGGAGCTCCTTCCTGGCAAATCCTAACACCCTGGTTCAGCTCCATGGGTACAGCGCACAAGCAAATCCTGCAAATGCCATCTCTGCTGTTCCTCAGGTTCTGTGCCTGGGCAATCCAATGTCTGCTCCTGCTGCAATACTGCCTCTGGGCAATCAAATGTCTGCTACTGCTGTCAATGCTTCCTCTGCTGTGCCACTGATCCAGAAGCTGCCACTCTAGCCCTAGGACCCACCCTCGAGGTTATGGGGACGTCATTCTACTCAAAGAGAGTTGTCATTCAAAAGTCTCAAGAAACAGCCACTCCAGTCCTGGGAACCAACATCAGGGTTCTAGGGCCTATGTTACTGGCAGTGAGGACTGTGTCCAATATCCAGAAGCTGCCACCTTACCCCCAGGACCCACCCTCAGGCTTCTAATCTGGGGCCCATCATTCCATGGTGTCAAGAAAGAACAACCACTCCAGTCCCAGGACCAGCCAGGGTTCTGGGCCTATGTTACTGGTAGGGAGGGCTGTGTCCAATATCTAGAAGTTGTCACTCTAGCCCCAGGACCCACCCTCAGGGTTCATGTGCCCTGTCATTCCACTCATGGGGCACTATCATTCCACCTTTTCTTTACAAGTTAGCAACCTGCTGTTCATGGAGAGAGAGAGAGAGAGAGAGAGAGAGAGAGAGAGAGA
>QEPC01007580.1:79225-90352 GCA_003113815.1 Sphenodon punctatus | reverse complement strand
CCCTCCACCCCAGGGATCACCCTACCTCACCACCCAGGGATCGCCATTGCCTACCTTGAGCTCCGGGTGGCGGTGGCAGTGGTGGCGGTGGTCTGACGGCTTCAGCGCTGACTGTGGGGCTGCCGGCTTCAGCATGCTACTAGGTCTTCTGGTGAACTTCTGGGTTTCCCCTGAAGGTCTAGTAGCATGCTAAAGCCGGCAGCCCCACAGCCAGTGCTGAAGCCGCCAGACCACCGCCGCCGCCACCCGGAGCTCAAGGTAGGCAAAGGCGATCCCTGGGTGGGGAGGTAGGGTGATCCCTGGGGTGGGGGGGTGTTAAAACATTCTTCCACCCCAGGGATCAGTACAGTACCAGTACACTTACCTGCTGCTGGTGCTGGAGTATCTGGCTCTGGGTCGCACTCGCCGACGGCGGCCCGGAGCCAGCACTAGGGAGGGACTTATGGGAAATTTTTTAGTTGTTTAATTTTAAATCCAGGTTGGGCAAGGTGCGGGGGGGTGTCCCCCTTCCACCCGCACAGCCTGGACTCAAGGAGGGGGGTGTTATTTGTTTTTTTTCATTGATTTCAATGGGGACAGTTCCCCATTGAAATCAATGTAAAAGATCCGCTCCCAGTAAACCGGTATTAATCAGGTAAGCCGGTTTTTTAAAATCCGGGAACCGGTAAAACTGGTACCCGGTATTTGCCCCGATGTTCCACCCCTATGAAATAGTAAAAAAAGACAGAATGTCATTAATCCAGCATGCAAGCACCAAGCCAAGCGTTATAAACAGATGCATATTTCACAACGCCATAGCACTATATTGTATTAAGCAGGGCCCAGTGCTGTGGTACTCCTCAAGTAGTAAGGTATCTAGTATCATGTCAGTCATCCATCCATTGCAGATAAGCACGAAGCGCAATACAGCTGAGCTGTCTGAGCCCACCAGCTAAAGCCCTTCCAGTGTTACTGAGAGGTCTCAGAATTGAGACTAACATGCTAGACTGATTTACCAGGTTTGGAGAAATGAAGGCTTCCACAGTCCCAACATGTAGTTATTCGAGTTTCCAGTGAAACAGAACAGTTTCTGGTTTGGCCTTAAGATGCAGTCCAAGAGAGAGTTGGGCGTCTCAGTTTTTGGTCTTGGATGCCCTTGTCTGTCAATTTGTATCATAAAGGAGGACTGAAGATTTTCTGCCCAGGATTAGGCTGTGTTGTATTTCATCTGTGCCTCTCTGTATTGTACGCAAGCAATGAAGTTTCCCACACAGGAGTTCTTCAGAAGGGGTGCCAGATATTGTGGCAGTTAGCAGACAGAGTTCTCCCCATTATTTGTTGTTGTTTTGAGATTTCCTTTCCAAGAATGGAAGTCCCTTCTCCTGGGGCTAATATCCTGTCACAGCCCACTACTCACCAGGGGAACGTCCCTATGTAGGACATCTTGGATGCCACAGTCTCCTCCAGACTTCTCATCCTTTGGGAATCTGGGCTGGTGACTGACTCTGCGTGGCTGTGCTAACTCAGCACTCTGGCTGTAGGGCTCCTGTTCTGTTACTGCTGCCCCTCAACATACTGTGCTTCCTGCTCTCCTATTTTTCTACTTGCCACTTGCAGCCTACTTTGTAGATGGGCTTCCAGGGCTGCAGCCCTGCTTCCCATGTGGAGCCTCGTTTCCTCCTAGCCTTGCTGTTCCACCACACGCAGTGCTCAACCAACACCTCTCCCTAGAGCTAATTCTGCCCCTGTTCACCGTGGAGCTCTTGGGCTTATGAGAGACAGACATATTTCTAGTAAAAGCATAGAGAAAATTCATCTTGGCTGCTAACTTAATAGTCAGTACAATTCGCTTGGTTTCATTGGGGGACATAAAGCCAAAGTAAAGAGCCCCAGTTTATTAGGCCTTTTTTCTTCAACAGTAGCTAACCAACCAGTAAAAGAATTCCATCAATACGTGTTTCAGTTTGGGGTTGACAAGTATCAGAATAACAGAGTGGCCAGAGGGGTATGTAGCCAGGAGGATAACACAAATCAGCAACTTCAGCGAGTCCCCAGGTATGTCAAAAGGTACGAAAATACGAACAAAAATCACTCAATACAAAACAAAGAAGAAAAGGAAAGAGAACAGAGCTCCAACAGCTTGAATATGGACTTCTAGGGTTGTGCATGTTGTTTTCGTTATTAGAATAAGGATAATGACAATTTTCATTTTTGTTATTGCAATAACGAAAACGACATCTAAGAATAATGACAACGATAACAAAAATGACAACCGAGAATACTGATATCGGTATCAATAATGATATTGATATCGATAACAATAACAATATCAATACCAAAAATGATACCAAAACAATAATAAAAATGATAAAAATGATAACAATTTTAAAAAATGACAATGTTGTTATCATTTTCGCTATTAGTGCTGTGGCATTTGGGTTTTGGAGGGAAAATGTGGAGAGGGGAAGGAGGGAGTCTTAACAGGGTTGAACTCTTGAACTATGCCTGTGTTGGGAGGGGTGAGCATCTCAGGAGTATCACTGGCCAATGAGCAGTGCATTCAGGCCCCAGTAGTCTCATGGCACTCTGTGATTACTCAATGCCTGCTGCCTCCCTCAACCAATCAGGGGGGCTCTGGGGGAGGTCACTGCAACCCATTATAATGGGAGGGCCAGGTTTTTTCTCCCCGTTCTAGTAGAGCTCTGCTTGTCAGGTTGCATTTACAAAACTGTGGTGCTTGCACTTAATAATTATCGATGGAGTCACCATACTGCCTGTCCCCCAAACCCGTAGCCTAGGCTTCATCTTTGACTCACCCCTTTCTTTTAAACTCTACATTGACTGTTGCTAAACCCTGTCACTTCTCCCTCCATAACATTGCTAAGATTCGCCCTTTTCTCTGTCTCCTCTGCCAAAACTCTTGTTCATGCTCTGGTCATCTCTCGCCTTGATTACTGTAACCTGCTTCTCTCTGGCTTTCCTTGGTCTCCCCTTTCTCCCTCATCTCTGTCCAAAGCTCTGCTGCCAGGGTCATCTACCTCGCCAGTCGCTTTGACCATGTGCAGCCCCTCCTCTCTTCGCTTCACTGGCTTCCCCTTCCTGAACGAATCCTGCACAAGCTCCTAGTCTTCACCTATAAAGCTCTTCACAACCTTGCTCCCCCCTACCTCTCTGCACTTATCGCCCTCCATACTCCAGCCCGTGCACTTCGCTCCTCCTCTGTCCCTTCTCTCACCCTTCCACGCCTTCCCTGCTCCCCTAAGCGCCTTCGTCCCTTCTCACTTGCTGCCCCCCATGCCTGGAACTCCCTCCCTGTCCACATCCGCCTTGCACCCTCCCTTCATACCTTCAAATCTCTCCTTAAAACTCACCTCTTTCGCTCTGCTCTGTCTGACTCTTTATCCTGCTGAGCCACTATTTCCTATACCTACGGTCTGTTTACCATTTTCCTTGCCACATGGATCTGCCTGCTGTCATTCTCATCATAACAAAGCCAAGTATGTGCACTTGAGACCTCGCATCTTCATGAATGTTAGATCACTTGTCGCTCCCTCTGTCCCCCTTCTTATGTCTCTCCCCCGGCTCCTGTCTCTCCAATTGTAAGCCCTAGGGGCAGGGACCGTGTCTATTTTATTACTTTGTAAAGTGCCAGGTACACTACTGGTGCTATATAAATGTTTGTTAATAATAATAATAATAATAATAATAATAATAATCAATCCTCCCTAGCCCTCATTGTATTATTTATTTATTTATTTAATTAATTTATTAGGTATTCCCACCAATACCTTTCCTTCCTCATACCATAGATTTTACCTTCTCTCTTTCCCTGCCATTCTCCCCCCTGTATATTATAGATAGATGGGTAGTATAGATTAGATATCAATATATATTATAGACATATAGATTAGAATATTTATATACATAACTGATTAGATAATAGATAGTTTTCCTCTTCACTTCCCCTGTCTCCCTTGGATTTAGATAAATATTAGTTGTGCATGGGAATCAATAACAATAATGATACCAAAAATAACATTTTTGTTTGAAACGGTATCAATATCTATAACGATATGGATAACGATATGGATAACAAAAACAATATCGATACCAATAATTAAAATGATATAAAAATGATACCAAAAATGATAACAATAATGACAACAAAAAGAAAAATGATATTGTTGTTAGTAATGATAACAAAAATGACATTTATTGAATAATGAATAATGAAAACAAAAACAAAAAATAAAAACAACACCCCCCCCTGACATGTAGGGCTAAAATGCCATAACGCTGGGGAAGCACATACCGGCAGAAAGTGCTCTTCCACACCAAGCAGCGCGGTTAGGAAGGGAGCCTTGCACTCGTGGCAAGTTGCTGCCGCAGTTTTTCACCACTGTAGATTTCATGTGGAAGCGGCAGGTTAGCCACAGTTTCCCCTTTCCCTTAAGAGCAGCAGCTTTGTGTTTCTTACAGCATTGAAGCCAGGGGTGTAGCAAACGTGCCGCGGGGGAAGTTGCTGCCTTTTAAACAAAGTTCTTCTTCGAGGGGCTCCTTCCATTCTTGCTTGCACACTCTTCTCTTAGCAGCAGATACCAAGCTCACTAGCTTAAAAAAAAAACACGTGACATTCACACGCCCCCACCCTATATAAGGTACCTAAATCCAAAACAGTTCCTTCCAACTGTAAGGAATTAGGAAGAAAATTCCATGCGGGGTCAGAAGGGTGGGTGCTTGTGAGAATGTTGGACCATCTCGAAGAACCTTGTTTAGAAGGTAGCAACCTTCTGTTCTTCTTCGAGTGGCTCCTCCCATTCTCACAAATGGGAGCGTAGCAAGCCTAAAAAGAGGCGGTTTTGAGAATTTTCTATCAAAATGACATTCTATGCAGGTTGAATCTACAGCCTGGGAGGAGGGCAGCAGGCAGGGGGAAGCCTGCTCTGGGGGGTCCTTTCAGGTGGGAGAGGGTTGGTTGCTCAGTGCTGTCTCTGTTAGAAGGATGGATGTGCAGGCCACTCTGGGGAGCATGGCACCATGCATAATAGGGCAAGCGGCATGGCTGAGGGAAGTAGTTGAGGAGTCATGCGCACTAATCTCTGTTCTGCTTAGAGTGCAGGGATCCCTGGCCCCAGCAGCCACAGTGAGCGAGTGCCTGACTCCTGATGCTGATCCAGGGGATGGAGGGCGTGTGGGGGAATCCCTGCTCTTCTGTTAATTCTCTTGTGCGTTAGGGTGACAAGGAAAAATTCTTCCCCTTTGTTGGGATAGCTCTCTGCCTCATTGTAGCTGCTCTGCACTCCCAGTTCTCTCTATGCAGTGATCACAAAGGGAACAGGGTGAACCTATCCATCATTCTAACAGAGACAGCACTGAACAACCAACCCTCCCCCAGCTGAATGGACCACCCCAGAGCAGGCTGCCCCTGCCTGATAGCCCCCTCCCTGGTTGTAGATCCAACCTGCATGGAGTGTCATTTTGTTAGAAAATTCCCCCAACGCCTCTTTCTAGGCTTGGTACACTCTCTCATTTATGAGAATGGAAGGAGCCCCTCGAAGAAGAACTTTGTTTACAAGGCGGAAACATTCGCTGTGAAGGAGGGGACGGGGGGGCCTCTTCCCCCTCCCATGCAATAGCGCTGTGGGGCTACAACTGAGCTGTTTAAAAAGGTGGTGCCAGTGGTGCAAGAGAAACCCCTCTGGGACTCGGAAGCAGGGCTCCCGGCTCCTGCGGATGCCACATATGCCTGGGGCCGGCCCTGATCGCTTCCAGCCCCCTCCCAGGGCAGGAAATGGGCGCAAATGCACCTTCCCCCCCCCACGCTACAGTGGCTACGCCCCTGCAGCAGACTCTGAAACAGGTAGTCAGAGTCACCCTTTGTTCATTAAATCAATGATCTATTATTAAGCATCATGGTGCATCAGGGACTCACGTTCACTTGCGGAATGCGGCATAAAACCGCTTGTGTTCACAAATTGCGGACATGCCACATCTGTAGATGCTGGCAGCAGGTAATGCGGAATTGCGGATATATTGAGGGAAGTCGGCGGCAAAACACACTAAGTGCCACGTTCTCGGAATGGAATGATGGTGCTGTAACAGCTGCTGCCACTTCAGCCCTACCAATATGTGGGCCTGGTGCCCACACCTATTCTGAACTGGGGTCTTGAAAACTGAAGGCATTATTTTGCATCTGCCTAACATGTCTGCAGAGAGAGAAAATGAGTTAAATGACTGAAACCAGAAAAATCAGAAAAGGAAAAAAGAATTCCAGAAAATTTAATAAAGCTATATCTGCATGGATTGCCTCTGCATTATTTTCCACTGTAATGTTTTCTGTTACGCTCCCAGTTGAGCTGTGGAATTCATAAGGAAGCATCACCCAGATTACTGGAGGTAAGCTCTTCAACGACATAAACACAGAGCCAAGCAACAACTGTTGAACAAATTTAGAGATTCTCATCTTAAGCCAAAGGAGGACGGAGTTGGTGGAATTGACAATTTTAGACAATAAAAGATACTGAGACGAGTAGCAAACCAGAGATTGCACTGGTTTAGAAACATCCATAATATCGCTAAATTAATTTTTATGTGATATTTTCTAATTGTCCACGAAAAGTCCATGAAATTGAGGCTAACTAACAATAAGACACACTAGTCTGTAGACAGAATCTGGAATTGGCCAGAGTGATCAGGATCAGATCATAGAGAAGCAATTTCCTGATTTTGATTCAATTGGCATAAGTCACAGCCGCAATGAATCCATTTCCAATGATCCCTGTCAGAAACTCAGTGATTGCGATGATAAAGAGGATGCCTTTTATTGCTGTTGTGCTCATGGTTCTGGTGAGAGGATCACAATCCACAGCTGTCCTTCTAGTGAATTTTCAGATGAGTAAACCTCACTGCAAGTGCTGGTGCAGCAGTGTCTGGCTGAACAGAGCACGACTCCACATAAAGCCAGGAAACTGGCATCTGCAGGTCACATACACATTTCATCCTCTAAATAGAAGATAAAAAAAAAAGAATGAGGGATGTTTTGTGTTGTCCATCAGTTGTAGTCAATGTCTCAGGGATGCAAATAGGGGAGTATTTTGTTACTGGTGCTCAGTCCCATGAATACAAATTTTGCATTTTTCCATCTGATGTACTTGAAGACTTCCATCCTGTTTGGAGAATTCTAGTTTGTGGAGGGAGGCTGATGTTCTTGATTTGAATTAGAGGTTGAAAAGTTGGCATCTACAAATACACATCAGAAAAGCATTCAGTTACTGACTCTCCAAATGCCTGATCTCATTCATATTTCTCCCTCTTCTGGTTCTTTGCACAGTCACCTTCCAGACCCATTGAAGAAGAAGTTTGGCTTTCCCAAGATAACACAGTAGTGTCCTTAATCTGAAGTTATGTCCTCAGCTTGGAATGCCCAAACAGAACTATAGCCAGTAACCTGGCATCAAACCAGTGCCTCCAGGGTTCTGATAGGGCCCAAACTATCTGCCTTCCACACAGACTTTTGTCAGGGCATAGCTAGAGGTGATACAAATGGGGCCTCTACCCCAGTACCCAGGCTTTCAGGGAGACCCAGTCTGGCCAGCCTCATGGAGACCTCGAAATGTCCTGCTTTATCTCTGCCAGAGCGGTCTGTGTCTTCCCTAGTGAGCCAGGAACAATGTGTCAGCAGCTGCCCCCCACTGCCAGCACCTCATCTTTCAGCCCTACCCCCATGGATATTTTCAGATGTTACACTGGGCCGATTCACCACAGCGAACCCCCCGTGGGGGTGAATGAAACAACACCCCCCGTGGTAAAAAAAAGCCCCAAACAGACGTTATGGGACCAGGACCATGGCAGCGAATCGGGCTGCCAGATCACAAACTGGGGCAGCACAACAGACGTTATGTTAATCCCCGGGCGTGGTCAATACACCCACAAGCCACCGGGAAGGGGCGGGACACAGACATGGCCGCCCGAGGGCAAATGAAGCCACAAGGCACAAAAGGGAGCGCCCACATCAGGGAAATGGGAAGGGAGGGGGGAGGAGGGAGAAGAGCCACCCAGGTACCACATACAACAGACACACAGACAATGGGGGCACAACGGAACACACAGCACAAGCACATGCCTGGGCACACACACACACACATACACACACACACATGGGACAGGATGGGAAGGGAAGGGGGGACACGCAGGACCAGACCGCACACGAGGCACACCGGGCAAAGGGGGGGGCGGAACAGGGGAGAGGGGGGAAACAGCACAGGGGCAGGGCAGGACACAGGCAATGGGACCACAACCCCCGCAGCATAACAGGCCACACGGGACCCCCAACAACACAGCGGTGAAAATACACAGAGCGGGAGAGCCGTGCATCCAGTAGCCCAATGCAGCTATCACAGAGGGGGCCAGTACCCAAGCAGTAAGAAGCAAGCAAGACACAAAAGCATGGTCAAGTCGGTTTATTCAGAAACACAGATTGTATAGGAAAGGCCCAGATCTATACCAAGTCCCAAGACTCAGTTTGTGCAGGAAGGAGGAAGGAAGCTCCGCCATGCTCAGGCAGAGACATGAAGAGAGCCAAAATATCCCAGCAGAGTAGAGCGACAAAGCAGGTCCCAGCATGAGCAGGACAGCTAGGATGGGGGAAGGGTGCCCTAAACAGTCCAGCCATGGCCGCCGTGTCCAGCTGACAGATGAGACGAGGTGCCTTGGGGTGAAGCAACCAAACGGCTGGAAGTCCAACACACAGGCAGTCCCAGAAGGGGGTGGGACCTAGGAGCACGGTCCCAAGGCACAGCGGGAGACCACACAGAACCGGGCATGGGCTGGGAATGCTCCTGCAGGCACACTTGGACCTGACACCCCGGTGAGGGGGCAAGGGGGGGCAGGCAGGAGTGCCAGTGCAGGGCTGACGGTCCATAGGCACACAAACACCCCTGCAGGAAGCTGGGAGCAACAGTACAGGGGCCCCAGAACCTATAGGTCACACAGGCACCCATGGGGGGGCAGGGGCCACCGGAGGGGCTGCAGGCAGCCAATGATACTCAGCGGGAGCCAGGCGAGTCGTGAAGGCAATGCAGAGAGCTGGACCTAGGATCCAGAGAAGGAAATCATGCAGGAGAACTCCGGGTGCACAGGGAGTCAGGGGGGGGACCCCCGGAGGGGGCCCGGCCCCACAGGCAGGGCCAGATGCACCCCGGGAAGCAAACAGCACAGGCGCTGAGAAGCAAGGAGGGAGAGGTCAGTGCATCCCGCACCTCGGCTGGGGGCCAGAGCCCACATGGGGACAGGCAACCAGAGACCAGGAGGCACTCATGGACTCACAGCAAGCTACTAGGGACCACCACAGGGCCAGGGGCCGGGTGCCCCGCATGGTGAACCAAGTGGGTCCAATAGATCATGCCTTGGTGGTACCCCAACAAGGACATGTGATGGACGATCAGATAGTAGGCCTCAAAGGAATCCTGCTGGGACAGCCCAAACTGCACATCAGAACGGGACCACATGCCCGACAGCACCGACAGCTCCACTGCGGAAGTCTCTGACACACAGCAGTCAGCAGCAGAGGGCCATGGAAGCTGATCCAGCTCCAACAGCCGGTGATACATCGCCCCATGGGAGCGCTGGTACCCACAGGCCCCGTGGATACAGCCAAAGTAGGACACGGCCAAGGCAGGGCCCCCCTCTGCAAGGCACAGCATGTAGGCGGACAGACTGCACACAGACAGCGCAGACATGGTCTCAGCCATGGACCAGGTCACATGGGAGCACCTCTTCTCCAGGATGTGCCCATCAGGAAAGGGAACCAGTCCCAGCGTTTCGGCATGCAGGCGGCAATCCCCGGCGCTCGCCTCATAGCCGAAGTAGCGAAGCCCAGAGCTGAGGCTTGAATAAGCATCCGGCTGGCTGTTTGGGCAGCCCAGGGGCAACTGCATGGCTGGGGAATACCACAGCTCACACAGGGACATGGTCTCGCAGAAGGTCCAGCTATGGGGGGCCCCATGGGGGCTGGGAAGCGGGAGTCTGGTGGAAGCACAGCCAGACATGATCCAACGACACAGGGAGAATAACACCATGGATAGGGGGGCAGGCGGTCACTGCTTGGCCGGGGAGGGGGGGTTTCCAAGGTGTCCCAAGGACAGGTGAGGTGGCTACGGGCCGCAACAATGTATAGCTACAGAGCAAGGCATGGGATATGGACCCAGCACAGCTGCAGGACACAAGCACCCATCCAAGCCATCTAATCAGGCCTCCAAGGACACGGTGTAGCAAACAGGGAGAGGTGGGGCATGGGTTGATGGCCGAAAACATGCAGCTGCAACTGGAATACACAGCCATGCATGCCCGGCCTGGTGCTTGGCCTCATGCTCAGCCAGCAGGTGCACCCTATCGCACTCCCAGGCACACCCGCCCCGCGCAGGGTGGCCAGGGCACCTGGGGGCAGCCCAACCATCGACCCTTCCCATTCCCGGACCGGCATTACACACCCCTAACCCCTGAGGCCAGAAACAGCATGGAGTGGGACAGGGCACGCGCCTACTGCATGTTCACGGTGGTCGCGGCCGAGTGGTATCATGACCACATGGATCATCTGTGCATCCTGACTACAGAGGTGTGCCAGGGCGCCTGGATGTGGATGCACGTGGCTGGGAATGTTGTGTGGACCCTCAGGGCCCACCGTGCCCACAGGCGGGCACTGGCTCATCTCAGGGCACAGAGGGTGTCGGGGGCAGACCAGCAGGCCATGAGCCAGGGCCGGAGATGGCCCGCGGTGGTCCGAGAGGTGTCCGGGTGCCTCCAAAGGGGGACAGAGGCCCTGTGCCAGGCAGTCATGATTGCTATGCCCATTGAATGGTGGCTGTGGGTTGCAGAGCGGGCCCAGGTTTGGTGGGCCCAGACTCTGGCCCACTGGGATGAGGCCACCTGTAGGGTCCACTTCAGAATGTACAATCTCACCTTGCTGCGGCTCATGGAGCTCCTCACGCCATGGCTAGAGTGCCAGCACACCCTCATGAGGGCATCCATGCCCATGATCCAGTGCATGGACATTGGGGTGTGGGTCCTGGCAACAACCGACTCCTGCCGGTCCATCTCCGAGCACTTCGGGATCGGGCTGAGCACCGTTGCCTGTATTCTCCGGGATGTCTG
>QEPC01007580.1:56052-67586 GCA_003113815.1 Sphenodon punctatus | reverse complement strand
CACACCATTGTCTTGATACTGGGAAATCCCAAATTGCGACAGGTGGCAGCAAGGATTCTCCACCGCACCATGTGCTGCAGGGATGCAGGATCTCAATAACTCTATAAGGTCCCACTCAATAAATCCCTTGCTACATAAAATTATAGACACTCGAAGATTGATTCTGTGCCTCTTTGTTTTTCTTTTTTTTCTTTTCCACACTGTTTGAATCTCAGCAAACTGTTGAAAGAATTTTGAAGAAATCTTTGAGGCTATTGGCATAAAACCATTCCTGCTGGGCACATTGCTACAGGATTAAGCTGGAGATTAGGGAAGGAATCCTACATTCCTCTTAAATGTGTTTTCATTTAGTCTTTCTGATAATAAGCCGAGGTAAAAGGGAATGATTAGGCCATTGTTTAATTAGATTTATGATTTCACTGATGACATTTTCTTTGAAAGAGATGATTTCATCTGTAAATGCAGCTAACAGTTAAATTTTGATGCACCAAATGGACATGGGGTACTCCAAAAATCAATCCAACACATTCAAGTATATTGCTCTTTATTGGCTGTTGGACAGACTTAGACCCTGAAAAACCATGGACTGTGATGGATCTTGAATATTATCTTGATGTATAGACGTGTCAGGACAGGAGTGTAGCGAGATGTGCATGGAGCCTGGTGAAACAGATGGAATGGGGCTCCTGTTGGGGCACTCCACTCTAGTGTGTGTACACACTGACACTACATTAGTGGGGAGCCTGAAAGGTTGCGGGCCCTGGGGCGGCTGCACCTATTATAGCTATACCTCTGTGTCAGAAGCCCAGACTAAGTCAAATTTATAGCCAGGTTTTGGAAGTCTCTAGAGATGGACAAAAATACATGTTTGTTGGTATTCTTTTGATGCACTGCTTATTTGCTTATGGTGATTAAAGCATGTTGTTTTTAAAAGGCAATAGTCTGGCTGTAGGATTTTGCGGGTTGCTCATTTATGCAGAAGCTTTTTGAGAAAACATTAATGAAAACATCTCTCATTATAGACTGCCCATTGTATGAGGCAGACCAAGAAAAGTGCTAACCTGTGTGCCTGTGTGTGCAAATGTTAAGGTGTGACTTATTCACGGCTGGTCCTGGTGCTACATAGATCGCTCCTTCCTGCAAGTTTCTCTGTCTCCCCTCTCCAGAAATTACTACATCTCTCCCCTTTCATTTGAGGCAGAATTAGACCACATTCATACCTGCCAGTCCACGCAGATTTTGCCTCCAGGAGAGAATCTGGAAGCCAAAAGATGTGCAGGATTTTTCTGGTGTGAAAACCCACCGCCACCCCTGCATTGCTTTGCCGGAATTCACCTGGAAGAGTGCAGAGCTGGATTTACCTGCTCTGCACTCTTCTGGGTGATTTTCGGGAAAGCAGCACAGGGGGTGGGTGGCGGAGGCTTTCATACTGGCAGGGCTGGACTTAGGAATGTTGTGCCCCTAGGCCCTTCTCAGGCTGTTGCCCCCAAGCCAAACCCTGCCACAAGCCCCATCCACAAATCAAGCCCCACCCCCATGCTGCGTGTTCATGGGTGGGGGAGCCCCATGTGAACGACACAGCACATGCACCCATAGTGAATGGGGGTGCATGTGTGTGCCTGCCTAATGCATCCTCACCCACCCCCCACTCATCCTCCTGCATGGAGCAACCAGGGAAAATGGCAGTTGCTCCGTGGGTGTGGATGAGTAGGGGGTGAGTGAGGATACGTTTGCGGATGTGTGCACGCCCCACCCATGCACCGCCCCACCCACCCAACCAGCGGAGCCATACAAGAAGGGCCTGTGAGGAGCCACTCAAAGAAGAACAGAAGGTTGCTGACTTGAAAATCAGTTCTTCGCAATGGTATTGAACCTTCTTGCAACCACCCTTACAGACCTGCATGGATTTTTTTTCTTATATTCCTAGGATGGGTTGGAAGGAACTGTCATTCTGAGAGGGAAAGTGCTTTTTATACTAGAGGAGCTCGAGACCATCACGTGGTCTATTTGAATAGGGTGAGCATGCACAACCCAGTTGAGACAAAGTTAGACATCATCTCGAAGAACCTTCTTTACAAGGCAACAACCTTCTGATCACTCACATGGGGAGGATTGTATAAACATCTTTATCTCCCAGCCCTATGGTGTCCCACTGCTGCTGCTGCTGCACTACTAGCAGGCAGTGATAAGGCAGAGGCAGTTGAGCGATGGGGTACCAGGCAACAGGGTTTGGCTGTGGGCAGCAGCCTCTGGCCATGCAGGGAGAAATAAAAAATGGAATGGGCAGTGCTGCCATTTACTGCCCCCCCCGCCCGAAAATTCCACCCAAGGCCCAGGCCTAGGGGGTCTTCCCCTAAGTCCAGATCTGCCCACTGGCCAAACCCCACACATGTTTTTGTTTCCAGATTCTCTCCTGGAGTCAAAATCTGTGTGGACTAGCAGGTGTGAATGTGGTCTTATTCCTGGGAATTAAAGGGATCTGGAATATTGTATCTGCTACTTAATGAATTCATTCTCTGTTCCTGAAATACACCACTTTAGAAAAGCGATCAAGACTAGGAATAATACACAGCTTTATGGTTGCCAAAGCAACAATTTGGTTGGCGAAGCAACACACTGAAATACACTGAAACACACTGAATTACACACAGGTATAAATGCAAAGACACACATTCTTTTCCTCAAAGATGTTGGTGCATAAGTACGCACACAAAGGCCATTTTCACATGGACCTCTGCGGTCCATGGGGGATGGGTGAAGGCGGCAGCAGGTGTGTGGTGTGTGGGCAGCCCATCCCATGGAAGCCCACACACCTCCACCCATCTGTCCACATGGAACATCCACTATTGGTGCCTGTTGCTCTTGCATGGAGGATCAGTGGAGGTGGGTGGAGCACAGGAGCGTGAATGCACGCACCCCCACACACCCACTGCGGCATTTCCATGAATGCCCCACCACCACCCACAATCCCACACATGTGGACGAAGGTGCAAAAAGTGCCTAACACACATTCCAAAAAAATAAATAAATAAAATAAAATGTCTACACACACTGGAAACAGACAAAAGAGTGTGTATGCATACATATGCTTCCCCCCAACAGAAGTTGGTCCAATAAAACATACAAGAACTTCCTGGCAAATTCCCTCAAGTTAGTTCTAGGATTTGCTTGGCTCCTTCGCATCTAGGGACCTGCACTTGAAATATATGAGTAAATATGCTAGTCATCAACCCTGAATCTCCCAGCTCAGTAATTCTCAGAGAGCACAAAGGAAACGGGATAGACATATCTTTGCCACAAGCAAGAAACAAACCAAGGGAAAACCTTTCTGAGCTCAGAGGTTGGTACATGGGTATAATTCTTATAAAATAATCTATTAAACAAAACTTTCCCTTTTTTCTTTTAGCCTGTCTTTGAGAAATCCAATGAGTTCTAAAATGCATTATTAGAAAGCTAGAACTGTTGGTTCGTGTATATACAGCAGTACAATTTCTGTCTCCTAATATGGTAATTTAGGATCTCTTGAAGGGAATAATATCTTGTCTATTTTAGCTGCCAGTTTGTTCGTGATGGTTTCACGGTGATATGGGGAGACGAGCGTGAAGCTGGGAGCAGCTAGAGAGACACGTGGAGTCAGGAGAAACTGGAGAGGTGGGAGGACTCAGGGTGAGCTCGGGACAGGACTACCAGAGTGAGCTGGGGTCAGGGCCTCTGTGCTGAGCTGGGACTGTTGGGCTGTGGTGGGGCTGAGGCCGCTAGACTGAGTTGGGGCCACTGGGCACTTTGGGAAGAACTGGGGCCAGGACTTCCAGGCTGAGTTGGGGCTCCAGGCTGAATTGGAGCCAGGACTACAGGAGGGCAGCCAGTGGGGAATGTGGTGGGAGGGGGGAGAGGTAACTGGTGGGAAAATAGGGAGAGATTTTGTCAACTAGAAGAAAAGATCTTAAAACAAAATAAATTTTATTTTATCTTGTGTTAGTTTTGATTTTAAAAAATGTTCTATATGTCAAACTTCTTTGAAATGCATACTGCAAAGCAAACTGAAATGCATACAATTTGTATAATTGTGCAAATAAAGCTAATTATGAAAATGTTATGCTCACATTGAATTTGCAGAATTTAACACTTTATTTATTTATTTATTTATTTATTTTTTCCATCAACACAGGTCCCTGCCACATGATGCCATTAATAAGTGTTGGCTTAAGGAAAACTTGCCAGTCCCAAGAAGATACATTGGCTAAAAGATAGATTTTTCTAGCCAATCAGATGCTAGTTTGGCCACATGGGCCTTTGCAAGAGAAGATTATAACTCCTCTGTCCTAGGACATGAGGACTCCATGCCAGTCCATTTTTGTGACACACACAATTAGGAGGTGGGATTGTTTCCCCCCCAAGACTTATCTGTGCTAAGAACAGAAGGGCTATCACTCATCTAGCCCAGCAGCTTGACTCCAACAATGGGCAACTTTGGTTGCCCTGATCACCACAATTGGTTGCCCTCATTGTCCCAAGCACCTCCCCCACATCAATGGGTGACACCAATTGAAACTGATCCAAATAAACAGGACAAGCATGGACTTCATAACCCCAAATTCTGATTCAGCAGATAAAATGGCAGTACCCAAGTCATGGTGAATATGAAAGATTTTGCCTGCAAAGTAATTAATGAAAATATCTCGATGGGCATTAGGTGATTCCATTTCTGGGCAGAGGCAAGCCCGAATAACCAAGCCCCTCACCATCCAGAACAGCTCTGCTGGACGAGACTTTGCAGATGCTATGTTAGCAGAGAAGAAAGCGGTCTTCACTGTCATCACAGCAATGGCATGGTTCTTGAAAAACTACCTATGCTGCAATCAGTCGGCTTCAGCACAAGTTGAATGCCACCTGCATTCTAACTGCCTACCCTCCCATGCTGGTTTACCAAACAAACAAACAGATATATATTTTATAAATAATAAATTATTTAATTTATTTAATTACTAAGTTATTAATCAGAATGAGTTACTAAGAATGGGGTGGGCCCTGGCTCAGGTGATAGTGTGCATGTTTTGCATGTATAAGATCCCAAGTTCAGTCACCAGCATCTCCAATTCAGAAGCATTAAGAACCTGCCTGTTGGAGCTTAGGCACCTTCCATCGCCCCCTGCTGCTGACTATGGCTTGTTGGAGCCCACCTGAGCAGAGCTGGTGGCGCTGGCTGGTGTGTGATCCATGCTGATGTTCAGGTGGGGCTCGCCGTGCAGGATACATTCGAGGCCTAATATCTCATGGCCCACCACATGTCTATGCTGGGCTACCATCGGGGCATGCTGCAGTGGCCCTACTATGTGCATCTGGTGGGCCACCCTGCCCCGGGCCCCTTCGTGACTCCCTGCAGCTGGCTGTGAGGCCCCCTGTGTCTTCAGTGCCCTGGATTCTGGCCATGCCATGTGCTCCTGCCTCCTCCGTGCTGCCCTGGGTCTCTTTCCATTCGCTCCCTCCTGTACCAGGCTCGCTGCTGTTCTGGCTGGGTCCAGAACGATCACCTGTGTCCATGGCCCACCCCCTGCCCCCTGGGTGCCTCTATGACTGTGCAGGTCTGTGGCTTCTGGACTGCACCTGCCGGATTCCTCCCGCAGAGCATCGGTTCAGACTTGCCTCCATCCCCATCAGGACCTTTGCACCAGGGTGAGGGATCCCTGCCTGCCTCCTGTACCTGCCCCAGACCACTCCACTGCCATTCCCTACTTCTTTGATCTCCCCCTGTAACAGTGCTCTGTCCCTGTGGGGACCCCCGTGCCTTGGCATGCCTGTGTGACTGTTGGGTGGCCCTTGCTGATGGTGCTGTTGGTGGGTTTGAGGGTGACATTCTACGTGTGCTGCTCTGTCCCCATGCCGGTCCCCTCTGCTTTCTTGGCCTGGGTCTCCTCCCCCTACCATTGTCCATTGTGCTGTGTGTGTTGACCGTCGCGGTGTGCACCCCCCTTCCTTCCTTTCCCGTTGGGGTGTGTTTGCAGCCGGGCATGTATGTGTTGTGTGTTCTGCCTTGTCCTCGGTTTCCCTGTGCCTTTTCTGTGTGCTGCCTCAGTCGCTCTTCTCCCTCCTCCCCCTCCCTTCCCATCTCCCTTGTGTGGGCATTTCCTGTAGGCGCTTTTGGTTTCCTTTGCCCTCTGTCGGCCATGTCTGCATCCCGCCCCTCCCCGGTGTCTTCTGGGTGTTCTGACCATGGCCCGGAATTGTCGTAACGTCTGTTGCACTGCCCCGGGCCATGGTCGGGCCCTCTGTTTCCCTCCCATGTTCGTAAGAGCACGGGGTCATGGTACATCATGTCGCTGGTTTATGGGACAAAACCAGATCGAGCAGGTCTCTCAGTATAAATACCTCGGGGTAATTATAGTATCCTCTTTAATTTGGAAGCCCCATTTTGAGTCAGTCTTGTTTATGGCTAAGAATACCTCAGCCTCTATTATACATTTCTTCTTTAAAGAAGTAGGTAAATTAGTCCCACCTGCCATTAGACTTTTTAGGGCAAAAGTGATTACTCAAATGCTTTATGTCTTCTCAATCTGGGGTTTGGGGTATGTTGACAAACTTGAAGTTATTCAGAATTCCTTTTTACGTACCATTCTGGGAGTTCCAAAGGGTACAATCCCCCCCCTCAGCAGCTACAGATTTATTGAGCACCCTTGGCCCCACTTGTCTGTGGTACGGGGACAGGGAGCAACAGAGAAGCAAGCCACAGCAGTGGCCAGAAGACCGATTTGAGAAGGGCCTGGAAGACTGAGCATGTATTGTGCAAATCAAGAAGTTTACTCTGCCCTGATCCTCAGCTAGAAGGCAGTAAAGTTTCACTGGGTTTACACAAGCTCAGGACCTGCCTCATTAAGGCCCACAGTCTTACAGAGAGATGGGAAAGCATTTAAGTGCCCAAGGTCACACTGTAAAGAGGCTGCATGCACAAGAGCACTGCTAGCCGTGTGCCTCAAACCCAGTTTCCCCACTCGTTCATATACAGGATCTTACTGCTGTAAGCGCCAAGAATTGTAGCCCTCTGGGTTCAAACTGGGAAAGCTGAAATGCAGACTATTTCAAACCAGGCATTAGAACTGGGCTGTCTTGACTCCTGTCCCACAACTGAGCAATGCTGCCCACTCAAAGGCTACTGAAATCACATGTCCTGCGGGGCTGCCCTTGTTTAGCTCCAACTGTCAAGCACAGTTAAACCTCTCAGGCTGCTGCCTGGGAAATTGAAGTACTCGAGAACAAAAGCCCACTCCCAAATTCCCTGGATAAGCAACCCCAGGTCTTTTGTCACATAAGGAGCAATGCATCTTGCTGTGGCAGATTTTCTCCTGGAGATCGCTTGGGGTACTGTGATGAAGTTCCACTCAAGTAAAACTCAGCCAGCTCTGACAGAATGGTGCTTGGCTATCTCTTAGGACCCACTGACACACATTCAACTGATGTTCGCATAAGGAGCAATGCATCGTGCTGTGGAAGATTCTCTCCTGGAGAGCCTCGCACAGAGAGCCATCTTTGAACTGCATCAAGAAGCAGCCACTCCAGCCCCAGGACCCGCCATGATGGCTCCGGGGCCATCGTTCCTTGCACAGAGAACCAGGGTCCCCTTCTTTCATAAAACTAAGCCACCCTGTAGTGTTTAAGGCAACAACCTGCTCTGATGGCATCGAGCTCCTCGCTAGGCTAAGAAGCAACACTCTCCCCTTTGAGAGTGACAGTTCCACCATAACCCTTTCTAGGGATATGAGACACATCCATGTGGGGATGGGACACCAGGTGACACAGCGTGAATGATGGGAGCCAGCACCACAAACCTTTTCCACACGGTAGCAGAAACCTGCTGTTCATGGCCATTGGCCAAGCAACTGTCCATCCGCATGGCATGCCTGTCCTGATGGCATTGAGTCCCTGTCTAGACTAAGGAGAGAGAGAGAGAGAGAGAGAGAGAGAGAGTCTCCCCACTGGTAAAGGAGAGACAGACACGCTCCCACCCATGCTGTCACCTGCAATACATGGACATAGAGAGAGAGAGAGAGAGGCTGCCCGCTGATAGACAAAAGGGGAGAGGTGCATCCAGCTCAAGCTACCATCTTCCAGAACTAGCGAGAGCTCTCATCTGTGCTCATGCTCAATGCCCTTGGCCATATCCAGCAGCAAACCTACCAGAATGAGATGGAAATAAACACACAACATATTATACGTGCCTGCCTGTGTGCCTCCCTGTACCTGCTACCACCTATCGCATGATTGATCAAAGATTGAATGAAGTGTGCCCAACCAAGCACTAATTCCAGGGACATCATTCGACTCCCATTGGCTGTCATTCCACTGTACCTGAAGCAGTCATGCCAGTCCCAGGAACCATCATCGAGAATCTGGGAGCATCATTCCAGTCACGGGGGGCTTTCATTCCATTCCACTGCATCCAGAAGCAGCCACTCCAGTTCCAAGATCAATCATCTGGGTGCTGCCGCTGCTCGTGCCTGACTTGCCAATGGCCACTGGCCACCACTGCCCGCACACCAGCCTGCCCCCCCAGTCTGCTCCTTTGCACCCACCCACAGATGTCCACTGAAGCTGCTGAAAGAGCCCCTCTGATCACCAGCACCCGACACCTGATGCCCACTGCCAAAGAGCCTCTCTCTCTTTCTCTCTGGCACCTCCTCACAGACACAAGCCCTGCCCTTCCTGGGTGGCTGTCTGCAAGATGAGACCCTTCTGCTGCACATCTTGGGGTCAATGTACCTTATCTACACTACGTGTGGTGCCAGGTGCTTCTGGTAGGGATCGACAAGCTGTATGAGATTATGTGCCTGCCTGCCTGTATGCATTCTTGTACCTGCTGCTGCTACCACGTATCGCTTGATTGACTGAAGTGTGTCCAACCATGTGCTAATTCTAGGGACATATATCATTAAACTCCCATCGGCTGTCATTCCATTGTACCTGAATCATTCATGCCCACCCATTGCAGGAACCATCAGTGAGATTCTGGGACCATCATTCCAGTCACTGGGGGCTGCATTCAATTTCACTGCATCCAGAAGCCCGGTGCCCACACGCCAGCCTGTCCCACCCCCACCCCCAACAGTCTACTCCTCCACACCCACCCGTGGATGCCCGCTGAAGCTGCTGGATATAGAAGCCCCTCTGACCACCTGCTCCTGCCACCTGCTGCCCGTTGCCAAGGAGCCTGTTTCTCTTTGTCTCTGTCACACCCACCCACACAAACACAAGCCCTGCACCTCCTTGGGTGCTGTCTGCAAGTTGAGACCCTGCTGTGGGCACATCTTTGGGTTAATAACTATACTACATGGGGTGGCAGGTGCGGCTGGTAGGGATCTACAAGCTGTATGCGATTCTGCCACCTGCCAGCCAGAATTTAAACATATAGGGATAAAAGATTGGATAGGTCATCTCGTAAGAACACCAACAACAAATATAACTTTAAAAAATAAAACAAAACAACAACAACAATATTATAAAAAACAAACCAAACATTTGTAAATAGAAAGGAAACTTATGCACTAACAAACTAATTGGTCTTTTGGCCTGCCTTCTTGAACTTGGGGGAAAGGCATGAGTGGTGCAGGGGACCTAGGGGCAAGGGTTTCACCTGCCGGAATTTCATAGCCATGTTGAACAGCATATTCTACGGCCCCTGTCATGTCCACCCACCAGTTGCAGACCGACTGACGGAAGAACTCCAGGTCAGCCCTCTCGGTGGAGACGTACTTGGAGACGTACTTCAAGTATGCCTCCACCTTCTTCTCCCTCAACTTGACTGCCTGGAACTGTTCCACCAGTCGGTCTTCAATTACCTGGAGGCTGGCAACAAAGTGCTGGCTGGTCCCCTGCACCTGGCTACGAAAGTCCCTTGCCGCTGCAGACTGCTTCTGGGTGGGCTCCACATCTGCGCTGGAGGTGGGAGGAATGGCATACATGCCATTGTTTTTGAGTTGCCTTCCCCCCCTTCTTCTGGTGCTGAGGCTCCACGACCACGGCCACACCAGACTCCTCCGCCTGCCACCTCAATCTCAGGCCATGGGTGCGCTCAATGTGGGCAGTGAACACTGATGTGGTCACCTCCCTCTCCTGGCGCAATCTTTTCTTGCAGTGCTAAAAAGAGCAGAAAAAGATAGGAACATAAGAAGTGCCATACTGTGTCAGACCAATGGTCTGTCAAGCCCTGCCTGCATTCTGTCTCCACAAATGAGTGGACTGAGTGGCCAATCTCTCTCTTCAGGGGACTTTTGTTTCTAACAGGTCAGGTCATAAGGCAATTAATTCCCTGTTGTTCCAATCTCCATGCCATACCTTGCAGGTGGCGATTCTGTCGCCATTGTCAAAAAACCTCCAGACATCCAACTTCTTGCACCGAATGTCTGGGGGTGTCACTGGCAGTGGCGACCTCTGCCTAGGGGTCCTCCTTGGTCTGATCCTGGCAACAGTGCTGGGCCCAGCATCCTATTCCTCTCTGAAATTGGAACACATTAAGAACACCAAAGTAATATCATGCATTCATCATGATGATGCCTCTAATCCTCCCTCCTTGCGGTGCTAGGGATTGCAACTAGAAAGGCCCTGGCAGTGGCTGGCATGTGGAAATCCTGCCCTTATTTAGGGGTGCGTAGGGAAGTTAAAAAAAATGTACAAACCTGCCAGCACCTCCTGAGACTGCCGCTTGCTCCGCTTGCTCCTCCTCCAAGGAGCCAGGCACGACCACCGGAGGTGTAGTATGGGCAGCACCATCAACCTCCTCCTCCTCCTCCTCCTCCTCCTTCTCCTCAAGGAGCAAGTTGTCCCCCAACTGTGGAAGAAGCACCTTTGAAGAAGCTTTTTTCATTTTTTTAAAGCACCCCCCCAAAACACACAGTCAGTCACCCACAACACACACCAACACTCACCAACCACCACCACAACAACAGCACACTCAAACACAGCCAAAACACACAAACCGAACAGCCACCCAGCCAAACACACACTCCCTCACCACACAGCTCCGCACGTGCTCCAATGTCCTACTTCCGGCACGATCATGCTCTCACGATACTTTTCCAAACGCTGAACTGAACATGACCGAACCAAATGGCTGAACCCTAACCTGACAACCGAACCGAACTCACAAACCAAACCGAACTGAACGGCTGAACCGAACCGCAACCTGTTCGCACATCCCTAATCCCAGACTATGAATAGACATTACATTGATTTATATTCGGATTATTATTTGAAGGACTTATGGTTAAATTCCCCTTTTGGAATTTGGGCTAGTTCTTCTGATTTTATTTTCCACTAAGCTCGTTGTTTGTTTAAGTTATTATTAAGTATGCTGACTTGCCGAATTGTGCATATTAATATAAATATGGAATTTACTTATTTTATTCTATTTTATTTTATTTTATTGTAGATTCAATCAGCGGCAACTCTCCCCCACCCCAGGGTGTTTGGGGCACTGCCCCCCTAGCGCCCTGGGGGACCCCCGCCACGCCGTCCGAACCTACCCATCCCGTGCCGCTGCTTCTGAC
>QEPC01007580.1:22165-55065 GCA_003113815.1 Sphenodon punctatus | reverse complement strand
TGTGTTCGCAATTCTGGAAATGGGATGCTTTTAAAATCCCGAGATGTAGCTGTGAGTCTGGCAATCTTTAGGTGTGTGTTCGCAATGCCGGAAATGGATTGCTTTTAAAATCCCGAGATGTAGCTGTGAGTCTGGCGATCTTTAGGTGTGTGTTCGCAATGCTGGAAATGGGATGCTTTTAAAATCCCAAGATGTAACTGTGTGTCTGGTGATTCATGGTCCTTGAAATTCCCCCCCAACACACACATGCAGCAGAGGGCAAGAATACTGCTTTAGAAGGGACTTCTGAAGCAGGGATTGGGGTCCCTTCTTTCTGAAGCAGTGTTCGTAACCTCAGCAGTGTGTGTGTGTGTCTTTGCTAAAACTGCTTGTAAGTGAGGTTTAAGGTTTTCTGCCTGCTTTTAAACCTGGCAGAGGAGGTGATTGTAACCTGCCTAACTTAACTGAAATTGCATGATTTAAGTAATGTAATGTCCATCCAACATTAACCTTTGGAACGCCTTGCTTCTGGGTTATGCTGGCTACCGTTGCCCTGGCTCCGCCTACCATTGTCCTGACTCTGCCTACCATTGCTCGCCTGCCTTAGTGCCTCTCCAACTTCAAGACCCATCAGCCGCCCCTGGATTCAATACATAGTTGTAAGTTATACATTGTAATAGCCTTTTGGCTGCACAATAAAAATATACCTACCTACCTACCTACCTGCTGTGTTCCCACTTCCATCATGTCTGTTTGGGGCTGTCCTGGACCACAGGTGGGGGTTGGCTGGTTCACCACCATTGGGAATCCGCTGTGGTGACCCAGGAGCGTGTAACATCTGAAATCACCTAATGTCTTTGAATAAGAATTTTTTTCCCATCTTCCTTCCTGAACTCTGGTATCCCATTGGCCCCGCCGAAGTTTAGTTAGAGTCTCCCTGTGAACAAATCGAGTGATCACTGAGAGGTATCTTGACTGTGTGTTATCAAAGAGAATATGCCAATAAAATGGCATATGTCTATATAAACTAACCATTGGAAGATCATTCTTTGCCAAGATATCCAGGAAATGTTCAATGATAAGATGTTTCTCATTAGTAAGAGGAATTGGCTGTCTCTCAAACATGAGATAACCTAACCTTGCTCTTTCAAGTTATGTTGCAACACCTTGGATTCATGTCCCTAGGCAAATATCTGGAGTACTTATCTCAATTAATGCCTGCCTAGGTAATCAAACTGGGGAAAGAGGTCTGAATTTTAACCAGTATAGAGTTGGTTTAAGTCTAGCTCTAATGTCAATATTTACAGTGCCTGTTTCAACCCTGACTACAGAACATGGTGTACTTTTTTGTACTGTCAGTATCTTCTGGAGGAAGTTTGCTTGTACCCTTTCTATAATATTAAGAGCTTTTGAATCCAAACCCCAGAGTTCTTCCCCATACAGCAGCATTGTCTCCATTCCTACCTTGCATGCTTCCATGCAGGACATTTTGATGTCTTGTTATAAAAGGTCAGGATACCTCCCATTGTTTGAGAGGCTTTTATCGCCATTCTCTAAGCATGAGGAACCCAGGACAATGAAGTGGCTAAAGTTTAGAGGAGTACACCAGGAACCCATGCGGTTTTTTGTTTTCATTTTTCATTTTTGTTATTTAAATCTGTCGTTTACATTTTCATAAATATCAAAATGTCATTTCCTTTTTGCTTTCCTTTTCGATTTCCATTGATTTCAATGGAAAACACATTTTCAGCTGTAACATTTGTTTTTTTCATTATATTTGGATGAAACTTGGGGAGATTGTACCTTAAATGGAAGGCATTACGTGTACCATATGTCAGAAATATTGGATAAAGTAATCCAATTTTATAAGCAGTTGAATTGTGTAATTTGCTAAAATCTGCATATACATTTGTGACTATACAGTCAGAAGGTTCTAAGATGTTCTAATTTCACATAAGGACCCACTTAGAACACAAAGCTATAATCCTTTCTTCCAATTCTTTGTTCTAAGTTACCCTTTTTTGATAAGTATCTCCATCACTATTTGACATCTTGAATCAACTACCTTTATACTTCAAGCATACCCAATGGGGGAAATAATCGCTCTCAGAACAGGGAATAATTTCCAGTTCTTTAGAGAATAGTAAATTCCTGAATTGTACTAAAAGATAATCAACTGTGTTGGATCCTACTGAACAATTATACGTGTTTTAGTCTGGAAAATCAGGGGATGTTCTTCCATTTAGTATTCTAAAATCATGCTGATACATAAACCTCAGATGTTTCTTACCATCTTGATTTACAGTCTTATCTATCAGGGTAGGGACAGATATACCTAATACTTCATTATTCTTCTTGTAAAGATCTATATATAGGTTCCGAAACCTGGTATTGAAACCTCCAAGCAATGAAAAAAAGAGCATCTGGTCTAATTTCTTCAAGGAAATTTAATTTACTCTCTAGCAGTGGAACCCACCACCCTGGGGAGGCTCCTCATTTCCTTGCAGGAAATATACATTAACCAAAAACCAAGGGGCACTACATAAAAAAATCTAAGGCCACTTTTATATGAGGCACTTAGAAGTGCCTCTGGAGTCCCGCATTCAAGAAGAAAGCCATGCAGGGAGTGTTTACATGCTCCCCACGCTACCAAAAGTGATGTGCCACCCATTCTTTTCAGTGGCAGTGGCTGCAGACACGGGGCTTTCAATAGGGATGGGCGAACGTAGTTTGGAAGTTTGGAGTGTGGACCGAACTCAAATAGGTCGGTCAACCAACCGAACCTCCGAGCCAAACTGAATTTCTGAACTGAACTGAACTGAACCGAATTTCTGAACTCAGTTCTGTTCGCCCATACCTAGTTTTCAAAGAGGCACATTCTGTAGACATGAAACTCGAGATCTACAGAATGTGCCACTTGAAGCCCTGCATCTTCAGCCGCTGCTGCTGAAGAAAGCAGGTGGCACGTCACCTCTGGTCACACGGGGAGCATGTAAATGCTCCCCAAGCTGCTTTCTTCTTGAATGTGGGGCTCTGGAGGCGCTTCTATGCGCCTCATATAAAAGTGACCTAATAAAACTGCAAGCAAATATGGTGAATATAATTCTGTCTGAGTTACTCTGCAATTCAATCCTAGATCCACCAATGTTATGAGGCCCCCTTTACGTCTACCCTACAAGCTTTCCTTCCATTCTGAAACCATGAAAGGCTGGTATCCATTTAATTCAAAACCCTCTAACATCCATGTCTCCCGGAACATAAGTATCTGGGCTTTCCTTATAAACATTAACCAATCAGGATCTAAACTCCTATCCCTTAATCCATCTATATTCCAGGAGATAAGCTTAAAATCTTGTTCATATGATTGCAGTGCCTGTAAGTGTGTATCTAGTCAAGCCTGTCTTTCATTCTTTCTGAACTTGTTGCTTACAAACTCTTGTTGTCCCCCTACTCTTGGTCTCCCTGAGAGCAGTTTATATCTATCAGAGTTTAACCTATCCATATGGGCATCCTTTTGTTTATCCTCACTGAGTAACTTATAATGTCTATTGGGGCCCTTACTCTTTCTCCCAATATAAAAGAGAAAGGTATTATCACTCATTTCTAGCCCCAGTAACAAAGATTCTACCTTATCCAAAATTTGTGCCCTCATCTGGATATCCCTAAAACCAACCCTAACTAGTGGAAGCTCCCTGGCAAAAAAATAACCCGGTCACAAATATATCTCCTTTCCTAGCTGAACAACTTGGTAGACCTATCTTACGGGTCAATTACATAAGGTATTTTCAGACGTTACGACATCAGACTCAAACACAGTGAACCACGGTCAATCCCTTGGTGGGCCAAAATGCCCTGAACGTCTGTTCGGTAGCCACCAGCTGTTCACCAAGGTCAATACCCACATGGGGTCAATTTCAACCATGCTTCTGGGACTTCCCATGGGACATTCTCCAAAAGCATGGTCAAAGAGATCCCCACCAGGAAACAACAAAAAATAACGTCTGGATGGCAATCACCGGCCAGAATCAAAGAAAATGATTCCCAGCCGGGGACAAAGCATGCAGCATCGCTGCCAGGCAACCAGCAACAACACAGGCAGTGGAGGGCGATTTAAAGGGAAATCTGCAGCAGGGAAGCGTGGCAGGATGGAGCAAGGAAGGAGGTGGAAGAGAGCAGTGGGAGAGAGAGCGAGGGTGGAGGAGGAGGAGGATGAGGCAAGGGCAGCGGTGGAGGGAGCGCAGATGGAGGAGGGTGAGGCAGGGGTCGTGCTGAGGATGGAGGAGGCGGAGGGACAACACCTGCAGCAGCCAGGACAGGACGCCCTGGAGACAGCAGCCAGACCGGGGGAGGAGGCACCCTGTAAATTGGTAAGGGGAGCCAAGGGGAGGGTTACAGGGGGCACAGGGGCACCCAGGGAGGGCAGGGGGCCTACCCAGGCACCCGGCAGGGAGGGGGGAAAGGGGGAAGCCCGCGTGAGTGGCCAGAACCACACCCAACCATAACGCCCCCCCTGCATCCCACAGACATGGAAATGGGCCCGGGTAGACGAGCCCCTGGAGGACACCGGCCCAGTCCATGTGGAGGAGGAGGCGGTGGAAGAGGGGGAGGAGGATGAGGAAGAGGAGGACCCACAGGGGAGATGAGGGAGGAAGCCATACCACAGAGGTGACCAGCGGGGGCTGCAGGAGACCTGGGACTTCATACGGATCTGGGGGAACCTGGAGTACCAGTTGGAGCTCGCACTCAACCAGTAGAATGAGCATGTCTAGCAGGACATAGTGCTGGACATGGGGGTGGCGGGGCACCATCAGACCGTGGCACAGTGCTGCTCCAAGGCCAAGGAGCTGAAGAGGGGGTACAAGGCCATAAGGGACAACAATAGGTGGTCTGGACATGGAGCCCGGACCGCCCCCTTCTATGATGCCCTGGACTGCATACTCCACATGAAGGGGTTGATAGTTTCCACATGGCTCGTGGGGAGCGCAGTGGTCCAGGGCAGGGAACAGACCAAGGTACCCCATCCCCTCACCTCCCCCCTGGTAGACACAAGCTCCAGGGCCCCGGACCCCCAGGAGGAACACCCCGGGACTTCAGGCACTTGCAGCCCCCCCCGGACAGAAGCCCGGAGAGCACCCACCCCCAGGCCGGACAGGCGAAGTCCAAGGCCGGAACCCTCATCACTCTCAGCCAGTGGTCGCAGGCGGAGAATTCCCACACTGAGGGGCTGGCCTCGGAGGGATCCGAGACTGACATTGAGGGTAAGAGGGTGACTGGGAGGGGAGAGGGATTGGGCCCCTGGGGGCAGGGCCCCAGGGGGTGTGAATGGGCCAAGGCCAGCCCCAGACCCCACAAGCAAGGCCAGAAGCGGGCACCCGCATGCCCCTACACCAACAACCCTCACTCCTCATCTACAGGGCATGGAACACCCTGGCACCTGGCCCAGGCGGGTGAGAAGGCTGGCTCCGAGGACCCAGGGCAGCATGCAGAGGAACCAGGAGAGGCACGCTCTCCAGTTGGGAGGGCCCACAGGGGCACTGGGAGGGGGCCCTGGGCCTCTCTGAGGTGGTGGGAGGGGCTGGGGAGGGGGGCAGGAAGAGGATGGATGACACACCCGGGGGACCACGGAGGCCCGGGCCCATCCCAGGGCCAAGGGCAGACTCCCAGGGTGGCTGGCGACTCACTTTCCTGTACCCTACAGGACAATCCCGACAGCCACTGTCTCCAGTGCCCGTGCCCCCAGCACAGTGCATGAGGGAGCACCGGACATGGGTCCACCAGCGGAGGGAGGACCATGCTGAGGACATCATCCTGACCTTAGCAGAACAGGGGGAGAGGATGATAGTGGCCGTGGACCAAATGGAGGCAGCCATAGAGTGGTTCCTGGAGCAGACAGAGGCACAGGACTTGAGACTACAGGCCGAGGTGTGCCTGGAGCGGAGGTGGGAGTGCCAGGAGCACAGCAGGCAGGTGGAAGCAGTCAGGCAGCTGGAGCAGGCTATCACAGGGATGGTGCGGGAGCACTCTGCCAAAATGGACAGGTCCCATGATATTGGGACCTCCTTGCTCCTGCATGCGGGCACCATGTGTGCCTATATGATGTCAGCCACCCCTCCAGGCACCCTGCCTGCTCCAGGCCCTGTGCAGGGCCCTTCGGCACCCCCACCCCATCCCCAGCCACCCCAGTCGCCCCCACGCCCCCAGGGGTTGCACATCCACCTCCTGGTCCCCCCTGCCCTCCAGAGGGTTCAGTCACTCATGGGGGTCCCCGGGGCCCCGGAAGCCCCTCCCCTCAACTGACTCCCCCCCACCAGCCAAGAAGGCATCCCAGGACACTTCTGTGGACATGGACAGTGGGGGGTGGGGAGCTCACAGAGCTCTGCAGTGACCGCTGGGCATGCAAGGGGGCGACCCAGGAAACATGGGGGATAGGGGGAAGGGGGAGGAAGGGGGAGGGCACTGTGATGTGGGGGCACTATAGGCGGCGGGGTCCGGCTGGGGTGGAGGGAGATGGGTCAGGTGCACATGTACAAGCGGGTGAAATAAATGTTGGTTGCACTATATTGCCTCCCATGTGCATTACTGGACAACAGGGGTTGGGTGGTTTGGTATCGGACCAGCTCCCATTTAGGGGCCGGGCCTGGGTACCCCCGGGGGTGGGCTGGGTTTTTGTAGGCCTCACACCTCAGCCTCCCGGCTGATATGCCTCACCAGGGTGTCCCAGATTCACTTGGCATAACGGTACTCCATGGGGTTCTCGGCATTCACGTACAGGGGCACCGGGACGGGGGGTCGGGTGAGGTCAGGGTATTCCACGGCTGCCCCCTCAGTCTCGCACATATTGTGCAGCACACAGCAGGCACCGATCACCAGGGCTGAAGTCTCCACGGTGTAGTCCAACATGCCAGTGAGGCTTCTCCAGCACTGCTTGAGGGCCCCAAAGGCTTGCTTCACCACGGTCTTGATGGAGCTCAGGCGGGTATTGTATAGCACCTCCACAGGGTTGCGTGCGACAGGGTACACCTTCATTACCCACTAGGTGAGGGAATAGGCAGGGTCATCCAGGATACAGGGGGGCATCGGTACCCCCTCGATCCAAGTCATCTCCATGTCCGCATAGTTCCCCCGGAACATCCGGGCATAGAAGGGGGAGATGGTCATGATCCGGGCGTCGTGACTGTGGCTGGAGTTCCCCGTGAAGATGTCTATGAACTGATCCCGGTGATCCACAACCGCCTGCAGCTGCAGTGAGTGATACCCGTGCCTATTAACATACTCTGCGGCCTCCCCTGTGGAGGGGCGAAGGATCTCCATCTTCCCATACAGTTGGGAAAGCCTCCCTCCACGAATCCTGCCATCACGGCCCCCTGATCCACTAGCTGGATCATTCTGTCCAGGAGCACGCCCTCCACAGCCTCGTACACATCCCAGAGGATAGAGGCAACGGTGCTCAGGCCAACCTCGAAATGCTGGGAGACAGACCGGCAGGAGTCGGGCGTTGCTAGGGTTCAGACCCCTATAGCCACCTGCTGGACCATGGGGATGGGGGTCCTCATGGGGGTGTGCTGTTGTTCAAGCCAGGGCGTAAGGAGCTCAGCGAACCTTAGCAAGGTGAGCTTGTTCATTCTAAAGTGGGCCCTCCAGGCTGTCTCATCCCACTGGGACAGCACCTTGGCCCACCAACCCTGTGCCCACTCTGTGACCCATATCCACCTGTCAATGGGCATAGCGAGCAGGGCTGCCTGATGCATAGTCTCCCTCCCCCATTGGAGGTGCCTGGCTGCCTCGTGAAGCACCGCAGCCCGGATTTGGCCCTGGCTCATGGCCAGCTGGTCTGCACAGACATCCTCTGTGCCCTGAGTTGGGCAAGGGCTCTCCTGCACCCATGGTGTGCCCTGCAGACCCGTGCAGCTCTGCAGGCCAGGGAAACCCACAGACAGGTGCACATGTGCAGCTCCACGGTAAGGAGGCACAGCTGCTCAGTGTGGTCATGGTACCACTCAGCTGAAAGCGCGATGTGCATCCTGTAGGCGGCTGCCCTGTCCCGCTCCATGGTGGTGGGGGCCCCGGGGGTTGGGGGATGGTTATGCTGCCCGGTGATGGCCTGGGTGGCCTGGGGCTCTGCTCCCAGCTGCCCGGGCCTCTCACCACAACTCTGGTGTCTGTGGGCGTGATATTGATTGCACCTGCTGTCCTGCCTTGGGGCCTAGAGCTCGCACGAGCACGCGCGGCTGTGCATTCTGTGCGCAGCTGCATGTCTTCTGACATCAACTCCCCCCCCATCCCTGTTTGCAACATCATGTCCTTTCCAGCCTGATTAGTGGTCCTGTCTGGGCACTTGTTTCCTGCAGCTGTGCCGGGTCTGCACCCCATGCCTCACTCTGTTGCTATACAACGTTGCAGTACCTGTGCTCCTGGTTTGTCCTTGGGACCCCTCGGGCCTCCCACCCCAGCCTGGAGGGGATGTGTGCCCCCCTGTCCATGGTGTTATTCTCCCTGTCTAGCTTGACCATGGCTGGTTGTGCTTCCACCAGGCTCGCGCTTCCCAGCCCCCATGGGGCCCTGCATAGCTGGACCTTATGCGAGACCATGTCCCTGTGTGACCTGTGGAATACCCCGGCCGTGCAGCTGCTCCTGGGTTGCCCGGACATCCAGTCGGGTGCTTATGCGAGCCTGAGCTCTGGACTTCGCTACTTCGGCTATGAGGTGAGCGCTCGGGATTGCCAGATGCATGCGTAGACTCTGGGACTGGTTCCCTTCCCCGATGGACACATCCCAGAGATGAGGTGCTCACATGTGACCTGGTCCATGGCCGAGACTGTGTCTGCGCTCTCTGTGTGCAGCCTGGATGCCTACATGGTCTGTCTTGCTGAGAGGGGTCCTGCCTTGGCCATGTCCTACTTTGAATGTGTTCATGGGGCCCATGGGTACCAGCGCTCCTGTGGGGTGGTGTATCACCGGCTGTTCGAGCTGGGACAGCTTCCATGGCCCCCTGCTGCTGACCTCTGCGTCTCTGAGCCTACCGCGGCAGAGCTGTCGGCGCTGATGGGCGTGTGGGCACATTCAGATCCCTTTGAGGACTACTACATGATCGCCCACCACATGTCCTTGTTGGGGTACCACTGAGGCATGAACCATTGGCCCCACCTGGTTCATCAGGCGGGGAACCCGGCCCCTGGGCCCGTCGTGGCCCCCAGCAGCTGACTGTGAGTCCTGGTATGCCTCCCGGCCCTCCGGTTGCCTGCCCCCATGTGGGCTCCTGCCCCTGCCCGGGGTCCAGGTTCCACTGGCTTATCCCTCCCTGATGTCTCTGCCGTGCTGCTGTGCTGCCTGCTTCCCTGGGTGCCAGGAAATACCACCCCTTGAAAATAGGAACCAGATTAGTATTTATGTTATTATATGTGTACGATACCATGATACTGTCCCTTAGCAAACTGGGACTAGATAGGACGCTTGTAGATTTTGATGCAAAATGCAATGAGATGAGACTGAAAATAAATTATAATAAAACTAAAATCATGGTGTTTGTGAACAAATGGGTACCTAGGAAGTGGTCTCTGGGAAAGATCAATTTGGAACATGTCCATACATACAAATATTTGGGCATCATTTTTGCTTATAATAGATCCTGGAAAACTCATATAAGTGCGATTAAGCAGAAATTAAGGCTAGAACTGGCAGAAATATATCGGTTCTTTATGTATCATGGGCGGCAAAGAATTATGGCAGTGAAGAAACTTATCATAATTAAGGCCATGGCAGGGGCACTGTACGTTGTCCCAGTTTGGGGGCTCGGTTTGCGAAACGGAGCAGTTTTAGAAGCAGAATTAAATAGGGTTTGGAAAAGAATGCTGGTCATACCCTGTTCGGTTCCCTCAACACTGATTAATTTGGAAATAGGGATACCATCTATAAAAGCCACAATATTAGTGTGAACATTGACCTTTTGGGTAAAGTTAAGGGAGGCCTCTGAAGCCTCCTTGGGATATTTAGCACTGCAAGAAAAGATGTCTGACAATGAAAGAGGGACTGACAGATGGTGGTCAGGGATAAAGGACCAACTGGGAGGGTTGGGTTTCTCAGAAAACTATCTCCATAATATCCCAAGTAAGGGGGTCATCAAGATCCTAAAGGATAGGATACATGCTATCGATGGTCAGAATTTGAGAGCAGTGGGGAATAATAGTAGAATATCCCCATACTATAGATTTCTGACACCACAAAGTGGGAGTGCCCAGTATGTGTTCCAACTATCTGACGAAAGCCTTAGGACCGTCTTTAATAACCTCCGCTTTCAGACCATGCAGACAGCAGTATTAGAGGGGAGGTATAAGGGTATCCCCCTTGCAAGATGCATGTGTCCATGTGGAGGGGAAGTGGAGGATTTAACACACTATTTGCTCAAATGTTCCCTGTATGCAATTCAATGCCAAATGTTACAGGAGATTACTAGTTATAATTCTGATCCTCCAATTTTGCAACAAGTTTGCTTTCTGTTAAATGACTCCAACCACAAAAGAACTCAGGCGGTGGCAATTTTTGCAGTCAGAGCTATGTCAATACGCCAGAAAATGATTTCAATACCTGAGGTATAGTAGGGATGGAGGGTATTGACCAAGGTATGGGTGAATGGTGTCTCCTGTTAGAATGGGGGGATTGGATACTAACTGTTATGTGGTTTTGGCGAGTGGTGATTTTGTCATGAGATATGTATACAAGATGGTGACATTTCTCTACGGAGCTGAGGGGAGTAGGTATGTATGTATATGCTTGATTAGAGACTGACAAAGGTTGATAAAGGGTTAATGTTGTCAAAGTGTATGATACTGACAGGGCTGGTATATGTTGCTTTTTGATAATGTCTGTAGATTGCCTCCAAGAAAATTTTTATATGTGTTCATGGTTTATCTGTTTAGAGGTCTTGTAGTTTTATTTGTGATGGCTTTGCGGCCAACTATAATAAACATATGAATATTGACTCAAATGTATCTAGTTTCCTAGTTGTTGTACCCTTGTTAGATTTCCCACAGAATGATTTGGCTGTTATATCTGAAAACAAAATTGCCCCTTATTATGGAAAATTCAAGTCTTGACATCACTTGGAGCCTTATTTTGCAGCACTGACAAACTTTCCCATATGAAGGGCATTGATGCTGGTGAGATTCCAGCTCATGCCATCCGCTGTAGTTGATGGGAGGTTGAATCAGATTCCTTACAATGAAAGCTTCTGTACTTGTGGTCAGTTTAAAGTGGAGGATTTAGTACACTACCTCTTTGAGAGTAGATTTTTAACAGAAGACGTAAGGGGGCAATATTTAGACCCCATTATGCAAGGGAAATCTCATTGGGATACATAAAAATTGCTTATATTCTACCTAATCCCAATGAAGACTTTGGAAGGATGATCGCAAATATGGCGTATGTTCTGACCTACGGAAAGAAAAATGAAGTTTTATTGATGTCCTGTGCCAATTGGATCAATTAGCTTCTAGTGTTAGTAATTCCGAAAATAATGTTATGCTACACTGGCTATTATTTTCACAGGATAAATCCTGAGGGTTTGTGCTATTGTTTGCTAGAAAGAACAGGGGCAAATGTTGGTTATGGCTAACCTCGAAAGGAGTATGGTAATATGTTATTTTACATACTTAGCCAAGTATCTTATTTAGCTGACTAAGTATATTCAGGGGTCAAGTTCTGACAAAGTACTACCCCCAAAAGAGTAAGAGCTCATTCAAACGTGTGTTTAAATCGCACAGCTGTGGCGCCGGCATCGTGCGATTTAAAGAACCCCGCACTTCCGGGTTGGTGTGAATGCGGTGAGCGTGCACATTTCCACTTAGCCCAAATTTTTGGAGCGCGGTTTGAAAAGTTGCTCCGAGCAGCTTTTCAAACTGGGCTCCAAAAATTCAGACTAGGTGGAAATGTGCGCGCTCACCGCATTCACACCAACCCGGAAGTGCGGGGTTCTTTAAATCACATCATGCCGCCACCACAGCTGTGCGATTTAAACACACGTCTGAATGAGGTCTAAGGCTATATTTTAATGAAATAAGGCTAAATTTAATTATTGTTATAAAAATCCCTAGGTTAATGAGATTACGAGATCCCTGTGCTCATAAGGGACATAGCTCTTATTAATATATCAAGCTGTTTCCATGACCCAGTATATGCAGAGCATATGGCAGTTTTAGAAACCTAATCCTGTGTTATTTACAATTTTGTCCTGTTTGCTTTCGAGGATTATGGGATTAGGGGTAGCTATGTTATGCTGTATTTGGATAATAAATTTTATATTTTTATGCATTTTTGGTGATATATCTAATGCGTTAAGTGATGTTACTTTTATTTATTTGTAAATTGACATTTGGCCATGGTGCAAGCTAGAGCTGTTTAATAAATCTGACTAGACTTGTTAGATTTCTCTATAGATATATTTTGTTCTAAATTTGTCAAACATTTCTCAGAGTTGGAATACAGCCTCTTGATATCATCAAAGCCAGTCTAGACTGTTAAATCCAGGAATTTCATTTCTCTGAATAGGTAGTCGAAGAGGCCTTCTAGCTGCCCACAGAGACATTCCTCATATGTCATTAGAGAGGATAGGTCTCATATTTTGTGGAATCAACTGGAGGTGATACAAAATTATCCAAAAAGGTGGTAAAACTATTCCCCAAGTTGGGTTTCATGGTAATTGGGCTTTTATTTTCACCTGACCCAAGATCCAAAGGGGTTGGACTTTTACCATCTTTACTCTTGGTTCCCAACTCCATAGGATAACTGGTTACCTTTATCCCCATTCTTCAATTTACAATGTACAGTATTTTTCCTTTGGAATATCTCTCCATGTGTACCCTTGGGAGAGGACTTCTTTAGAATAAAATTGGTAATTTTAGTTTGAGTATTATGTACCCTTGCTGTATCCAACAATCTCATAGTACCTTTCCCATCCATTATGGATTAATCTACATACAAGTCCCCACTCAAAAATATGATATACAGAATACAAGATCACTTTCAAAATTAGTCCCTACTTCTTTTTATCCTCAAAAATTACTTGTATAATAACAAAGCATTATTTAACTTTCATCTAATTTGCTTTCAACTGTCCCCCTCAGTCTCTAAGGATTTTATTTCTTAAAATCTCCAGGAATTGCCTCCCACTTCCCAGGACTTACTGGTGGCACAACTCGACCCGTGACCCCTGAAGTCTCTGGGCATTAAAAATGGTAATTAATTATCCCAGGGAAATTATCTCATCAAAAAGCCATCATTGGACGCTGACACCCTGGCGAGCTATCGACTGGTCTCTAACCTCCCCTTTTTAGGAAAGGTTATTAAATGGGTGGTTGCTCTTCAGCTTCAGGAGCATCTGGATCGGATCAGTTTCTTGGATCTCTCACAGTCTGACTTTCTTCTGGGTTATGGCATGGAGATTGCACTTGTGGCCTTGGTTGATGACCTCTACCAAAAGTTGAACCAGGGTTGTTCGACCCCGTTATCCTATTAGATCTTCCGGCTGCATTTGATACCATTGACCATGAGTTGTTGGTGACTCAGTTTTGGGACTGGGCAGGCGTGGGCAGGACTATTATTGAATGGTGCCACTCCTTCCTGGCTGGGCGAAGTCAGAGGGTGGTGCTGGGTGATTATTCATCTTCTCCCCAGGACCTCACATGTGGAGTCCTGCAAGGTTCTATCTTATCCCCTCTCCATATGCAGTCCTTGAGGGAGGTCATCAGAGAGTTTGGTGTAAGGTGTCATAAATATGTTGATAACACCCAACTATATATCTCTTTTTAATCAGATCCAGGTCCGGCAGTCTCAGTGCTTACCTGGTGTCTGTTGGCTGTGGGGGACTGGATGAGGGTGAGTTGCTTGAAGTTAAATCCGGACAAGATGGAGGTGATGGTTGTGGGGAAAACTGGGGGAGTGATGGTCCCCATTATTGATGGGTCCATCCTCCCCTGGTATCTCCAGTCCATAGTCTGGGGGTGCTCCTGAATCCACAGCTCCACCTGGATATCCAGGTGGCAGTGAAGGGCGCATTCTGTGGTGAAGTGCGCATTCTGCCAATTACATCTGTTTCAATTACTTAGGCCATATGTCTTCAATTCAGACCTTGCCACAATCATCCATGCTTTTATTAAATCAAGATTACATTACCGTAATGCACTCTATGTGGGGATACCCTTGGTGATGGTCCAGAGACTGCATCTGGTGCAGAATGCAGCGGCTCGTCTCCTTAAGGGGATGAGTCATCGTGAGTACTTTACTCCAGTGCTCTGTTCTCTGCGCTGGCTGCTGATAGTCTTCCGGGCCCAATTCAAGGTGTTGTTTTTTACCTTTAAAGGCCTAAACGGCCTGGGACCAACTATCTGCCTCACCCTCTGGATTCTGTATCGACCTCTGTGGTTGGCCTGAGGAAACCTCCTTGAGGTTCCCTGGGTCTCCCGGGTGCTGACCATGAGGAGGGCATTATCAGTGGCCGCTCTGTGGCTGTGGAACTCCTTCCCATTGGAGGTCCGCCTGGCCATAGACCTCCTCTCCTTTTGTAGACAGAGTAAGACCTGGCTGTTTCACTGGGCATTTTCTGAGGGATTTGGGATGGGTGGATTGGGTTAGGATGGAGGTTTTATTCTGGGGTTATTTTTATATGTTTTTAAATGGTGTTAGCTGCCCCAAGCTTCGTGTGCAGGAGGGGGTGGCATATAAATGCAAAAACTAACTAACTAACTAACTAACTAACTAACTAACTAACTAACTAAATAAATAAATAAATAAATAAATATAAAACAATCCTGGAGAACACAAATCCTGTAGAGGAAAGAGCGTCACAAGCAGAAACCACTGCAACAAGACCTCCAAGGGCTCGAGAGAGGAAGAGGTTCTGGTTACACAACACCAGCTCAGCTTCCTCCCACAGCATTAAGCTCTGATCTTTAATCTTGCAAAGTCTAATCAAAATAGGCTGTCTATCTCCACCGCCTCTGCCTGCTAATGACCCACCAACGCTCCTCGCCTTTTGGTGGTGCCCTTCAGGCACTGCCCTCACGTCTGTCCCCTAGTTATGGAGGTACCTGAGGGAGAAGAAACATAAACACACAGCTGTAAGGGATCCAGGCAGCTTTTGCAGCTCTCCCCAGGATCCCAGCCAATTCCCCTCTGGAGGTGAGTTCAAGGGCAGTTCAATGCAAAGAAGAGTCTATGTAATGGAGAATCAGTAACTGATTCCTTCCCTGCTTTGCATCCCCATAAACTGCAGCAAGGTCTCCAGCCTGTTTCTGTCAGGTAATGAAGTCAATACACCAGAGCTGAATTTCTTTGAACATTTTCCTCCTAGTTGATGTTCTGTTCTAAAGGTTATTAAGGGAGGTTTGAGCGAGAAAAGAGCTGCTTCACTTAGGAAGAAGGAGCGAAAGACAAGAACTGCATCTGTAGCAAACTTGCTGTGCAGACCGCCAGACAAGAGCCAATCAAGTTAACGAAACTGATGGCATGGAAGATTTTAAGAGAGCATATCATGTCCATGGCAACAGATGTGATGGTGACTCACTGTGGCCTGCTTCCCACCTGCACGTGTGCCACCACCATAGGTGACTGGTAACTGTTGATAGTAGAGGGACACAGGAGTTAGGGCTCGGCAGGGATCCTATAGAGTTCTATAGGGCTTTCAAGAATCGGGGGGGGCATGTGCCCCCCTGCCTCCCCTACAAGTTGCCTATGGTCACCAGGATGCAGCCTGTACTAAGGGTCACCCATGTGGGCCACAGCAGGCTAGCATGTCTGTTCTGTGCCACCATGCCCACTGCAAGGTGACGGCCATCATGGTGGGGTGTGGGGCACTGGGAATGGGGCATGGTGGTCTGCTCATACTTTGTTGTGCTCCCCACTCTACCTAGGGTGTGTGGGCAGCGGGACAGCTCTCCAGCCACAGGGATGTTTGTTCAGTGCCCAGACCTTGCCTGGAAAGAGGTGACCACTGTTTCTTGGCCCAGGATGGGCTGGACTGGGGAGCCACTACGCCTTCCACAGGTCTGTTTTTACCCTGTGTAGTCTTGTCAGAAATCAGAGTCATGGAAGCTGAGGCAGGTGGGAAACCAGAGGATTAGGACCATGTCAGAATCTGCACAGGGTCAAGGGCCAGAAGAGCAGAGTACATCAAAGGAGTGAGTGAGAGTATAGATCTGGAACATATAGAAGAGCAGAGTACACCAAATGAGTGAGTGAGAGTACAGATCTGGAACATATAGAATAGCAGAGTACACCAAATGAGTGAGCGAGATTATAGATCTGGAACATATAGAAGAGCAGAGTACACCAAATGAGTGAGTGAGAGTATTGATCTGGAACATATAAAAGAGCAGAGTACACCAAATGAGTGAGCGAGAGTATAGATCTGGAACATATAGTGATTCTGGAACCAGAAATCCAAATCAGAAGCTGGGGCAGAGCCAATGACATGTATCAGAAAGGACCACAAATGGGTCAAATACAGGAAGAAGGCCAGGAAGAACATCTGTCGCAAAAGGGATGTGGGCACACATTAAGAACTAGAATCCAAGGTGTTAGAAAATGACATGATTTTGAGCCTAACTAAAATACTAATTTCCCTGCTCCAATGTGCTGAATCAGAAAATGCTTCTTTGATTCCAATGTGCCACTCTGTATTAAATTGTAACTAAACCAGAAGTGCCCTCTGACACAAATATGCCAAAGAATACATTGAAGTTATGGTTAATAACTCTGTGTTAAAATGTAACCAAGAGTATACACTGGATTTATAACACCCTGAATGTAACCATTATAGCTGCTTAAAACTATGTAGACTGTTAGAAATTAGGCAAGATACTGCATAGTACATGTGGTAATGCATTTGATTCAAAAGAACAGAGAGTGTCAGGAGAAGGATAATCAGAAATTGGCCAGAGATAGAACGAATGATGCTGGAGAAGTGAGCAGGAGGTCTCTTGTTCCCAAACAAACTACGTTGGTAATTCACAGGAACTGATAACAGAAGTTGAGCTGAACAAGCAAGAGTGTGGTCTTATCAGGCAAATAGATGACTCTCAGAAGAATATGTGGGCTAAGTCAGGGCCAAGGAGCCATGACACCTACCTCCGGAGGGAGGCGGGGGCCTGACTTTACTGGTCAGAACAAGCCTCACATCATGACTAAGCAAGAAGGTACCCTAGATCTGGGCAACCAATGAGAGTGCTCTACAAGCTTAGTACTGACAACCCCGCACTCTGAATAACCATAAAACAGCCACAGCATATAAGGCTTGACTCTGGATTAGTTCCTTGCCTTCACGGTCCTCGATTGCCATCCCTCAGGGGAGCCAATGAGCTCGGTGATGTGCCAACTTTGGAACTCCTCTCTCTAGTGAGTTCTACAATGGCTTCTTGGGCCCCCTGACTGTTTTCCTCTTGAACCAGTCCATCAACCTCTGATCACGTAAGAATATGTGCTTTTGTATGTATTTTAAGTAGACACGGGTAGATGGGTGCAAATGTGAATGCAAGTGTCTCTTTGGTAATTGGTATGCTAATTGTTCTGATATTATTGAATAAATATCTGATTGATTGAATAAAAGACTCATTACTAAAATAAAAGAGGAGTAATTCCCCAACCCTCTCAAACTGAAGTATTTCCACTAGATCCTGAGAATTAAAAAGGGACCTGCTCTCTCTCTCTCTTTCTCTCTCTCCCTCTTTGTAGAACTGTATGTGCAGCTGAATCTTTACAGGGATAGCTGGCTAGGATATGTGCAGCTGAATCTCTACAAAAGATAGCTGGCTAGCAGCTGAATCTCTACAGGGATAGCTGGCCAAAAATATGTGCAGCTGAGTATCTCTATTGGACAGAGACAGTTGGTTGGGACTCACATGTGCTGGACACCTCTGGGACAGGGGAACAGCTACATTTCTCTGGGGAAACACCCCAGGTAGAGAGAAGCAGTAGAAACCCCCTTTGTAATTCATTATAAGGGCACTTGGTATAGCTGCTTCAAAGCATGCCACTGAGCCACACTGGTGGTGCTTGATAAGAGTTTTTCAAACAACAGCTATTTAAGTAAGCATTATGCAAAGATTTACTCTGAGACTGAAGGGGCAGCTAGCAGTTGTTCATGTAGCTTGGGTGGTAGAGTGATGAAAAAGAATCTGGGTCGAACCTGAATGTCGCATTGCAAGGCTCCTTGAATTGGGAAGCTGCCCTGAATGGGGCTAATTACCCTACTTGGATGAGTATGTTAATTTTGCGGATGTGCACTTTGGTGAAGTCCGGTGATGTGGGGGTGTGAGTGGAATTTTTCCCCTCTCCCAGTTTAAATAATTGGGGGAGTAACTGAAGTGCTTGTGGGAGTGAAAGAGTTAATTGTTGAAGTGAGTGTCTAGAAAGAAATTTTTTGAAATTTCTGTGTGTGTACTTGAGAAACCTCAAGAGTTAAATTTGCTTGGAGATTTTCCCTGTGTAATTGGAGCCTGTGACTGTTGAGTTAGCTGCTGAAGAATGTAGAGGGAGAGTGTGTGGTTTTTTTTTTCAGTTGACATTGTTAGAGCTGATTTATTTTGTGTATGATGGGGAATAATATGGGAAAAAAACAAAAGTTTAGACAACTTTCCTCTCTGCCAAAAGGCAGCCCTGCTTGGTTTATGTATATAATTTATGGACAGAAGGTCTGTAAATATTTAGAGGTGTGGCACATGTACACCAGAGGTGAACCTGACTTGCAATTTCCTGTTTTCGGCTCGTTTGATTTGGATAAGATTGCTTATCTTCGCCAAATCCTATGGTTGAAAGGACGTAAGGTTCACTGGACTCAATGGTCAGCATGTATAGATTGGTTCACTGAAGCTTCCAAAAGAGAGCATGAACCTGAAATTAGGGCTTTATTGGACTCTCATGAGAAATTAGAAACACAACTGTCTTTGTATTTTCAATTTGGCTTGCCTGAGGGCACTTATGAAGAAGCTCCTGAAAATTTATTGGATTTATATAGCCCGGTGTCCCTGGGCCCGCTGCAGCAGCCCCGGGGAGCTCAGGCTGTGCAGTTGCTGCCTTTGCCAGCATCCGTGCAGGCAGCTCCCCTTCCTGGCGGCTCAGGCAGGGTCAGTGTCTCTGAGTCTGTGCTTGGGTCTGTTCCAGCAGCATCCGCTCCTTTGCAGACACAGACTAGCACTTCACTGAGTTTTGATTCTGCTAATTCTGCCATGGGCTCGGCTATTTTTAGTCCTTTGACAAGCCATGCTGGGGCTGCTCAAGATAGAAAAGTTTTCCTCAGGCAAGACCTGGGGGAAGCAAATGAGAACTTGAAACAAGCCCGTGTTCCTTGGACACCCACTGAGCTGAATAAGTTGGTGAAAGAAATTTCTGACATTGGGGAGGAATTGAAGGATGAGTCTCAGTCTGTCATGCACTGCTATGAGCTTACTCAGACTTATTTGATTCAATTCTTAGGGGCTGCTCTTGGCCCCCAAGCTGTGGGCACCATTACCAGCCCTGGTGCAGCTCGGGGGGGGGGGGGAGAAAGGCCCTTCCTTCACTGATAGAAGCTCTGATATCTTCACTGATATTTTGGAGGTTTGCCCCCCCCCCCCAAACAGAGTAGTAGTCCTGTTTTGGGCTGCCCTGGTTTTAATTGGGTTCATCATGGTAATAACTTTGTTTGGAATTTTGTCTGTGTATACAGCAATTAAATGAGAAATTGGGAGAACTTTCACTAGCTCAGATTCAAAGAAAAGCATGCTGCTATTTTGTCTTGGTCGGGGTACATTACTGGGAGGAAAAGAGGGAACTGGAAAAGTAAAAAGTAAATTATAATACCACTATTGTGGCCAACTGAAATGTTGGACAGTAGATGTCCGGTCCAATGTGGCCTATTGAACCGAACATTTCAACCTTCTGCCTCTTTCTCTTGCCCAGGTGATCAGTCCTGTCCAGGCATCATCAGATTTTTTCTTTTTTAAAGGCAGTTTGAAAGAAACTGTGATTTTTTCATTAGCAGTATTCTTTGCCAATTTTTTCTGTATTTTAATCATGTGTTTTAGTTTGTTAAGAATTTAGAGTTAAGGATTTATAATAAAGTGAGTACAGCAGATTTAGAACTGCTAAATATGTGAATGTTAATGTGCATTTGCCTACAGGTTTTCAGTTCAGAAAAGGATATTGATCCAGATCAGATGCTGGAACCCCTGTGTTGTCCTGAAACATTTGGAGGTGCCTGTTTACTGATTGCTCAACATTTGGGTTTATCAATTATGTTGTGTGTTTCGTTTTCCTGTGACTTTTGTACTTTTCAGTACTCCTATAGGTTAATGTGAATTGAAGTGTGCCTTGTGTTGATGGCATGACTGTTGGCTGATGGCTGTGGCCTATTCATGTAAAAGGAAGGTGATATTAAGCAAACCAGGAGAAGATTTCAATCCTGAATTATTCCATTTTGGCAGTGCACGGCCGGAAGGGAATGATGTGCTAATTGCCTTTCTATGTGGTTGTTGATGTTTGTTTGTTTGTGTATCATGTATGCTGCTATATAGAAGTGTTCCTTGTGCCAAAAGTTGAAAGCACATGAATTTAAGGAACGCTTGTTTGGACTTTGCACTGTTGGATCTGACAGACAGCTGCTGTCATTTTGAACTGTGTGCCTTTTTATAAGAAAAGCAGAGATTGGGCCGGATAGAGGCCCTAGACAAAGCCTGAACAAATTTAATTTGGTTGTTTTAACCCTGAGAATTTTAGAAGCAAAACCTGCATTTTGGACATTGAAAGTAATTATTGATGGTTGTCATTAACAGATTTACAGCCAAAATTAGAAGAACATCCATTGATCAATTGCTCACCTGGAATTACACCATGGATAAGGACTTGAGATTAAAGCGTGGCAGGAAGAGATGCATAGGTCCCTTTTTGGGTCCCACTGCAGCCTTCGAAGATTTACAATCTATACGCCTATATGTTTTGTCCAGAGGTGGCTCTTGTACAGAACAGTGGAGAGTAAAATGAGAATGTGGTTACATATCCCCAGGTCCATTGTTCAAATGGGTATTGGATGTTCCAATAGGTTTGGAAGGAAAGAAATTTCTCAGACCAAGAGAATGGTGGATCGACCAATGGTTGGATCTGGGAATACCTGGACCAACGGAAATATTTCACATAGAGGCCCACACAGTCTCCTGTGAGGAAGATTATAGGCAGAGATCAGATGGCCCTTGGACACATGTGTTTATATATAACTATTGGTTTCTGTCTCATGGTGTGATCCCTGGGTGTATACATTTGGCCCAGCAGACAAAAACTAAAATAATGTGGGTCCTTAGAAAAGAGGGAGATGTTGATGCTACTGATTACATACTGGATCAATTAGCAGGACAGGGAAAAGAAAAGACCTATCAATATCCAGGAATAAGTAATCCAGGTCCAAAAGTGAGGACGCTGCAAAATTTGGCTGCAAGAACCATGCTGACTAAGGACAAGCGGCTGCCAGTATGGCTGAATAATCACCCTGTGTGTTTGGTTTTGAAAAATATCCTGGCACATGGGGCAACTAAAATTGGGTTTGATGGGATCAAGTGCTCAGATTGCCAACAAAGAAAAACCAATGGCCCTTACAAACTGCCAACTTATTCTTTTTAGAGTGCCTTATGCAAATGGGGGGGAAAAAAAAGAGGGTCAAAACAGATTTATGATTTTAACAGCTTTTTGCTTTTGCTTAGTAGAGTTAATTAAGTATTTTTGAAAGAGAGTTTCCAATGAAATGTGTTTTAGATAGGAAAAACATGTAGATAAGATGAACAAATGGAATGGCAGTGTGTCTGATCCGTGCAGAAACTGCACCAGAAAATTTATGTGTGTGTGTCTGGGTGACAGAAAGACTTAGTAAAGTTAAACTGACAAACTTTGGCTTGATACTGTATGCATTGGAAAAATGTGTTTTAGTCAATTAGGTTGAGTAAACTTACTAACTGGTAGTTGCTGTTGTGACCCATTGAGAGTTGGTAGACAGAAAACATTAGGTGAATAACCCAAGCGGGTTTGCTTTACAACTACAACCTTGTTTGGAAAATAGTTAATTGAAAGATGAAGCTGCCCTCCCCGTGCTAAATCATGCAGTTCCCTTTAAATTAACTGATTGCTGCTTTGACAGCTTGGCAAAATGTTTGCAGAATAAGCCTTTTGGCTGCTGGCTGTGAAACCAAAACAAGACTGAAAGTATTATTTATAAAAGTTTAATGAGTTGGGGTTCCCCTGCAAAGTTAAAACAACTCAGTAAAAAGCAGTACAAAAAAACAAGTGCATCAGTGTCCACAGTGACACACCTCCCCCCACAACCATATCTTTTTGAACAGCTCGGAACGATATCTTGAGGGGGAGGAGGAAAGAGAAGCTGGAGTCTTTCCACCAGCAAAAGACAGCTTGCTTTGATTAAAGGCTGCAGCCAAGACTTTTTGGACACTTTGTGTCTGTTATGTCTCAACTTTACACGATTTGGACTGTGATTTTGAACCACTACAATTGAATTAACCCTTAGTGCCCAAATAACATTGCAGTCCCTGTCTATTGCCTACAATTACCACAAAGAAACCCAGTGGCAATTTCATGTTCACAGCTTACACTGTGTACATTTACTGGTTGCTTGGAACTGATACATTGCCATTCAGTGTGGATGTAGGGTTTTCACACCATCTTTGGTAGTGGGCTAAGGAGTTGATCCAGAGTATTTGTTGTACTTTCCCCAAGAATTTTTCCTCTATTTTTGCTCGCGTGCCTCATGTGTGAGCAAAAGGGGGGTATATAAGGAAAAATTGGTAGAATTGGAAATGAAGAAAATAATTGTACACCTTTATTTTGGGGGAAATTAAGTGCAGTTTTTGTTTTGGGGTCCTTCAGCTTGTTTTAGCTGATCCCTAATCCTGATCCCTGAACTGGGTTCAGGTCTCATGCTTTGTTTTGAATTATGACTAGCTGCTTGATTAAATAGCTTGTTTTAAGTTGTTGTGGCCTGGCAGAATTTTCAGGCCTACCCCATGTGATTAAGCTTGCATTTTAAACAGCATTTGCTGAAGCTTACATTTTAAATAGTATTTAGAAGTGTTTAGTTAACTGTGCATTGTGTATCTGTGTCCTAGAGGTAAAAAAACACTAATATTTGTGTGCAAAAGTTTTTCCATCAGAACAGAAAAATTTCTCAAAGAATCTATCCCATGGTTTGGGATTCCTTTGCCTTGCAGCAATGGTGAGTGTGCTTATTTTTCCAACCTGAGGGGCAGGGTCCTATGGATTCAGCAATACCTTTTGCTGCTTAGACCTTTTTCAGTTTGCAGAAAGCAGTAAGATAGAATATCATTTTAAAAGCAAACCTCAACTGGTTAAGGACTTTTGCTTTTAGCCCTTCTGCTCTTGAGATCATCATGCATTAAAAGACTAATAAACCCAGATGGGAAGGCCCATGAATCTATCCCACCACAATTGAAATGATCATCAATTTGTCTGATGAAACTGTGCTGCCTTATTTTCAAGCACTAATGAAGTGTGAAAAGACTTTTTGGTCCTAGATCCAAAGAAGATCTTTTCCAGGAACCTCGTGAGGCTTTCCATGACCTGCAGCCCAGCGACGAGGTCCCCATGGATAACCACCAAAGAAACAACGGCCTTCCAGCTGCATTGGTGAGTCTTTTCCAAGTACTTTTTGCAACCAACACCTACACTAGTTTCTAGGCACCTTCACCCTGGATTCACACCTCTCATGCAAAAGCACCTCTGAACCTGTAGAAATAAGGGCAGAGGACAGGGTGATGTGCTAGCAACCTCTCCCCTGTACCAGAAGAGCATTTGCCCCTGAAGAGGATTTGCCACTACAAACCCAGAGCAAAGATGAAGCACTACCTCACTACCGCTTCAGTAATACAAAGAAAAAGACTCTTAGGTGATTTTTTTCTACTGCATCATCATCGCTACCACTGCTGTTTGCTTTGCCCAAGAAAATAAAAAGGACTTTGCACATTGACACACAAATGCACATTGACACACAGATACATATATGTTTGAAGTATAGTGTTAATGCTTTTGTTATTAAATGAAATAGCTGTAATGGGTTTGTGTTTAAATGTTAGGTTTTGAAAGATATTGTGTTTTTGTAGGGTTAAGTGCTTTTGAATGAGCACAATGGTTAACCACTCCATTTCCAGACATAGAACCAACATGGACATCCAACTAGCCCCAGGAGTGCAGAAAGGATGTTGTCATCAGTCAAATAGGTCTATGTGAGGAAAGTATGCACAAAAGGAAGGGGTCCAGGTAAACCAATAGCACGTGGAACAGGGAGGTTCCTTCCATGGCTATTTCCCCTAACCCCTGAATTCCAGTTATTATGGACTTCACCTTATGCAATCCTCCTTGTCTTATATGACTGAACACATTGCCCTATTGAACACATGGCTCTAATTGGACAATATTTCATTTGTGGAAACAAGGCCTATAGAAATTAACCCCTTGGTGGGAGGGACCTTGTTTCATTGGAGCCATTGTTCCTGCCATTAGGTATTTGCCTTCACTTTCCCCAAGCAAACAGAGAAATAAGAGGGAAATCACTGAGGCCCAAAGATACTGGGGTATCACAATGTCTGGAGTTTTAAAGAAATTCACTAATGCCACTTCCCTAGGCTTTAAGGACATAGTCAATGAGATGGGTAATAAATATCAGACAGATGGTTCTGCAAAACCGGATAGCCCTAGACTTTATCCTGGCCAGCAAGGGAGGGGTATGTGCACTGATTGGGAAAGAATGCTGTGTTTTGATCCCAGACAATTCTAACTCCATTTTAGATCAAACTGCCCGTATTAAAGAAGCAGTGGCCCAGTTACATCAAACAGACCAATGGTCCCTTTGGACCTGGCTTGGAGGCTTAGGTTCCAAAATTTTCTACATTGTTTTGCTTGGGTTTGTTATTTTTCTTGGTTTAATTGTATGTATTCAATTAATTTTTATGTTATTTAGATGCTGCTTGAGTAGGACTACAAAACAATTATTGCAAGGGTTAAATTCAAGACAAAGTGCTCAAGTTTATAACATGTATGCAGATCTCCAAACCCAGCAAGCTGAAATAAATGATTTGATGTCCATAAGTATTTAAATTTAAAAAAAGGAAGGGATTGTGGAGGAATTTTTATATTAAGACCTTATGAACATAAGAACCATACAGAACCAGAGTAAGCAAGAGAGCACAAGATGGAAGACAGATGAATTCTGGGTAGGGAAAAAGAAGCAGCTTTTTTTAAATGAACTTTGCTTGCTTAACAAAAGCTTGACAATTTGGCTGAGAACAGTTTCACACTGTTCTTTTTACGAGTAGTTAAGAGATAGATAACCTTGCAGCTGTATAGACTAATTGGAAATTGTGTAGACTCCTCATACTATAAACATTCCAGCTATATTGCTTTGAGAAATATTCCTGCTGTTTATGTAAACAATTATTGTAATCCATGCAATTTTATGATGTACTTTGAGTGACATGCTGCATTTATGACTTTGAACTGTAACCCCATAAAAGAACTGGGCAATTTGCTGTTCTTCAGACCAGCCTGGAGATTTGCATGTTCTCCAAGTTTTGCTCTCTCTCATTTGCGCTTTGAGATCAATAAAGAACTCTGACAGATTTTCACCAGCAGCTTGTGAGTATGGAATTTTCTTCTACAGTGGTAGAGTGATGAAAAAGAAATTGAAAGGTGAAGACTTCAGTCCTATTTAGTTAAGGGGACATTATATGTGTGATTGCTTCCATTTTAAAAATTTTACTTTTTACAAAATGAAAATCTGTGAAAATCACACAGGACAGAATCTCTATATTATTGTTCTAAAAAGAAAACAAATATGAAAAAACTTACATTCTTAGCCCATCACAAGATCCAGAATTTGAACTCTTGACCTATCTAGTTCTACTACAAGAACTACAGAAGAAAGGGCTACTGCTTTTTATTCAGCCACCAGGAAAAGGACTCTGCATGTTGCCCATAAAGCTAGATAGCAGTCTGTAAGTATGGCTACTACACCAGTACCAGTCTTACTGGACAGCTAAACTTTGTAGCTGTTATGTTTGGTGTTCTGAATTCTACTTAGTGCTGAAATTAGAATCATTTTGGGGTATTTTCAGACGTTACGAGATCACAGTAAACCACACTGAACCACACACAAATCCACAGCGGGGCTGAAGGGGCCTGAACATCTGTTAGGTGGCATCCAGATGTTCACCCCAGTCGATCACCAGTAGGGGCCAATCCTAACCATGGTTGTCGACGTTCGCCCCAAAATAACACAGAGACTTGTACTTGGTTGTAAAACTGGTTACATTCTTTAATCAAATTCAAATTCTTTAGGGTGGTGGGTAATTGCACCTTGCAATTCTGGGTTCAGTATGCCAACAACTAAAATAACTTTTTTTAACTCCGGGATTATCCTGGATGTGCCTTCCAGTGACAATCCCCTTAATTTCACACTCCTCTCTTTCGACAATCCTTGGTTTGGCCGAAAGGGGGTGCAAGCCCACTGTGGGCTTTAGTAAGGAGACAATGCCCAACGGGTATGAAGACAGTGCCTGTCCCTACTCCCCGTTGGGTAACCGCTCCCAGGGAGCTTGACCCTCTTGTATGCCGTGCCATGCATTACACAAGGTCTCATCTCCCCATCTCTTAAGGCTGTCTCTTATACACATCTAGATGTGTATAAGAGACAGCCCCATCTCTTAAGGAGATGACTCTTCTTATTCTATATCCTACCTATTTAACCTGTCTTTGCATACTGGACCCCTGCCACACAGGGGAGGTCATTTATAACCGTCCCGGCACCCACCACCTATCCAATCAACAACTTTTCCAGATGTCCAGTCAATGCTGCCAGGTACATCTCATTCCCTTTTTGGGACAAATGAACTCCATCAGGCCAGTAAAGTTCCAGGTTTGTGTGAACAATTCCTTTATGTTCCCAACTAGATCCCCCTAAACTTTCTACAAATTTAACAATCTCCCTATTAATGCTCTTCCTAGCTCTATCTAATTTACCTGGTTTTTTAGCTTTGTCCCATCTAATTCTTGGCATCCAATTCGTCCATACAATATGGACCCCTACAAACCATCGCTTGATAGTGCTTAAGTCTCTCTTAATTTGAATCACCAAATTAACTCCCTTTCTGGTTGCTAGATCATTTCCCCCTAGATGAATGACGAGTATCTCTGGTATCCTGTCGTTCTGTATACCCCTGAGTGTTGGGAGTAGTTGACTCCATCTCATGCCACTCATACCAGCCCATTTAAGGTTGACCTTTTCATCAAGGTCCAAGTGTTTTCCCCCAGTGGCTCTTGTCACGGCTGCCCCTGCCCAACGAACCAGACTGTGCCCAACGATCCACCCGTTACTTTCTCCGACACCTCTTGGTCTGCCTCCTGGTGAAAAAGAAATACTCTTTTAGTAGTGGTACGGCTGAATGTATTTTTTTATAAGCCTCCGATCTCCACCTCCCCACTGCCTTAATGGCTTGTTCTGGGAGTCCAGCCGCTGTGGCTGTAGTGGCTGCTCCTATTCTAAAAGAGTGTAAATCAAATTCGCCCGGGGGCAATCCCAACTCTTTTAAGGCCAACCTCATTACCGTCATACACTGTGAAGTGGTAACCAGCATCGCACCCCGTGTAGAAAAAGTGTACCGGCTCCTGGTGGGCGGATGTCTAGGTACTGCCTAATCTGTTCCACTGGGCAAATCACTGGTGGGCCGCTTTGGTACAGTCTCACGGTGGCACCCTTCCCTTTTTGGTCTGTCTTGGACATTCTCAATCGGATAAGGACTTTGTCAGCGGTCAGCTCAATGTCTCCTATCACCAATGCCCTGTTGATACTGTCTTTACGTGACCTGCTGACAACCTCACCGATACAGAAACCTCCAAAATACATTATCACATATATTGTTGTGAATACCTGGGCCTCGTAATTGTTGTAACAAACGTTGTTCAATTTTTCAACTATGCCTTTCAAAATTGGGGTTGTGATTGGTGCCCGGATCTGGGGTGTGTGTGTGTGTGTCCTCCAGGTTCGGGCCCAAGCCTCGAGCATGTGTTAAAGATAAAAAAAACAAGTCCGGTAATGGAAATCCTTTTAGTTTATTAATGAATGTGAGGGTCGCGATTTTTCCCCTTATTGTGCCCACAGCTAAACCCATCCTATGGAGGTGACTGGCAAATTGTAGTACCTCGGGCTCAGTAATAGGAAATGCGTCTAACCATCCTTTCTTGTGCCAGAATGTCTTAAATTCTCGATAGGCCCTACCATAGGCAGTCTGGGTTCTATGGGCCAGGGAGCCTTGTACGATGGTTTCCAGTTCTAACTCCCAAGGGTCCACAGGCGGGGGGGGGCAGCGGGTCCAGGTCTGCATTTGCCCACAGTGCTAGCTCTCGGAAACGGTCAATCTGGAACCGGGAAAGGGCATCGGCAATGCCATTGTCGATTCCAGGGACGTGCCGGGCCCTGAATAGGATGTTATGTTTCAAACAGTTAAGCACCAAGGTCCTGACCAAGGCCATCACTCTGGGAGATCGGGAAGATAACGAATTCACCACATGCACCACAGCCAGATTGTTGCACCAAAACATTGCGGTGCGATTGGTAAACTGTGAAGTCCACTCCATACGAGTGATGCCACTACTATGGGAAATAACTCCAGAAAAGTTAGGTCCCTTGTGACCCCTGATGCATGCCATTCATCCGGCCACCTTCCTGCGCACCACCGAGTACGAAAGTAAACCCTAAAACCTGCCCCACTGGCTGCGTCGGATTGCACTTGTAACTCTGCTCTAAGGTAGAGCCTCTCCTTCCAGAAGCTAACCCCATTAAAGCTATCTAGAAATGTAAGCCATACTCGTAAATCTTGCTTCATTTCTCCATTAACACGTATCCTGTGATGAGGGGAGAGTTCACCTCTCAACTTCCCATAAAGGCGAGACAAAAAGGCCCTACCAGATGCGACCACACGGCAAGCAAAATTCAGGCTCCCCACTAGGGACTGTAATGCGTGCACTGTTATGCGTGCACTGTTATGCGTGCATGCCTCCAGGCCCTCCTTGATCTTTTCCCTCATAACCAATAGCTTATCCTCCAGGAGTCTGGATAACATTCCCTCCGTGTCGAGTTCAATTCCCAAATATGTTAATTTGGTGGCTGGCCCCTCAGTTTTTTCAGGTGCCAGCAGTACTCCCAATTCTCCGGTTGTTTCTTGAAAAATTTGTAAAGCCGTTCCACATTCCTCTGTGCCTGCGTGACTCATCACCAAAAAATCATCAAGGTATTTGGTAATGTCCCCCACCGGCGATTTTTGTTGGAAAACCCATTCTATAAGGGAACTGAACCGCTCAAAGGCTGAACATGATATTGAGCATCCCATTGGCATAGCTCGATCGAAATAGTAAAAGCCTTCAAACTGAAAGACTAGGAGGTAAAACTAGTGGGATGCACTGGTAACAGCCTGAATGCTGACTTTATGTTGCACTTGACCATTAAGGCACCCCTTCCCATCGCTTTGACTTTTATCACGGTCTCATCAAATGATGCGTACTTAACGGTGGCTAATTCCTTTGGAATGGCGTCGTTGACAGATCTCCCATGGGGGTAAGAGAGATGATGGATCATGTGATACTCGCCTTTTGCCTTCTTTGGGACAATTCCCAAAGGCGAGACTATCATGTTCTCCATTGGGGGTCAGCCAAACGGCCCAGCCACCCTGCCTTCAGCAACCTCTTTGGCTATTTTTTGCCTTACTAAATGCTCCATCCCACAGGGTGATTTTAAATTCTTGACTATACCCTGTTTCTGCACTGACGTCGCCGGGATTATAAAACCTTCCGTGAACCCTTGAATAATATACTTGACTTCTTCTGGGTCAGGATGACCCGCAAGGGCCTTTGCGAAACAGTTAATTTTGACTGGCATTGGGCCCCTTTGTAGGGCGGGGTGCAGAGGGGGGGGGTCTGCCCTCCCTTTCCATATCCCCTACCCTGCCCGTATCCTCCCCTCTTACCTTTTTGGCAGGGGCGAAAACAATTAGTCTCGGGGTGTCCTCCCTCACAATTGGAGCAGCTATGGCAGAAGCGGCGTGTGGCTCTGTTACAACATCCCGCTCTATTGTATTCCCAGCAAGTGCCGGGTGCCTGCCCCGCCCTGCGGCTTTCGCTCCGAAATGGCTCATTTTCTGGGCGACCCTGCCTCGAACCAATGGGTGTCCACTATCTGCCCGGGGAGCCCTGGTAACATCGACCATGCTCTCTAACCACAGGTCTGTGGCATAAACATCCCATCTTAAACCCGGTGTCATGGATGCCCTATGAAAAAAAGCTTCATCATATCTCAGCCACCTGCCTGCCGGGCCAGTCCCATATGCCCGTCTAATAATGTCACCATACTTGTGGAGCTCCAACCCCCTATTGGGGTTATTTTGCAACACAACTCCCATATACACTGCCCATGCAGCCGTCCAGTTCTCCCAATTTCGGTCTGCTTTTGGGCGGCTGAATTTTTCTTTGTCTTTCTCATCCTGTTCTGAGTGATCCAGTATTGGATCACTGAAAAGCAGGACAAAAATGTCCACTATTTTTTCCTTCGTACTGAGGGGTAAATGCGATCCAAATGGGGCCATCACACAAGGTATGGCCCCACCTGGTGGATGGTGGGGGGCAGGCTCATGGTTTCCCCTCCTGATGGACCCTGTTCAGTGGGAGGTTTGTCTCCTCCCCCTCTTCCTGTGTTGGGGCTATCACAGCTCGCTGTTTCTTGTTCCTCGTACCATAGTGTGGCCCAGCTATTTTGTCCCGGGTTGAATGCCACTGCTGGCGTTACCCATACCCATGCTCCGTCAAGTTTTGTCAACCGGGGTGCAGGGGACTGGCCTGTCCCCGCAATACCTCCCGCTATACCCCAGCGGGTTGTGCTCTCCGGGTGGGCTGGCTGCTGTCCCATCATACCCCCTTGCTGTAGGGGTGTGTGGGATTCTTCCCTCGCTCTTATTACATGCCCCTCATGTAGTGGCCAGGCCCACCTTGCATAGGCCCCGTCGGGGTCACCTTCTAACTCACCTCCTCTGTCAAGGACCTGCATCATTCCCCATACTGCCTCTCATTTGAGGGATTGCCGGTCGCTGTCCTGTCGTGTCCCACGTAGTTCTCTCTCCAGGGCTAAGATCCTGTCCCACATTTCTGCCTCTGTGGGGTATCATGGGCATTCTGGTGGTTCTACGCGCCTCCTCCTTGCTTCCGGCAGTCCGCCTGTCTGTATGGGAACAAAAACCTCCCACACAGTGGGTACTGGGCCCTGCCTGGCTAACCCAAATCCGTCTCCTTGTAGGCTCCTTGGGAGATCATTTGCCCCTTGTTGATGGACCATCCAGCCTGGGACCCCGTAATGATCTGAGGCCCCCATACTCTGACCTCCTGCCCCTGAGGGCCCTGCTGTCCCCCCGGGGTACAGGGCCTGCATCAGGGGTCCCATATTGATTGCCTGGTCCCTTTGTGATTCCTCCCTTGGCTCGGCACTCCCACTTGCTATCACATCTGGTACAGGTGATGGGGGTACCATCCCCTTGATTATCGCCCTATTACCTCTTTTGTTTTCATTTTCTGGGGGACTATTAGTAATTCCCCTATCCTCCCTGTATCTGGCTGGGGCCTGGGTTGCCCTTGTGCTGCACCTCCTTCCAGGTGGGGTGGGGTGTCTGCTATCTGGGCCCTCATCCAGCTCCCTGGACCTTGCAGGGCCTCCTCCATACTCCTGCCACCTCACGGCCCCACCCTGTGCTTCCCCGGGATCTAATCCTACCGGGAGTCATCTTGCCCCAGCTGGGCCATGAGTCCTTAACAGGGCCTTGCATTCTAAAAGCTGGGCCATCATTACTTCTTGTAAGGGGGGGTTCACCCTGCCCCACTTTCTGCCCCGAGGGGTTCATCCCCGCTCCTGCCCTGATTCCGTTTGGCCTCTGTGGCCTTCCTCTATGCTCCGGCGGCTGCTGCTCCCTTCCTTCGGCCCATTGCTTCTGCCCCCAGGGACTCAGTTAGTCTCATGGTCAGCAGCGAGTCTCCTATGCTGCTGACTCTTCTACTAACCCCGACAGACTGTAGTGGTTTCTCAGCACCTCAGGAATGCGCCCTTCCTAAAAGGGGCAGGGCTCCAACTCCCACGCAGTGGCGTATTGCCGCTGCATCCAGGGACGGTTGCCAGGCAACCGCAACTGCACGAGGAAGCCTTCTAACAGGCTTCCTCGTGGTGGCCTTCTCCTGTGCCCCCCAGCTCAGCCCTATGTAAGTTGTGGGGGGGAGGTGCAACAATTGCCCCTTCACCACCATTCGGCAGTGAAGGGGCAATTGTTGCACCTCCCCCCCACACACACACCTTACATCGGTGCAGCACAAGGGCAACCCCATTCGGCGGTGAAGGGGACTTCTGCAACTCGGGATGGGTTCACCTCCAGAACCGTAGTCAATGCAATCCCCACTGGCAATCAGCTGAAAGTAACATCAGAATGGCAACCGCCAGGCATGATCACACACAACAACTCCCAGCCATGGCGGTAGCGTGTTGCGTCACTGCCAGGCAACAACAAACAAACAGAAAAGGGAGGGAGATTTAAAGAGCACAGAGCGCCGGGGAAAAGCAGCCACCAAACAATGCACAGGAAGGGAGAGAAGAGGCACCTCCATGGAGCACCCACAGCAGAAGCAGCAACAGCAGCAGCAGCAGCAGGGCACACAGTAAGTCGCCGCACAAGGGAACACAAACAGGGGAAAGACCTCCCCCCCCAAAAAATGGGTAAGGAAACCACAACAGGAGGGGGGACGGGTGGGAAGGGATGCTGCCAGGCACAGAGGGAGGGAGGGAGGGAGGGAGGGAGGAGGGGCAGGGT
>QEPC01007580.1:11883-22075 GCA_003113815.1 Sphenodon punctatus | reverse complement strand
GGAGGAGGAGGAGGAGGAGGAGGAGGAGGAGGAGAGGGCACCTGGGAAACAGAGGTACAAGAGAGGGGGGTCAGTGGGGATTCAAACAGACACAGGAGTTCAGAAAGCTATGGGGGTCCCTAGAAAATCAGATAGAGCTGGCTGTTAACAGTGGAATGAACACGTCTTCAATGACATCGTCAGGGAAATAACAGAGGCAGGATACAAAAGAACGACTACACAATGCAGGTCCAAGGCAAAGGAACTATGGAGGGGGTACAAAATCATAAAGGACAACGAGAAGTCCAGACATACAGCAAGGACGGCGCCTGATATTAACGCACTGGATGGCATCCTGAACCTGAAGGGCTCCATTATGGCAGGTATGGAGCGTTGTGGCAGAGGGCCAGAAACAGGAGGTAGGGCTGAAATGCTGTATCACTGCGACAGTATTTACCGGTGGAAAGTGCTCTTCCGCACCAAGCAGCATGGCTAGGAAGGGAGCGATTTTCGCGCCTTACGCTCACGGCTTTCCACGGTTGCTGCCGTGGTATTTTTGCCACTGGAGATTTCACGCGGAAGTGGCAGGTTTGCCACAGTTTCCCCTTTCCCTTAAGCATGGCAGCTTTGTGATTCTCGCAGCAGCCATGGGCGTAGCCGCTGTGGCGCAGGGGAAGTTGCTGCCTTGTAAACAAAGTTCTTCTTCAAGGGGCTCCTTCCATTCTCACTTGCACGCCCTTCTCTTACTGGCATATACCAAGCTCACTAGCTTAAAAAAACCTCACGTGACATTCACACGCCCCCACCCTATATAAGGTACCTAAATCCAACACAGTTCCTTCCAACCCTAAGCAATTAGGAAGAAAATTCCATGCGGGTTCGGAAGGGTGGGTGCTTGTGAGAATGTATGGAGCCATCTTGAAGAACCTTGTTTACAAGGCAGCAACCTTTTGTTCTCCTTCGAGTGGCTCCTGCCATTCTCACAAATGGGAGAGTACAAAGCCTAGAAAGAGGCGGTGGGGGAATTTTCTAACAAAATGACACTCCATACAGGTTGGCTCTACAGCCTGGGAGGGGGGCAGCAGGCAGGGGGCAGCCTACTCTGGGGGGTCCATTCAGCTGGGGGAAGGTTGGTTTTTCAGTGCTGTCTCTGTTAGAAGGATGGACAGATCCTCCCTCTTCCCTTTGTGATCGCTACATAGAGAGAAATGGGGGTGCAGAGCAGCTACAATGAGGCAGAGAGCCATCCGAGCAAAGTTGAAGAATTTGTCTTTAGCACCTTAACGCACAAGAGAATTCACAGAAGAGCAGGGGACACACACACCCCTCCATCCTCTGGCTCAGCATCAGTAGCCAGGCCCTCGCTCACTGCAGCTGGGGAATCCCTGCACTCTAAGCTGGACAGAGACAGTGACTAGTGCGCAAGGAGGGATAACAAAGATCCGTCCCTCAAAGCTCAACTCTGGGTGCTGCCCTGTTTGTTGTCCCTCCTTGTGCACTAGTCTCTGTCCCGCTTAGAGTGCAGGAATCCCCGGGCCCTGCAGCAGTGAGTGAGCACCTGGTTCCTGATGCTGATCTAGGGGATGGTGGAGGGGGGGCGGGGAAGTCCCTGCGCTGAACAACCAACCCTCCCTGAATGGACCCCCCAGAGCAGGCTGCCCCCTGCCTGCTGCCCCCCTCCCAGGCTGTGGATTAGGGTTGGAAGGAACTGTGTTGGGTTTATATACCTTATATAAGGTGGGGGCGTGTGGACGTCACATGTTTTTTTTTTAAACTAGTGAGTTTGGTATATACTGGTAAGAGAAAGGTGTACAAGTGAAAATGGAAGGAGCCCCTCGAAGAAGAACTTTGTTCACAAGGAAGCAACTTTTGCTATGAAGGAGGGGATGGGGGGGAACTCTTTCCCCACCCATGTAGTAGTGCTGCAGGGCTACAGCTGAGCTGTTTAAAAAGGCAGTGTTGGTGGTGTAAGAGGGACTTCTCCGGGACTCGGGATCAGGGCTCCCGCAGATGCCACATATGCCTGGGGATGGCCCTGATCACTGCCGGCCCCCGACTGAGCTCCTTGGGCTCACCTGTTGTTGTTTGTTCTTCTTCTCAGGTAAAACTGCCTCACTCTCCTCTATAAGGGTCAGAGACTGCCAAGGGCAACAACCAAAGGACGCAGTCTGTTTGGTGGCCATTTGAGGGCAGAGAGTGGCTGGGAGCTCCCTTCCTGTGAGGCTAAACAAGTAATGCTAGAGTGTAATTTTGTGGAACGGTAAGGAAAGCTTGGCACCTGTCTGGAACTGTTGTCATTGTTCACTGCCCCAGGCTGCCCTGCGGGTATGAGGGGCTGGATATATGTTTTAAATAAATAAATAAATAAATAATATTTGGCAGTGGGCAGCAGGCGGCGGGTGCTGGTTGTCAGAGGGGCTCTTTCAACAGCTTCAGCGGGCATCCGTGGGGGGAGTGTGTGAGGAGGAGTTGGCTGGTGGGGGGGCAGGCTGGCGTGTGGGCACCGGGATTCTGGATGCAGTGTAATGGAATGACAGCCCCCCGTGACTGGAAAGTTGGTTCCAGAATCTTATTGATGGTTCCTGGGATGGGCATGACTGCTTAAGGTACAGTGGAATGACAGCCTATGGGAGTTGAATGATGTCCCTAGAATTAGTACTTGGTTGGGCAAACTTCATTCAGTCATGCGATAGGTGGCAGCAGCCAGTACAGGAACGCACACAGGCAGGCAGGCACATATAATTCGTTGTGCATTATTTCCGAGCTGAATAAAACTCTCCCCCTCCACCCCCATCACCCTTGATCTAGCAGGGAGCCTCTCTCTCTACCTTTTCTCTCTCTGGCCATATAGAGCAGGTGACAGCATGGGTGGGATCGTGTCTGTCTCTCCATCTAGCAGTGGGGAGATTCTTTCTTTCTCTCTCTCTCCATGAACAGCAGGTTGAATGATGGCTCTTTTCGAGCGGAATGATGGACCCCAGAACCCTGATGGTGGGTCCTGGGGCTGGAGTGGCTGTTTGTTGACACAGTTGAAAGACGGCTCACTGTGACTGGAATGAGCCCTGAAGGTGGGTCCTGGGACTAGAGTCGCAGCTTCTGGGTGCAGTGGAACAGCAGAGGTAGCATTGACAGCCGCAGCAGACGTTGGATTGCCCAGGCAGAGAACCCGTGTAACAGCAGAGATGGCATTGGCAGGATTTGCCTCTGTGCTGCACCCATGGAGCTGAGCCAGGATGGAAGGATTTGCCAGGGAAGAGCTCCCATACAACAGCAGATAGCAGCAGCAGGATTGTGTGGGCACATTTGGATTTGCCAGAGCAGAGAGCCTACGGACCAGCAGACAGCAGCCGTGGGATTACCAGGCAAGTGGGGCATATCACCCAGGGTTGACAGGGCAGGCAGACAGGCAGCGTGGCATGAGAGGCAGGCAGCAGGCTGAGGCAGACTTTGAGCTAGGCAACCTAGGCAGGCAGACAGGCAGCGTGGCATGAGAGGCAGGCAGGCGGGCTGAGGCAGGCTCTGAGCTTGGCAGGGCATTCAGATAGGCTGGCTAAGACTGTGCAGCATGAGAGAGAGAGAACCAGTCAGATAGGTTGGCCGAGATCTTCTAGCTAGAGGCCGACTGGCAGGCTTACAGTTTCCTAATGCCACCCTGCATCATGAGGTCAGTCACATAAGGTGGCCGAGGACGTCTAGTATGAGAGGGGGCGGGAGAGAGGAAGGGAGGGAGGGTGCCAGGCCTTGGGAGGGAGTAACATCACTTCAGCACAGCAGCAGTAGCCCAGATTGAGGAGGAGGAGCCCCGTCCCAAGACTGTTCCTGGCATGGGATGGTGTGTGCCACTGCACCATCAATCCTTGTCCAGGGGCATCTCGGAGAATCCCAGAAGTGGAAGGTTCACCTTGATAAACAACAACTGCTCCACCAACTTGGCCCCCAGTCTCAGGTGGTGCGGGGAGCAAATGTCTCCTGCCATGGAGAACGCCCGCTCACTGGCGACACTGGTTGGTGGGTGGACAATATACCTTTGGTCACTTTGTACAGGACCACAGAGAACACCCGCTCGCTGGGGGCACTCATTGGTAGCCAGGACAGTATACCCTTGGCCACTTTGGACAGGACCAGTCACACATTGGCCTTGCCAGCCCAGTAGTCCAAGGAATCCTGCTGGGATCGATGCATGGCTCCTCCTCCAGGTAGGTCTCCACAGCTGCTGAGGTGGCATAGTACTCCCTCTGGTAGCTCTGACTGGGCACCACCTCCACCACTGCCCTCAGTCATGCTGCTTGCCCTATTGTGCATGGCCCCATGCTCCCCAGCGTGGCCAGCACATAGGAGGAGCTGCTGCTGCCAATAGGGGTGCTGCTGCTGCTCATCCTGCTGCTGCTTCTGCTGCTACTGCTAGGGCTGGGCACAGGGAGAGACTCCACTGGCTGAAAGGGGTGGCTACTCCCACTCCCACTATCCCCAGGGGTGTCCTGCTGCATAGCCCGCTCTGCCTTCTGGACCCTCTCCACTAGGTCACCCTTTCAGTGCCCATGGAGCTGTGTCAGGCATGTCATGCTGCCCTTGATCCTGGGGGTCCAGCATGTTGCCAAGACATATTCCTCCTGCTGCAGGAGCTCGTCAAACCACGTCTTCAGCCTTGTCTTCAGCTGCCGCGCATGGTCAACCGCCTTATCATCCAGCTCCCTGCCCTCAGGGCCACACTCCCACCCCTGGAGAATCTCATCCAGCCTCCAGATGAGACTCTGGACTAGAGGGGTTACCTGGCTGATGGTGGCTGCGTATGGTCTCCATCACGGCCAGGAACAGTCTGAGTACAAAGACCGTGTGAGCCAGTATCTCCCATTCTACCCCAACATACCCTGAAGGTACTCTGCTGTCTGTTACCATTTGAATCTGATGTAAGGTGGCTTTCTGCTGAAGAAGCCGCTCAAGCATCAGGAAGGTGGAATTCCACTGTGTGGAAACATCCTGGACCAGCTGGTGCACTGGGGAGCCTTGCTCTGCCTGCTTGTCCCGGAGTAGCTTCCAGCCCTTCACGCTCTGGTTAAAAAAAACAGCGTGTGTGCAGCACAAGGGATGCTCATGATGCACACATGAGTGCGTGTGTGGCACAAGGGATGCTCATGAAGCCCCTGTCATGGACGACCTTCACTATATTGTCTGCATTGTCCGTCACCACACACTCCTTGGTGAAGGGTGTGCCTGTCATGACCCACTCCTTCACCATGGTGGTCAGGGTTGCCTCGATGTTCCAAGATGTCTGGGGGCCGTCCATGACTTCCGTCTGAAGCAGGGCCCACCTATATCCTGCTTCGGGACTCCTCCTGCCACTGACAAAAACTGCCTCTGGGTCCTGCCACCAGTGCATGGCCACGTAGGCCTGTAGAGGCCTGGCACCACCTGACGACCACCTGAATCCATTTCAGATCCCACTCAGGAATCAGGCTGGCCGTCCTTTAGATGTATTGGCCTGATTCTAAAGGGGGATCGGGGAGTGGGCGGGACTACATGGGGAGGGGTTGTGCAGTGCGACGTGTGACCGCACGGCCCTGCCCCCCCATGCTCTCCCGGCCAAACTCCCTCTGGGAGATGGGCGGACACAGCGGCCAATCTAGCCTCTGTGCCCAATCCTGTCCCATGCTCAGGATCACAGTCTGGGCAGGCTGAAGGTAATAGATATTGCCTTCAGCCCTTTTCGGATCGTGGTCACTATGACCGTGGTTGGGGCCCGATCCCACCACAATTCTGGACCTCCAGGCAGACGGAAATCCAGAATTGTGATCAATGTGATTCCTGCCAGAGGTTCACTGGGGTGAACTTCTGGCAGAACTCACATCAGACATTAAGTGAATCATAGCCACCACAGGGGATTCACTGTGGTTGACCATGATCTCGTAACGTCTGAAATTACCCATGGATGTCTAGCTCCCGTCCCAAATGTTCAAACTAAAATCCATAGTAATATTATTTGATACAAAAAGTACTTGGAGTTAATTTGGAAGGTATGGAAGGCTCTAGTCTGTCACTCTGCTACCGTGGTATGGATTTTAAGACACTGAGGAAATATGAATGTGTCAGGCACTCAGCCTGCTATTTTATACTCACACCTCCTGTGTTCCTTACATTGTATTCAAGTTCTTCAAAACGCAAATGACCTCTTTACTTAAAAAATTGTTGCTACTACCCCCAAACCCCAAATTGTTTGTGTCATTCCACAATTCCCAACCTTCATTTACTGTACAACCAAATACCAAGTGATACTTGGTTTTTAATCCCATATATCTTCAATGGTTTTTAAGCTGGGGATGGTAGAGGCGAGGCAGCCCATATGCATGCAGCTATGCACATATTGGGGGACTGTAAACGACAGACTATGGTGATTGAAACCGCTCCATAGGGCACTTCCTATTGCAGCTGTACCAAGCTTTGTTGTGGGATTCAGACAATCTGCTTCTATGCCCAGATTTTTTCTTTTTTTTTTCTTTTGCCATTTGGGCTGCTGCTTCTCTGGGCTGGTTCTGGGATGGTTCTATCACTACTTCTGATACAGCAACAGCAGTAGCAGCACAGGGTCTGCTTGAGAATCAGCAGTGTCCCCCCTCCCCCCCCCCCAGCGCTCCTTGTTATGTGTGTATGAGGCAATGATCTATCTTGCAGGGTGCTCTGTGACTTAGATAAGTTTCCTAGCCAACAGCATGTCATTGCAGGGAAATACATTGAAGCTAGTGTAGTCAGAGTGTCTGTCAGTTCTGCCCCATCACTCTTTGTGCTTCAAACCTCTGAGTAGGGGATTGTCTACCCGCGTATAGAGTCTATAGTGGTTGTTGTACAGCATATATATAAATATATAAATATAGTGGGGGCCTGGTGGAAATTTGAATTAGGTGTATTACTGAGTTTACTTTTTTCCTCACAGCAAGCTATTGATGGATAAAATGTCAGTTCCGAGTGGAAGTGATGGCAATCGGCCTACGCCGAAACATCGCAGTGGTGCAGCCAAATGGAAGTTAGCTAAGGAGAAGGAAGAAAAAGAGACCAAGATACCGAAGATTACATCTTTCTTAAGAGAGACACTTCCAAGGAGGAAGGTCATAGTGTAGGTGAGTGACATCTGCCATGTTACTGGAGAGGAAGATGTGAGAATAGAGTCAAAAGGACAAGACAGTGATGATGAACAAGGTGATGAAGAGAGGGAAGCACGGGATGTAATGACTGTTAACAAAAGTGGAGAGAGTGAAATGACAGGCAATCAAGGGGAGACAGTAAGTGAGATTAGTGTGCCTGAAGACAGTAGGGCCTCAAAAAAATATCCTACTGACAAAGCACACTTCAGTGAACCACTTAGTACTCAAGACAAGCACTTCATCATTTTGTTAGAGGGATGTGGGAAATCTCTTGCGAGATGGGAAGGCACAGGACCAAGCACCCACACCCCCACAGACACGCTCCCCAGGAGGTAAGAACCTGGCACAGTTTCCAGGTTCACTCAGGAGCTTCAGTATGCCCGTCAGGATAGTGTTTTGGCCCTTGAAATCCACAAGGGATTAGGCCTTCAAAGTTTTGTTTCATCTGTGAAAAGACTCTGTCCAGTGTAGCCAAGAACACACTGACTCTGAATCTTTCTTCTGCAGATGTTAGTCTTTGGTCTTCACAGAGCTCATCATGAAACCGCTTCACCCTTGGTGCACATCACTCTTCAAACTCCTGAGATATTTGTTTTAGACATTTCAACAGCAGTTTTGCGAAACAAGACATACTGACTTCTGGCCTCTTGCAAATTAGTATGAGTGGTCTGGAGTAGAGCTGCAGATTTGCTGAGGTCACTTTGTGGAGACTGCAGCTGCTTTGAAACACAGTTGATAGATTCTAAAAATTTTGTGAGCAGTACAACAAGAAAGACAAACTAGAACTGCTCCATTTTAGCTTTCAGAGCTCTTGCCTACACAATTTCATTCTTCTTCTTGTTCAGGAGTATTTCCTGGGTAAGCACCTTGAGGATATCAGTGAAGCAGTAGTGTAGGGCCACTAGAGAGTCATATCGTGATGACCACCTTGTTGGACACAGTGTTTTCAGTGTGATGTTTGACTCAGAAGTAAACAAGGACAATGTACGCCATTGCTTGATGCTGTGAGCAAAGAATGTGTAGAGCTGTTCTACTACTCCAAAGAAAGTCCTCACTTCTGGAACATAAGACACAGCATCATTCAAGACTACATTTAAGTTGTGTGTAGCACAGTGGACATATGATGCTTTGGGCTGTTGATCAATAATTCTGGTTTGCACACCACTATACACACCACTCATAGTTGCAGCTCAATCATAATCTTGGCCTCACAGTTTTACAATGTCTAGTCCATTACTTTAAATGCTGCTTAACTTAAAATAGTTTGTGTCAAACCAGCTGCTCATTGGTTTTCCACTTCAACAATGCCCAAGAAAGATTCTCATATTTTTATATCAATTGGTGTTCTTTGATCATCTGTCTTAGTAGACGCACAGCGGATTACCTAACTGAGCTGATCCTCTTCCCAATATTTTGGGTTGTTTCCATGATCACAGAAAAAAATGGAACTTTGTTGTCATCATTAATTATTTCATCCCTGACATGCTTTGAGAGTATGCCAATCAGTTCATTCTGCACATCAGGACTCAGGTATTTTATTGTTCCTTCTGGCATACTTAACTTGTTCAATACTGAGTCGTATTTTCCAACAAGTGACACAATTGAATTAAAATTCCCATGGTTTCCACTTGAGCTTGCATTCTCCCTGTAACCTCTAAATGGCAGGTTGGACAAAGCCAGGGTCAGTGTGACATTGATAATTCTATCAAGCACTTGCCTCCAAAAATTTGTCTTTTTCCTAATAGCATCTTCTAGATCCTTTGTCACCGTTTTGTTCAAACGCCACTGCTGAAGAACCATGCTACACTGGAGGTGGGCAACTGAGACTTCATTCAACTCTATTTTATTTTTCAGATGACACAAGGCACAAATTCCTTTTTCCAAGTCCACTCTCTGTCCTTAGTCAAAAAAGCCAACATGCCTGGCAGTAGACATGGTTTGATGTTGGGGAGTAGCAGAACCACGGTCGTTGAAGTTCCACACCAGCTTTGTTTACTGTTGTGTAAAAAGATTCTGAAAAACTTCTCTTCTGGTTGCTGAAGTCCCGTGCAAATGGCCCTGATGGCCAGCAAAGCCCATTTGAAATGTGTCAGAGTCCACCCCCGTGCTTCGAGTCCCCGCCGGCAGCCACGGTCATGGGCTCTAGGGCCCCCGGATGCCACACAGAACCCCACTGCGGGGCCGCTCACTCCCCCTGCCAGCACAGACCCAGAGTTTGAAGAGCGACGTGCACCAAGGGTGAAGCGGTTTCATGACGAGCTCTGTGAAGACCAAAGACTAACTTCTGCAGAAGAAAGATTCAGAGTCAGTGTGTTCTTGGCTACACTGGACAGAGTCTTTTCACAATTGAAACAGCACTTGGAAGGCCTAAATAAAGTGGTTTCTACATTTGCTGGTCAGCCATCAACACCGACAGTAGGAATGGGCGAACGCGGTTCGGAGGTTTGGAGTTTGGCCCGAACTCGGCCTGTTTGGATGACTGAACCCAAACCCGAACCCAAACACAAACATACCAACAGAACCAAACACCGAACGTTGAAATGGCCGAACAGTTCGGTCAGTTCGGATCGCGTTCGGGTGAGTTCGGGTGGCAAAAAAAGGTTAACTGTAAGGTGACAGGGAGGTGTAGAACTAGTCACTGAGGAGCAGACTTGTAGTACTAGTCACTGAGAGCAGACACCAGAGGTGGAGAGGCTTGCAAGAAATGAAACTATGTGACTCCCCTCTTCCCAACACCTTCTGATCTAGTCACTGTTCCTGAATAGCAGGTGTTGAGTAGGATTATTAGATTGCTTTAAGTTTCATTTCAGTTTTGTACTGAAATTAAACTTAAACCTTAAACTAAAAACCTTGTGTTTGTGATTCCCCCCCATCCAATATAGAGATAGTTAGATATATATATATATAGAGAGAGAGAAAGATAGGTTAGGGATAGTAGTTGTAGGAGCTAGCTTAGTGGTAGAGAGAGCGGTAGTGATTTAGTTTTAGTGTTTGTAGGAGTAGGCCTGTGTACTTATTAGATAATCCATTTAGTTCATAGCATTTAGAATAGTTAATAGCAGTTAGATTTAGTGTAGATA
>QEPC01007577.1:70609-81492 GCA_003113815.1 Sphenodon punctatus | reverse complement strand
TGCTGAGTGGCGCAGCGCAGGCTGTTGTGTTGCCGCCCTGGGTGGAGCTTGGGCCTCAGGGGGTGGGGCTGCATCCAACGTGCCAGCCCCCGTGGGCGGGGCTGGCATCTGGCAGCGCACGTTGTTTGCGTTGTGGGAGGATTGGGGCTCCGTTTGTGGTGCCACTGTCTGCGGCGGGACTGCCGCCCCCGCATCGGGGATTCTTGATGGATGTTGGCGGCATCTTCCCCGTGTCCCCCTGACACTCTCTCATTATTATTCCAACCCCTGGGGCAATCTCTGCAAGTTGTCACCCTGTAACATAGGGTAGTGCAAACTGCCAGTGTCTGCTTGCTATTTCATCTACCTCACATGGTGCCAGCAGCCCACTCTGGGGCACATGCTGCAAGCTGAGGCCTTGAATTTGTGTCTTGCAAGCTGTATATATAAAAAGATTCAGTGCAGTGGCAGTGGCTGGAGTGCACTGGCCAATGCCACCCATTATAGAGAACCAGAGAGAGAGAGAGAGAGAGAGGCACCCTACTGCTAGAACAAGAAAGAGAAAGGTAGCCCACTGCTAGAATGAGAGGGAGACATACTGCTGCCCATGCCACCACCCACCACAGAGAGGCACCCTGCAGCTAGAATGATATAGAGACATGCTGCTGCCCATGCCGCCACCTGATAGAGAGGCACCCCGCTGCTAGAACGAGAGAGTAGAAGATGCCCCATCACTCAGGGACTTTCCAAGGCTGCATTGCCCATATGGAACGATCTCTCTGTGAGCAGAAGATGCCCTGCCACTCAGAGGTTTCAAAATGAATAACCACCAACACCTGTAACCAAGTATTATATCACACCTCAAGCTTCCCAAGGATGCCCCCCGTGGGGTGATCTCTCTGTGAGCAGAAGATGCCCCACCACTCAGGGCATGAGCGGCAGTATGGGTGTCGGGGAATTGGCAAGTCCGCTTGCACTTCTGCCACTGGTGGCAGCCCACCGCCTAAGATTAAGAGACCCTCCAAGCTGCGGGTCTTATCAGGAGAAGAAGCTGCAGAGATTTTGGAAATGGTATCTGTGGAAGGCAGGGAACACCAGCCTTCCACTAGCAGTGGCACTGGACGAGTGAGCAAAGGGGGGTGGGAGGTGCAGCAGCAGCAGTGCACCTCTCCTGTCTGCAAGTTGAGACCCCAGTACATCTTGGGGTTAATACTACCAGTGCTGCTGCTGCTGCTCATGCCTGTCTGCCTGCCCGCCTGCTCCTCCGCTACCACCTGGTGCTGCCCGCTGCTGCCTTTGTCAGAGCCTCTCTTACTCTCTCTGGCACACCCACAAACACACACAAGTCCTTCCCCTCCTGGGGGCTGTCTGCAAGTTGAGACCCCGGCACATCTTGGGGTTAATACTACCAGTGCTGCTGATGCTCATGCCCATCTGACCACCTGCCTGTTCCTCCTCTTCTGCTGCCACCTGTTGATGCTTTTCCACCCACTGATGCTGTTGCCCAGTGCTGCTGCTGCTAGAGCCTCTCTCTCTCTCTCTCTCTCTCTCTCTAGCACACACACACAGATACCCTGACACATAAACAGACTATCACACATGCTATCTAGCTCTGAGGAAGGTAAAGAGCAAGAGCAGTAGTGGGGACCCGGGGAACCTTTCCCTTCAAGGGGCTCCTTTGAAAATTAGTTCAAGCTACAATGGCTGGTAACAAATATAACTTTTAGTAAAGAATTAATTTTTTTTTAACAATTAAGTAAACATTTGAATTCTGTACAAAAAAGAAGAAAATACTAATTACAAAGATTCTTCTCCCTCTGGCACATTTGGGAAAGGGGACAATGGTCCATGGGCAACTGGTGCAGAGACCTCAGGGACCTGCAGCCCATGCTCACTTGCAGCCTCTAGCACGCCCTGCCAGTGTGCAAGGGAATTGCGGTCCGCCTCCAATGCCTTCTGTTCTCACAGGAGGTACTTGGCGTATGACTTTGCTTCCACTCCCTTCTTTCCACAGCCCAGCACTGCCCATGCAGATTTTCTTTAAGAGCCCTCACCAAGGACTGAAACCCATGCAGAAACTCGTGGGTGATTTTTTTCCTCACAGATATAAAGAACAAGAAGTGCCACACCGGGTCAGACCAATGGTCCATCAAGCTCTCCACAAGCAGCCAATCTCTATCTCTGGGGAGGGCTACCTCACAGGTCATAATGGACAATCCATTCCCTGTTGTTCCAGCCCCCTGCCTCACCTTGCGTTGTGCAAAGCCGCCTTGTGGATCTTCAAAATACTTCCACACTAAGGATTTTTTGGGCCTGCTTTGGCTCCAGCACCTTGGTCTTTTTGGGCTTTCAGTTTTGCCAGCATCAGCCTCTCTGAAACAAGAACACATATCACCTACATAATATTATGCAATCATGGTGATGCCTCCAGTCCTTCCCAGCCCAATACCCTTCCATCCACACCAAGTGGATGAATGGTGCTTCTGCCTCATTGTCGCTTTCCCTTTCTCCCACCTACACCACTTCCTGCGGTGCTGTCTGCAAGTTGAGACCCTGGCATGTCTTGGGTGCTACTACCAGTGCTGCTGCTGCTCGTGCCTGCCTGCCCGCCTGCTTCTCCACTGCCACCTGGTGATGTCTGCTGCTGCTGCAAGAGCCTCTCTCACGTACGCTCTCTCTGGCACACCCACAAACACAAGTCCTGCCCCTCCTGGGGTGCTGTCTGCAAGTTGAGACCATGGCACATCTTGGGGTGCTACTACCAGTGCTGCTGCTGCTCATGCCTGACTGCCTGCCCACCTATGGTGCAGCTCACTCTAAACAACAATATTCTTGTGCCTCCCTCCTCTAAGTCCTATGGAAAATGAAAGAAAGAAAAACAGTTTTTACAAACTTGGCACCTCCTCTGCCCTGCTCCTCCTCTGATGAGGAGCCCAACTCCACCACCTCCTGGGATGATCCAGCCTGAACCTCTTCCTCCATGGCTTCATCCACCTGGACCTTTTTCCTGCTTCCTTCCATCAGGCAAGGACTCAAAAAACCACAGACACACTCACACACCACCACAAACCACACACAACCAGCGAGCCAGCCAGCCACACACACACCACCACATAGTCAATCGAAGTTCTGTTTCCATTTTTCGTCTCATTTCCAGTTCTGCACACTAATGACAACAAAAACAATACCAAAACCAAAATCTTTGTTGGAAGAAATCAATATCGATAATGACACCGATAATGAAAAATGACATTTTGTTACTAACAACAACTAAAATGACAGGTTTTTAATAACAATAATGATAACGATAACAAACAACATGGGTGCCTGGTGTACACCTCTAAAGCATAGTGCCCATCTTCAAAAAGGGGGAAGAGGACCCAGGAAATTATAGACCAGTCAGCCTGACTGCAGTAACTGGAAACTTATTAAAACAAATGATAAAGCAATAAATTTGTAATCCTCTACAGGGAAATGGAGTGATTGCCAGTCACCAACATGGATTTGTTATGAACAAATCATGCCCGACCAACCTTTCTTCTTTGACAGGGTTTAGTAAATAAGAAGAATGCAGTGAACATAATACAGCTCCACTTTCGTAAAGCTTTTGCCCCAGTTTCACATGATGTTCACACTATTGCCACTATCTCACACTTTCATCCAGATTCTCCTCCTAGCTACTGAGGTGTGCAGTCTTCATGACTGCAACCATGGCTATAATATTAGGGGGGAGATTACTCTCAACCCCTACCACCACAGGACCACTGGCAAACTTTGACAGGTACATCAAAGGTAATAGAGGGGGACACATTCCCTTCAAACACCCTCCCTCAGTAGTTGTGGCCATGTGCATTGGAGACAACAGGAAGAGTGTCTGATTATGTCAGAGTAGGAATTTGTCAGACCCTGGGACAGAACCTGGATCTGCTTCCTAACAGATCTGTGCATATTAGATTTTTTTAATACATCCGCACTGAATGGTGCTTGGAACTCTTCACAGCATCATTACAATAAAATAAAATAAAACTCCATAAAACAATTAAAAATCTATGTAAGATCCATTTTCAAACAGTTTAAAGGGTGAAGCTAGAGGGGGAGGGGAAAAAGAACATCAAGGGGAACCAACAATGGATCAGTGGATTTTGTTGACAGACTGCTAAAAAATTCTGTTCATTCATTTCATTTATTGATTATTAAGCTGAGCCATAAGCTATAGCCACATAAAACCACACACAAACACAAACAAATGTAAAATATTTCAAATACCTACGTACAGCATGTACATAACTGAATAACCAGGATGGAAAAATATTTTCTAAACTCCCAAATAACTAACAAGTATGTAATAAGACTAAAAATAAGTTAACCCCACCACCCGTCACATAGATGACGGGGAACTGGGGTCCATACTTAATTTACAATTCAAAAACGACTGCCGGGCAAGGAATGCCTGAATCAGAAATTTGGCTATCCGCTGTAAAAATGGACCCTCAGATAACGCATACTTCAGGAGACAATTAACAGTTCTACCAGGATATTTCTCTAGGAAGGATGTTAAATACTTCCTCCTCAAGATATCGTACAGATGGCATTCAAAAAGTATATGTTGTGTAGTTTTGACTGATTGACTGTCGAACGGACAGAGTCTTTCCAAAAAGGGCGTCCAGTCCAATCTCCCTTTGTACACCCTGGAGGGCAACGCATTGACTCGTGCACATAATAGTAAATATTTACCCCTTGATGATATGTCCAGTGCCAAATAGGGGGCCATAGCCTCAAAACCCAGAGTCCACATATGGTAATCCAGGAGATGCCGGGTTGCATGCGTGTTAGCAAGATCTCGCTGCCTAGCAATGTTTCTGATCCAGCTAATCACATCCCTTTGCACGCACCCAGGGGGCTGACCCTGAATATAAAACATAGAAAATTCCAATCACTCCAGATAATGCTCAACACTGCATGTCCAAGGGTCCTTAAAGCGATCCTTAAACAAATAGTGTTCTAAACCCACCTCACTCCGACCCACATCGTGGCTCCGGAACCAGAATTTAATGGTTTGCTGCCAGACCACTGAGTCCCAATCCACTTGACCCACCTCCAATCTGGTCGTCGATGCCGGAGTACCTCTGGGTATCCTCAAGAGCCTTTGGAAGAAGGCAAACTGGGCCTTGTTCAGTGAATATTTTGATAAAGGCCTCCATAACTCTACTCCATACATAAGGGCCGGTGCAACTTTCCCATAAAGTACCTGGATAGCTAAACCTGGGGTGACTTTTTCGGTTTTCTTAAATAGCCTCAATATCGCCAGGGATGGAGCCTTTGAGGCCTCTATCACCCTACTGATATGGGAATTCCAGCTCCCAGTATCCTGGAAGCATATACCCAGATTTTTAAACTGAGATACCTGTTGGATTGGTTGTTTATCAAGCTCCCACCCATATACTTCCTTTCCTTGGAGAAAACCATAACCTTAGACTTATGACAATTTAATTCTAGCTTATTTTCCTGGCAGTAAACTGCGTCACGCCTCAACTGACTGAGTAAACCCAACCTAGTCTGGGAGAGCACAGCAAGATTGTCTGCATACAGTAGACAACCCAGAGGTGCCTCCCACAACCTAGGTGGGAAGAGCTCCGCTACTGCCAAAAGCGGGGCTAAATCATTTAAGTACAAGTTGAAAAGGGTGGGGGCAAAGACACACCCCCGCCTCACCCCTCGGTGGGTATCCACATTACCCGAGAGATGTCCTTCTCTGTTCAACCTGACCTGCAATAACTTCTAGCAGGATTGAGCTATGCTGGGTATCCGGGTTCTTATATAGTTTCCAGAAATGGTCTTCCCATGATCCTGCTGGCACAGGATAACAACTCACAAAGACCCTCCCTTTCCCAGGGTCAGCCATCAGTCTCCAGAAGGCCTTGGAATTTTTTGCCCGTGCTACTATCAAAATTTCCTGCCAGTGGTGTTGCGAATACATCTGTTTCTTTTGCTTAACAAGTAACTTATACTGCCATTTAAGCCTAAAGAATTCTTCAGGAATGACTGAGTGGGCAGTCTGTCGATATTGTCTATAGACAAGGCGATACGCCTTCCGAGCCTGTCTACATTCCTCATCAAACCATTTAGGGTTACCCCTTGGGCTGATGTTCCTGTTGTGAGCTGTCCTATAGGCCTTTAAATATCGGGTTATATCTATGACCAAGCCATCAAAAATAGGAGCTGCCTCTGACGTATCTAGGGCAGTAAGCAGGGCATCTCTCTGTTCCCTACACCCCTCTGCCCACAGAAACCCTCGGACTAGTTCTGCTAAGGCAGGCGACCACCTAATTATAGGATTATAACCTCCTTCATAATAAATTTCTAGCTCGCCTGGTCCCAGGCCGATTGTGAAAGCCAATGGGAGGTGGTCCCTAATAGTAGGGGCATCTACCCTAAAAGTCCGTATTTTATTAACCAAACTTGGGGTAACTATGACATAGTCCACCATGCTAGACCTTTGGTGGCCAAGGAAAGTGAACTCACCTTTCTGGTCCTGATACCCTGAACCATTCAAAATGCACAATGAAAGGGCCTGTACGAGCTTAGCCAGCCAGATACCGGAAGAGTTTATCTTCGGGTCCTTTGAGACCCTAGTGCTTAGAAATGGGTGCCTAGACTGTATATCTATCTCCACATAGGGAAGCAACTCCTCATCTGCTACTCCTAGCCTAGCATTCAAATCCCCCTGTAGAATTACATAGGCCTGTAGATGTGTCAAAAATACATCCTCCATAAAGGCCTGTAAAGTGTCCCATATCTGCTTATCAGAGGGTCCTGCATTTGTAGAGGGGATATAAACATTAATGAAAACTATCTGTTCTGATCTTCCTACACATCTGCCGTTCCTACACTCACATCTGATGGGAATGGGCCCTAGCCCTGAGTTCAGCCCCCTCACCCAGAAATGGGAACAACATTGAAATCTTAAGGTTATGCCATAGCCTTAAGGGAGAAGAATAGGGAGAAGAAGAAAAAAGTTTATTTAAAGAGATAAGGCCAAGAGGTGCACTTCTGTCAGCCAAGGCTTTGCAACCTAAGATGCTACAAGAGGAAGGGGTTCAAAGGAGGTGGGTTCCAGGCTGGTCCTTTATATTCTTCAAGTGAAAAATAACAACTTACAAAAAGCTTGAAATGACAGTTCTCTGTTGAGGTGGGAACTGCTCCTTAGAATGGCTTCGGGGTCGGTTACCTACAACATCCACCGTTGCTAGGTGGAAGAACCAGAAGTGTTTTTATCACTTTATAAAATGTGACCCTTGGTTTTCCAATAAACAGGGTCTTTTGCTAAACTTAGTTCATGCCCAAACCAATCATCTTGTACTGTGGAATGGTTTGCTGCTGCTACATCACTCGTCATTTCAAATTCTACTAGGCATTTATTGTGGAGCTGATCCATTGTGTTTGCTTTCAAAAGACCATTAAACAAAATATCATTAAGATGTGTCCAGCACTTTTGTTGTTTTCATTTCTTCATCCTGAGGAGGGAACCTCTTCCTCATATAATCCAATTCTGTCACATAATAGCACAGACAATCTGTGCAAATCTATCAAACAAAACCCATCACCATCTTTAACTTCATTGGAATAAAGACACTTTCTGGTCATAAAACAACAAAGACATCTTCATTGGGAAGCTGCAATGATGATTCTTTGTAATTTAATTCAAGACTGCTTGATGCCTTCTGAACAACTTCAGTTTCACCAACCTACCAAGAACATATTTGTGTAGTGTATGGAGTATGTCATAAAGACTATCAATCAGAGACATTTTATTTTGCAGCATCCTACTTAAATTGTGAAAAACTGGTAAAGTTGCTTGGAGAGACATGCAGTAGCATTTTACTTTAGGAGAGCACAATGTTTGAGTGATCAATTTCACTTTGTTATCTTGCATTTGAGATTTGAAACAGGACATCAGTGCTGGTCATCCTAAAAGAAGTCTTTCCAAAGAAGGTAGCAGATTCAACCAATGATTCCCCGCATGCATTAAAATTGCCAGAGCTTCATAGTCATGCAAAAAATGGAATTCTTACCATTCTTCTTTATGTTTGGAGCTATTAAGAAAACAATTCATTTTTATCGCTAGAGCTTTAAAGGCAACTTCAGTCTTGTTTAGCAGCAGTCTTGAAAAAAGGTGGGTTATGTGGCAAGGACAGTCTACTGAACATGTCATGAGCCATTGGCGGGTGGAGGCAGCTACTAGCACAACTACAAGATCCATCCCACCTCCCCCCCTTCTGTAACCGACCCACCTAGATGCCTGTCCTTATCTCCCACCCCCTCTCTCCCCCTTCCCTCTCACCTGCTTCACCTCCTACTTCTTTCCCCTCTCCTCCTGCCACCCAGTAAGCCGGTCATCTCTCCCCACCGTCCCCCCACTTCTTGCCCCCAGCCCCTCTGCCCAAGTGCCCATCTCCCGCCAATCCCATTGCCCCCCTTCCCGTAACCTTATCCCCATTCCCTGTCTCCCCCCTGATCAACTCCCATTCTCCTGTTCCCTCTGGAACGGTCGCCCCTCTGCTAATAAAACCCCTTATATCCATGATCTTTTCTTCTCTCACTCCCTTCACCTTCTCACCCACACTGAAACCTGGATCTCCCCCACTGACTCTGTCACCCCTGCCACCCTCTCCTATGGAAGTCTCTCGTTCTCCCACCAGCCCTGCTCCGAAGGCCGGGGTGGTGGTGTAGGCCTCCTCTTCACCTCTTCCTGCCAGTTTCAACCCCTCCCCCCTCTCTCCTTCCCCTACTTTGAGGCTCACTCTGTATGCCTCTACTCCCCTCTCCACCTCTGTGTTGCTGTCATCTACAACCCCACCCCCGGCTCCCTCTCCTCCTTTCTCTCCGAGAGTTCGAGTCCTGGCTCACCCTATTCCTCTCTGATGACATCCCCACACTCGATATTCATGTTGATGCACCCTCTCAGTCTTGCATCTCCCGCTTCCTCTCCTTAGCCTCCTCCTTTAATCTTCACCTCTGGACTAGCTCCCCCACCCACATGGATGGGGTCACTCTCTTGATCTCATGTTCTCTAGGAACTGCTCTGTCTCCGATCTCTCCTTCGAGCCCCATCCCATATCTGACCACTTCCTTGCCTCCTTCAACCTCTCCCACTGCTCCCCCTCCTCTTCCCCATCTCCCCGTCCCTTCCGCGATCTGGTGGCCATTGTGCCCCAGGACTTTGCCTCCTACCTCTCTCTTCTCCCCTTGGTCTTCTCCTCCTCCTCCCCCGATTCTGCCATCTCCACCTTCAACTCCTCTCTCACCTCCACCCTCGACTCCCTTGCCCCCCTCTCCTCTGGCCCAGCTTGCTCCCATAACCCTCGCCCTTGACTCACCCCCACTATTCGCCATCTCCGCTCCTGCACCTGGCCTGCTGAACGTCTCTGGTGCAAATCCCACTACCGCGCTGACTTCCTCCACTTTAGATTCTGCTTCTCATCGCTCAACTCTGCTATCTTCCTCACTAGACAGCAGTACTATGCCTCATATATTGAGTCCTGCTCCCGGGACCCTCGCCGCCTCTTTTCCACCTTTGACTCCCTTTTCAACCACCATGCCCCTGTCCTCCTCTTCCCTCTTCACTCAGGATCTTGCTCTCTTTTTCACCTCTAAGATTGACAAGATCCGCCTGGATATCACTCCCAAGTCCTCTCACCCTACCATTCCCTCCCTCTCCCTCCTTCCTTCCCACCTCCCTTGAGGAAATTGCCTCCCTGTTCGCCTCCTCAACCCCTCCACCTGCCCCCTGGACCCACTTCCTGACCTCCACTGCTTCCACCGTCATCCCTCCGCTCCTGCACATCATCAACCTTTCCCACCCTACAGGCTCCTTCCCCCCTGCCTGGAAACATGCCACTGTCTCCCCCATCCTCAAGAAGTCCACTCTGGATCCCTCTGAACCCTCTAATTACCATCCTGTCTCTCTCCTCCCTTTTGCTTCCAAACTCCTTAGTAGGAAGGGGAACACTAGTCATCAAACTGATCATTATCAGTTTGACAGGTCATGTGGGGTCCTATGTCAGCGGAAGTCCTGCCCTCCTGGGGCCGTAAGTCCCGCTTTGGGACGAAGTGACGTGGGTAAGTGGAAGTGACGCAGAAGGGGGTCATGCTTCCGGGTCAGGGAGGTGGAAACCAAAAGGTTCCCACCCCCCTGAACTCAGAAGGTCCTTGTGCTTGACTTTGGGGGGCTCTGCTTGTGGGTCAGGGTGACTGGAACCAAAGGTTCCAGCCTCCCTGAACTCACAAGGTCCTTTGAAGAGGGCTGTGTAATGCCTCTAGGAACTCCGTAGAGTGAGATGGACCAGCAGGTATGGGTTTTGTGAGGATCGGAGCCACTTTATGGTGCGGGGTTCGGGGTAGGGTGACTTGTAGCTATTCGGTCATGTAACCCCTCTACGAGCTCAGCGGAGTGAGGTGAACCATTCAACATAGGTTTCATCATCCTAGCCCACTCCATCTTGGAGAAAATCGGGTCCAATGGGGTGGGGTTTCCGGGGTAGGATGAGTCGCAGAAAGAGGGTCATGTGAGAGTTCAGATGACTCAGGAGTGTGAGCCGAACCAATCAGCGAAGGTCTCATCATTCTAACCTGCCTCATTGCAGAGATCTGACCTAGGGGGGTCTCAAACTGCTCACCACGCCATCCCGTGACCAATTGGAAAGGTTTGTGGAGCTGTAGTCCCGCCCCCTAGGGGTATGAAAGAGGTGGGGGTGTGTGCCATTTTCTGATACAGAGAGTTGATCGCTACCACTTACACGGAAAAACTGAAATGGCTTTCCATGCTGATACAACGCCTTTGAGGCCTATGGAGTTGACTAACCCTCCAGAGGTAGTGAGATGGTTATACAGAAAATGCTACATTT
>QEPC01007577.1:45825-59534 GCA_003113815.1 Sphenodon punctatus | reverse complement strand
CCCCCCATGCCTGGAACTCCCTCCCTGTCCACATCCGCCTTGCCCCCTCCCTTCATACCTTCAAATCTCTCCTTAAAACTCACCTCTTTCGCTCTGCTCTGTCTGACTCTTTATCGTGCTGAGCCACTATTCCTATACCTACGATCGGTTTATCCTTATCCTTGCAACATGGACCTGCTTGCTGTCATTCTCATCGTAACCAAGCCAAGTACGTGCACTTGAGACCTCGCATCTTCATGAATGTTAGACCCCTTGTCCCTCTGTTCCCCTTCCTAAGTCTCTCCCCCAGCTCCTGTCTCTCAGATTGTAAGCCCTAGGAGCAGGGACCATGTCTGTTTTATTACTTTGTAAAGTGCCAGGTACACTGCTGGCGCTATATAAATGTTTGTTAATAATAATAATAATAATAATAAACGTCCTTGCCGACCATATAACCAATATCTTTTCCTGTGGCCCCAGTCCTGAAAAGATTTATTCCTTGTGTTTTGTTTTGGGCACTCCAGAGCCCAGGTTACATTTCACAGTTGAATGGGGCATCACTTCCACCTATGTTCTCAGTGCCCAAAGTTATAACACCCAGTTGGGTTACTCCGCACAGGGGAACCAACATACCTTCACTCCCATGTTGTCTGTCCTTGGCGGGATGCTGTCAAGGTTCTCCACTGCTCTCTCCTTAACTGTTGTCCTCACTGTCGCAGCTTGGGCTCCACATGATTCCATAAAGGCACTGTTGATCTCATGTGCGAGTGCCATCATCCATTTGCCATGTTGTTGCTTCAGATCCACATCTTGGTGTCCATGGAAGTGAATTTCCTAGCTCCAGTCTCTTGCTCAAATTGTGTCCAGGTGAGCTCTCCATGACTGTCCTTGTGCACCATCTCTTCTCTGCTGGGTATACTCTTCCAGCTCAGCCTACTTCTCACTGCGAAGTTTGTTGGACGTAATCATCTATGCTGCACACCGCCCCCGTACAGGTCCAGCTCCCTCCAGACTGTTGGTGTGAGGGACACCGTTAGAGCTTCCCACAATCTCCATGACATTTGCAACAGGGTAGCGGTGCCAGGGATAAGTATTGTCAGGATTGAGGCCCAATGACTCAGTTTCTCATAAGAATTAGCTCATATGGTCTTTATTTCAGGTATGCACAGCTCTCAACCTTTCAGCGAGTCTATCTAATGTCTGGCATGCAACCCCTCCTGCCACCAAGCCCTAACTAGCCCCAGTCCAGCCAGATCTCTCTTGTGGACTTTAGTCTATAACATAGTCCTTAGCTCAAGCCAGGCAATTCCCTCAGGCAGACTCTTCACAGTTCGGAGCCAGGAGCAGCCCTCCAGGCTCTCAGGGCTTCCAGGTTTCTAAGCCTGCTGTGACAAGCACTAGTCTCAATCTCCCAAAGCCTCCAGCCACAGTGTATAGGCTGAACACAAACTTCACTCAGTCTCTACTCAGGTGAGGTAACGACAGCCTTCCAAATGAGCCTCAGGTGCCTCCTTCTCTCGCTGCACCTTCTTCTGGCTTTCAGAGCCCGTTAGGGAGAGCTCTTGTCTTGCTCCAGTCTCTCACACACTTACAGGTTGTGTAAGCTCCCAGTCTGTTAGGCTCTCAAGCTGGAGCTCCTTCCTCCTTTGTCTCCAGGCACAGACTGCCTTCCTCTCTCCAAGCAGCCTTGTTATAAGGCCAAAGTGTTTGTGGCTAGCCCTCTGGGTCCTGCAGCCTTAAAGGGCTAACAGCCTTCCACTTTCCATAATGCTGCTTATGGGGTTTTCCTATTTTACTGACTGACTCAGCTAAGCCTTCACCCAATCACCACCCAGCCTTCTTCACATGTGTTCAAGCTGAACCTTACACTCTCTTAAAGGAGCAGCAGTTCTGTTAAGCTGCACTCTGCCACACCAGCCCATCCACCCACAACCATACCTTCCCCACCAAAGTGATTGCAGCAATCCAAAGCACCCTCCTCTGAAACCCAATCCAGCTCACCCACCCACAACCATACCCTCCCCCCCACCCATAACCATTCGCTCCCTCCATTCAAGTGATTTCAGCAAACCAAAACACCCCCGAAACCAAAATCCCAAATGTAAACCTATCCCCATACCTCCCCTCCAGTTTGATGATGAGCCATTTGATAATCACTCTTTGAGTACAGTTCTTCAACCATCATGAATCCACCTTGTTGTAGTGTCTTACAGCCCATACTGTGTAAGTTTGTCAATGAGAATCTCATGTGAAACTTTTTCAAATGCTTTGCTGAAATCAAGATTTTTATTTTAAAATTTATTTTGTATTTTATGCCGCCCCCTCATGCACAGCATCTCAGGGTGGCTAACAACATTTTAGAACAAATAATATTGTAACATTTAACATTTAAAATAACCCAACAGTAAAACCAATAAAAACACACCCTAACCCAACCCATCCATCCTGTTTCCTTCAGCAAAGGCCCGGCAGAACAGCCAGGTCTTACGCTGTCTACAGAAAGAAGGGAGGTCTACGGCTAGGCACCCCTCCAATGGGAGGGAGTTCCACAGTCATGGAGCAGCCACTGAGAACACCCTCCTCACAGTTGACACCCAGGAAACCCGGGGAACCTCAGGGAGGGCACCGTCCCCTCCTCCACAGCATTCCCCTCTTCCACTAAAGGAGTTACTCTAGCAAAGGAGACAAGATTAGTCTGACATGGCTTATTCTTGACAGATCTATGCTGGCTACAAGCAATTATTGCATTGCCATTAAAGTGCTTATAGATTGTCTTATAATCTGTTCTAGTATCTTCCCTGGTATTGAAGTCAACCGGACTGATCTATAATTTCACCAATCCTCTTTCTTCTCTTTTTTAAATATAGGAACAACATTTGCCACTCTCTGGTTTTCTGGCACCTGACTTTTTCCCAAGTGTTCTCAAAGATAATTTATAGAGGTTCTCAGAGTACTTCAATGGGTTCTTTCAGCACACTAGCGTGTAATTCACCCAGCCCTGAAGACTTGAATTCATTCAAAGTAGCCAGGTAGTCCCTGACCACCTCTTTGTAAGAGAGTTATGCCTGTCCAGTTGGAGAATAGGCACAGTCCACGTACAACTAGACAATACATCTTGCATTACAATTCCCCCCCCCAAAATAAAAAATCCTAAGTATAACAGTAGTTGGGTTATGGAGTAGGCTATAAAGGGGGGAATCTCCTTCACTGACTGCTTTCAAAAGCTGGCTAGATAAGCATCTGTCTGTGAGGCTGGAGTTATCAGAACATTGGATAAGGGGGTTGGACTAGATGACCCTTGACATACCTTTCAGACCGTTATTAATTATTATTATTATTATTAGGAAGCATTTATATAGCACAAGCAATGTACCTGGTGCTTTGATTTTGATTCTGTGATTCAAATTGGCAAGTACCTGACCTTTGATTCTATTATTCAAATAGCCAGTCACAGACTGCAAGAAATGTGCAAAAAGTTCCATCAAGTAGTTTGGATGACAAATCCATATATGGAAGCCAGTTAGTTTGCTGACAAAACAAAAAGAGGCAAAGCTCGGTGGAGCACACGCACACTTTTGGTGAGTGAGTGTGTGTGTGTGAAATCAGATGGGACGGGTATATGCTGGGTTTGCACCCCTACTCACGCACCGTCTGCTCATGCTCCCGAATGGAGCATCCTGTGTTTTTCCCCCGATGCTCCGTGCGTGGGCATGAGTGGGTGTTGCGTGGGTTGCGGGAGCACACCCCCACGTCATCTTCAGATGGGTGCTCGGGTGGGTGGGGGTGGACACATCCCATTTAAAAATGGCCTCTGTGGTGGCTTAGGAGTCCCCCACCCCCGTAAAGTTCTAATTGTGCCATTGCAGCATATAGCATTGTAATTCTTAAGGTAAGTTGCCAGTCAGGTCACTGTCTTGCCTTCATAGAGATGTTTGGGATGAGCCCATGATAGCCGAATATTTAGGGCTCATGCCCCACTTAAGAGTTCCTAGGCTCTGGTAAAACTGGTAGGGGAACAAGTAACACAAGTGCAAGGGAAGGGCTTCACCCAGGCAGCTCCCAGCATAACTGCCCTATCTACAGAGGTGGTCACCCTGGCCCGGATGGGGCACTCTGGATTTTTTTGGTGGTGCTCCATGTGGGGCCTGGGTGGCTCGTGTGTGGGTCACAGGAGAGTGCCTCCCCACACACCACCTTCACATGAGCAGTTGGACACGTGGATGGTGGGGGCCACTCGTGGACGCTTCTCATTTAAGAACACCCATAGATGAGGCAGGTTTAATAAGGGGTAAGATACATCCTGTCTCTCCTGCCCCCTTGCACACTCATCTGTGCGTACTTCATTTTTAATTTATTTCCAGTTCTTGGTGTGTAGCCCCTCCCCCCCCACTTATACCACTGCTGATTTTGGCCCAATGAAAGTAGCACTTAGGAAGCTAGTCAGACTCCCTGGAGGTTGTTTCAGTTTTCAGAAAAGCAGACAGGATATGGCCTTGAGCTTGAAAATTAGGAAACTGCATGTGCTTCTTGATGGAAAGTTGCAGCCACACTCCCTTGCTCCTCTGCCCCCCAAACACATTTTGAGAGTATGGGTACAGGATGCTCACCAAGCATAGCAAGAGTGCATGCAAACAGGCTGAAATTATGCAGGCACAGCTTTAATTTCTTCATTTGCATGGATTAGCATGCTGATGTATTAATCTGGAAGCAATTGTTCCCAATTGCTATGGGTGCCATAGTGAGAATGTTCCATGGCTGAATTGTAAACTCTGTGGTGTTGTAGGAATTCAGCATGGCATTGTCCCACTGACATTAATCTGCAGTTTATTCTAATGAAATGTATCTAGGCATGTTGTTTAAACATTTGTTTGACACACTTTGCAGGACAAGGCAGAAGTGCCTCTTATATTTAGAAGCCCTCTGCTAGGGTTACATATCGGGATACAGGCATTTGCTGTTTTGCAAAATGCAGCTGTCCCCAAAGTGGAGGATACTAATCTGATCCAGGTGCTGAGGCCAGCAATTTGAGGTCTCCCTCTGTCTCTGCCTGTAACACACACAAAAAGTGAGTTTGACTTTGAGGCTGAAGGCCTGAATGCGGGCCCTGCACATAATGGGCCCGTTTCACTCAGGCCACCAAAAAAACACAGACATGATTGTGGCTGGACTAGGGAACACTGAGAACCAAGAGCCTCTGATTCCCAGCTCTACCAGTCCGAGCTGGCCTTAGAATTTGTGAGGCCTAGATCAAAGATAAAATATGGGGCTTCTGGTGGCCTCATCCCCTCCCTCCTCATGGCTTTGCACCTTCAAGGGCACCCTCTATGAGGCCCTAGAGGTGATCATGCTTGAAGCCCTGCTGGAAGGGAGCAAGGGCCCCACACTCTGCCCTAGTGAAAATGGGCACCACTGTGCCCCCTGCCCCCCACTAAATTAGACAAAATAGCAAGGCCCAGGGCTATTGCCCTGTGGTAAGGCTGACCCTAGTGCAAGTAACTCTTTTTGCAGTCTTGTTGTTCACCCTCCCTTTGTCACAGGTTCCCATCAATAAAATGGTGGTGATAATCCCATGGAGGGATTGCAAGAATGTGCAACATTGCAGAAGATCTAAGCATTGTTACCGCAGAGGCAAATTAGGTTGGAACCACCCCCTCCCCAGCCCCCAGCAGCAGGAGCTCTTGCTCCCTCAGTCCCAATTCTCCCCAATGATGGATGCTGCTTTCTGTCCCATAGAGTCAGCACCACATAGCTGCTCTCCTCATTCCCTCACACTAGGCAGCAAGGCAGGGAGGCAGCTGGCTGTGGAGTTCAATGACATCTAAAGTAAAAAAGCAATCTAGACTAAACTCAGTGGGGATGTGATGGGCATGCTCTGAGTAATGAGTGCAGGCTTTGCCAGAGCCATGCAGAGCCCATGAGTAGTAATCTTCCCCTCCCACAAGTCCTACCCACCATAGCACAAAAGGGCCATGTCCTCCCACTGAGCTTCAGGCAAAAGCGTTGATTCAAATCATAGGGGAAACTTTCTTTGATACAATAATTTTTTATTTTTTTAAAATTTAAAACTTATATCCTGCCCCTCCTGCCCAAAGGCAGCTCGGGGCGACGAACAACACACGCACAAAATTTTTTCAACAATAAAACATTTTAAAATAAATCTACAAATTTTAAAACAAATCATAAAAACTCCCCCTCTCTTCCAACCCCCCTCCCAACCCCCTCCCCCACAAAAGGCCTGGCAGAACAGCCAGGTCTTACACAAACGTCAAAATGACAGAAGGGTGGGGGCCAACTGAGCCTCCTCCAGGAGTGAATTCCACAGCACAGGGGCAGCCACTGGAAAAGATCTCACATCAGTGGCCACCCGTCTCGCCCGGGTAACCTCCAAAAAGGCCCCCACGGACAATTTCAGGGGTCGTATGGGCACATGGGAAGTGAGACGGTCCCGCAGATAGGCAGGGCCCAGGCCGTGAAGGGCTTTGAAAGTCAAAACCAGAACCTTGAACCTAGCTTTATAGGCAGCCAGTGCAGAGCCCAGAGCACAGGTGTCATGTGTTCCCTGCGGCCCGCCCCAGTAAGGAGACGGGCTGTGTCATTCTGCACCAGTTGCAGCCTCCAGACCAGCTTCTCAGGCAACCCCACGTAGAGCGCATTGCAGTATTCCAGCCTCGAGGTGATGAAGACATGGATGACAGTGGCGAGGTCAGAGTCTGAGAGATATGGCCAAAGCCGCTGGACAAGATGTAACTGCTGAAAATCATTTCCCACCACGGCCACAACCTGAAATTCCAGGCTGAGCTGTGAATTGAGGAGCACACCCAGACTCTGCACTTGAGAGACCATGGGAGGGCGAACCCCCCCCGCCCCCACAAGAGGAGATTCAACCACTCCCAGGCCCCCCAGGCCCTCACCCACCAACATCACCTCGTCTTGTCAGGATTCAGCTGCAGATGGCTCAATCTCATTCAAGCCCCCACAGCCGACAGGCACTGGGAAAATAAAGAGACTGCATGGCCTGGGTCAATGGAAAAAGAGAGGTAGAGCTGAGTGTCATCAGCATACTGATGACAGTGCATGCCCTGAAACCCTCTCATGATCTCCCCTAACAGCTGCATATAGATGTTAAACAAGAGGGGGGACAAAATGGCACCCTGCGGGACTCCACACGTGAGGTCCCAGGGGGAAGACGTACACTCCCCCAAGACCAGCCGGTGAGTCCTCCTGGCCAGGAAAGAACAAAACCAGTCCAAGACCATCCCGTCAATCCCGGCACAGTCCTGCAGGCAAGTCACCAACACCTCATGATCGACTGTGTCGAACTCAGCTGAAAGGTCTAGCAGGACCAGTAAGGTCTGTCGACCCTGGTCCAACGCCAGACAGAGATCATCAACAAAGACCACCAATGCAGTCTCTGTACCATACCCAGGCCGAAACTTGGACTGAGAGGGGTCAAGGAAACTGGTGAGGTCCAGATGTTCTTGGAGCTGCCGTGCCACAGCCCATTCAATAACCTTCCCTAAAAAGGGAAGGTTAGAGACCGGCTGAAAGCTGACAGGAGCATCAGCATCAAGAGATGGTTTCTTGAGCAGGGACCTAACCACAGCCTCCTTCAGGCATTCAGGCACCCTGCCCTCCTGGAGGGAGGCACTAACCACCACAGCCAGCAACGGCCATAACGTCTCCTGACTGGCTTTCACCAGGAGCCTTGGAAAAGCTGCCCAGAGGGCTGGGTTTTTTCCCTAATTAAGAAGTCTAATATGCTGGGAGACGTGAAGACATTATTTTGATAAATATAACAGAGAGATAATACAGTCAGTGTGGTGCTGCTCTGCTCATGTGTTTACTACCACAGAAAATCACAGGAAAAGCCAACTTTTTATTTTCATTTCAGTATTTCACAAGAAGTGTTTCCATTGGCCCCACTGGAGAAAATCAAAGATATGACTTTCTCCTGCTCCAAACCCTCTCCCAGAAGAGCCTGGTGTTTCAACCAGTATTAGTATTATTTTATTAATTGCGTGACCTTAAGGTCCTTGCAAACAAATACAAAACAAACAAACCAACATACAATCAAACAAAGACCAAAACAGAAACAACCCTATAAGGGCATAAATAAAAGAACTGGAAAACCAGCTCCTAGCCCCCATCATCCTCAGAAAAGGGACCATCAGCAGAAAACGGAGACAAAATTTTTTAAAAACGTTCCCTATAAGCAAAAGCCTGCATAAGGAAAGTCGACACCGCCCTAAGGCGGGTCATATCAGAGTCAGAGAGAAAAAGAACAGGTCAAACTGAGTCCTATCAGGGAAGAGATCGAGATGGACTGCTAACACTTGGGCATGAGGAACATCATAAAGGTGGCACCCAAATAGAACATGGGCAACTGTCTCCACTTCCAGAGAATCAAATGGGCAGAGTCTCATGCCCAAAGGTGTGCCATCATACCATCCCTCCAAAAGGCGAGTAGGCAGCACATTTAACCGGGCCCTAGGAAGCAAACCTAATGGTCTCATTGAAATGAAGGAAGAGAGATAAGCAGCCGTATTGCCGGCAAGCGGCATAACAAACTTATAGTGGGCCAAGGGGGCGGAGGAACCCACCACTGCCCAATTCTCCTGGAGGCCAATATCCGAAATGTTGGTGTTAATCACCCCACGGGCTGCAGTCAGAGGAAGAGACTTGAGCTGATCCACTGGAAGCCCCCAGGCAGCCAATGGGATGACAGGTTCTTCAGCCAGGATGAAACAAAATGGTCCTTAGGAATGAGGGCCAAAAGCCCCAGGTGTCCATTGTGGAAAAGATGCAGCCACAAGAAGGCTGCCTGCTTCCAGTTTAACACAGCCCATGCTAACTGACCAAACTCCACTCTTAGGGCAGCCAGCGGAATCCCATTTGGAATATAAAGCAGGGATTTAAGAACCCTGGACTGCACAGAATTTATAGCGGAGGAAGAACCCACTGCCCATAGGGCTCCACCATAGAGGAGCTGGGTGTGCATTTTTGCATCCATGACTCCTAGAGCGACCCCCAAACTCCCATGGCCTTTATGTTTAAACAAGCGGGCAATGGCTGCCAACGAGCCCTTTACTTTATTGAGTGCCATCTCCTGATGGAAGGTCCAACTGAGCGATGCTTGAAACAAAATCTCCAAATATTTAAAAGAAAAAACCTGAGCTATCGGGTGAGCATCAAGAGACCAAAGGTAAATCTTCTTCCTCCTCCCAAAAACTAGGACTTTGGTCTTCTTACAGTTGATAACCAACTTATTGACAGAACAGTAGTTGGAAAGGGCTTTCAACTGTCTGCTCAGACCCACCCTAGTCTGAGAGAGGATAACCGCGTCATCGGCATAGAGTAGACAACCCAAGTGGTACGAGGCCAACTTGGGTGGGAAGAATTCAGAGCGAGTCATCAAAGGAACTAGGTCATTAAGAAACAGATTAAATAGGGTGGGAGCTAGAGTACAACCCTTCCTAACACCTGAAAAGATGGGGATCCAAGATGTAAGATGCCCCTGATGGGAAAATCTAACAGCCAACGCCAAGTCCCTGTGCAGCAGATGGATTAAAATGAGCAGCCTCCGATCGATTGACAGTTTGGCTAACTTAGCCCAAAGCAGAGACCTGTCAACCAAATCAAAGGCCGCCTTCAAATCTACAAAAGCACAGAAGAACTTGGAATTGGCCTGAACATACTTTTTGGTCAGATGGAAAAGGACCAAACAATGGTCGAGGGTTGATCTGTTGGCCTGGAACCCAGCCTGCTCCCTATGGAGCACTTGGAATTTGGCCAACCAGTTATTCAAGATGGATAATAAATGCTTAGCATAGAGCTTTGCTATTACACTTAGCAGGCTTATGGGCCTAAAATTCCCTGGTTCCGACCTATCACCACCCTTATAGATGGGGATAATCACTGCCCTACCCCAATCGGGCGGGAAAGCACCAGTCCTGTCCAGGGAGGTAAAAAAAAGCAGCCAAAAAAGGAACCCACCAGCCTACATGCGATTTAATAAGCTCCACAGGGACACAATCAAGACCAGGAGCCTTCCCTGACTTGAGAGAATGGATCAATTTGACCATCTCCTGCTCCATGACCGGAGGCCACAGGGGAAGGTCCAACAGTAAGGGGGAAAGGTCCTCCTCGGGCTCCTGAGCTGGAAAAAGAGTCTGAAAATGGACCAACCATGTCTCACTAGAGATGGACAGGGGACCAGAGCTACAAGGGCTACCCAAAAACGAGTTAAGGGAACGCCAGAAAGTCCTGGAATCCCTATCACGAGCAGAAGAAAGCAAAGTATCCCAATTCAGGGCAGAATAGGCAGTTCTTTTACCCCTAAGGAGCACACAGTACTCTTTCTTGGCATCCAGAAACTCCCGCAACAGTCCCTCTTCCTTCCGCCTCCTGTAAGATCTAAACAAAATACCCAGGCGGGCCTTCAGGGCCCTGCAATCCTGGTCATACCAGGAAGCTCCCCTGCAGACAGTCCCTCGACCCGCCCGCGGTTGACAGGGGGCAAAAACAAGAAGGGACCTCAGGAGAGCGATAAGATCCAAATAGTATGGTATTGGGTCCAATGGAGGGCATACTCCCACCATCAGATTCCTGATCGCCTGGCAGGAGGGCGAGGACAGTACTTTCCCCAACTGGAGAGCAAGGTCATTTGACCAGGGTTGTCTGCGTGGGCCAATACAGGCCACATAAATGACAGCCCTGTTAGCTCCCACCACCCTTACCGTAGACAGCTGGAAAATTAAAATTAAGGCAAGGTGGTCACTATGTATTTCCTGGCTTATTGAAAAACTAGATACATAGGGAAGGAGACTCGGGAAAACAGCAATGTAGTCAATTACACTGCAGCCCTGGTGTGAAACAAACATGAAATTCCCCTCAATATCCCCAGGGAAAGTCCCATTTAGAATCTGCAAATTAGAATTGGTCACCAAGTCAGCCCATCTGAGCCCAGAGGCATTTAGGGTTTTGTCCTTGGAACAGCAACTAAATACTGAAGCACCAGGACTGAAAGAAGGACAGTGGGTCGAAAGCTCCTCAGAATCGGCACCCAGCCAGGCATTTAAATCCCCCACCAAAACGAAAAAAGCCTGCGAGTATCTAACCTGCAGGGTATGAATAAGGACCTCTAAATTGTCCCAGAAATTGCCCTGGAAACTAGAAGCATTGGCTGGGGGGGGATGTAGACAGTAAGGAAAATGAAAAGCCTATTATTCATATGACCAACAACTGCCAAAGCAATTGGGGGAAGTTTCACCACCTCCACCATCACAAAACCCTGTGCAGAAGAAATAAGGCAGGCAAGACCTCCACTCGGGTGACCCCTAGTAGCATAGGATACAGCCGGGATCCCAAAAACCCTAAACCCAGGCAGCTCCAGGTCTTTCCAAGACCACATTTCTAGGAGACAGAAAATATCCATACCACAAATGAACTGTAAAAAAGAATGGTCAAAAGATCGTGATCGCCAACCTGTTATGTTCCAAGCACAAAGTCTAACTGGTCTTACAGGGTTGGAAAACTGAGGCTGATGGGGAGATTCTCAGCAGGAGGCCGGCCCCCTGATGTCACCTAAATCCTGTGGTGACTGGAGGAGCCAACCCGGGCGCTCTGGAGACACTGGGGGGTCCAACGAAGGACCTGTTGACACCGAGGGCATAGGATCACCCAGATCGGGAGCTTCTAAAGAGCCCCCACCCAAGATGGAACTGGGCTGAAGGGGCTCGGAGAAGGATTGCCCCGGCTTCAGGACATCCGTGGCAAAGCTCTCGGCAAGGAGAGACCTATGCCACTCAATACGCTGAACAAGCTTCAGGAGTTTCTCCTGAATAGATGGTACCTGGGCCACCAGGGCATCTCCAGGGCATGGGACATCCTGCAGTAAGCTCTTGGGCAGGAACACAGACCTACCCGGAGTAGTATCAACTGGTAGAAGGGCCTTCGGACGAGTGGCTGCATCTCTGAAAACTTCTCCTACATGAACCCCCCAAGAAGACAACAAAGCAGCATGAGAAAAAATTACAGAAGCAAATTGGGACGAGCGGAAAAAAACAATAAACCGTTGCACACGCCAGTGGGATGGCAGGGACTGAAAAGAAACAATAGCCTCAGGGGGAACCCATCCCAAAATATGCTCCAGATGGTAAGTAATGGCAGCAGTTGAATTCCACAATGGGAAAAAGCCATCAGGAAGAGGCTGAATTCTAAAGGACACTGCACCTGGAATAGGAATTGCCTTAGGTGGAGGGGAGGGCACTGGGACACATACCAAGGGGGAAAGACCAGCAGCTGACAGCAGGGATCCTCCAGAAGGACCCACCCCCTGTGCTTCTAAAGGGGGAGGTTGGCCACTGCAGCTAGGGCAGCTAGGGCAGGTCACAACCCTACCTGGGGCTACCTGCCTACAACTGTTGGGGTCAAACAGTGAATTAGCAAGGGTTTGCAAAAGATCATGTTGAGTCCTAAGTACTACTACTATTTCCCCCAAGGACTGGGAGAGAGAACTGGAAAATGAGTCTAACAAGGAGCATTGCCTGCGAAGAAGATCACAACAGTTGACATTGTCCAAGTCCGGGGTTGGGCTGGACTTGGCGACAGGGCTAGAAAAACTGGCAGGCTGGGCAGGGTCCAAACAAATCAAATCTAATTGAGGGTGCTCCTCCCCTACAGGGGAAGCTCCCTCAACAGTCTGGAGTGTAAGATCCACCTGTTGATTAGAGACTTCAATAGAAGATCCAACTACAGCTGGAAGAGTCGGACGCCGGGAGCAGAGAAAGCGGAAGGCATCCAACGACCCCTGGACCAGAGAGGGCTTTGCCGTGACTGGCACGGCCAAAAGACCCCCCCTTTTTTTCAAGACAGTCCTTCCTACCATGTCTGCAGGCGGGCGTACGATCTCAAACCGGACAACTCAAGATCCAGCGAGGGGGAAGAAGTTTTGGGCAGCACAAGGCCCCAATGCAGAGGCAGCAACAGCGGCGGTGGCAGAGAACAGGAGTCAGCAGATGGTAATAGGTGTGTCGCTGAGTGGTACCAAATGGTTGCCCCGTATTCCTCCTGTTTTCGGAGTCACAGCTGTTTCTCCAAGCCGCACACTTCACTTAGGTCACACTCTACGGCTCTCCCAGGTCAAAGGGGGTGGCACTGCCACTGCAATCCCACCAATGGGCCCACTAATGGGTGACACCCTTTGGATGTCGCCCTTAGGCTGGCGCCTAAAGGCTGGTGCCCACAGGGGCCCCAGCCCCTGTATAAATACCTGCAAGAGAGAGGGGCAGCCAGGGACATAGCTAGGTTGGAATGGGCCCAGGGACAAGAAATAGACTTTGCCCCCCCCCGCCCATCACCATAGACTCCCCTGCACCTGTCCCTCCCCTCTTTCCTCACTTCAATGTCCTTATTGCATAAAACTGTCAACAAACGTACTTATTAAATTAAAACATGTACTCAGTAACTGCAATGGCCTCTTCCTTACTTTTAGTTACGGAAACACAGAAATAGTAACATATGGCCTCCCCCTGAGCCCCCTCCTGCTTTCTCAGCCCCCTCCCCCCAGAGACCCCCCCTTCTGTTCCCTCCATCCCCCCACAGACCCTTCCTCCTGTTCCCTCCCCCTAGTCCCCTCCTGCTCCCTCCTCCCACAGAGCCCCCTCCTGCTCGCTCAGCCCCCTCTCACCACACAGCCCCTCCCCCCACAGACAGGGCCAGATTTAGGAATG
>QEPC01007577.1:15368-39410 GCA_003113815.1 Sphenodon punctatus | reverse complement strand
GTGTTTTGGGTTTATAAATTATTTATTTTAAGCTTGATGTGCATGTAAACTGTGTTTTCTTCCATCTGATGTTAACCCTGGGAACTCCTTGCTGCTGGGTTATGCCATGCCACTGGCCTACCATCCCCCTGGCTCCACCTACCATCCCCCTGGCTCCGCCCGTAGGCCCGCCGGCCTTACTGTCCCAGTGCCCCTCCAACATCAAAACCCACCAGCCACCCCTGAGACTTAATACCAGTGACACAGATCTTTGACTTTCCCTGACCTGTTGGAGGTTGTGGTCGGGCCTCTCCTCAAGAAACCATCACTCGACGTTGGTGCCCTGGTGAGTTATCTGCCTGTCTCTAACCTTCCCTTTTTAGGGAAGGTTATTGAATTGGTGGTGGCACGTCAGCTGCAGGCACATTTTGATGGCATCGGTTTTCTTGATCCCATGCAGTCTAGCTTTTGTCCGGGTTATGGCATGGAGTCAGTGCTTGTGGCCTTGGTCAATGATCTCCTGGTGGAGCTGGATAGGGGTCATATGACCCTGCTGGTTCTATTACGGTATCAGCAGCTTTTGATACCATGAACCATGAGATGTTGGTGGCACGTCTGCGGGACTTGGCCAGGGTTGATGGAACTGTCTTGTGATGGTTCTCCTCTTACCTCACAGATAGATCTCAGTGGGTGGTACTAAAGGACTGTACATTGTCCCCTGGGGGCCTCCCGTGTGGGGTTCTGCAGGGTTCCAGTCTGTCCCCTCTCTTGTTCAATAAGTACATGCAGTCGCTAGGAGAGGTTGTACACATCTGGGGGGTTCGTTGCCATCAATATGCTGATGATACCCAGCTGTGTGTTTCATTTTCAACCAACCCAGGCCCAGCTGTCTCATTGCTTGGCTGCTGTGAGGGATTGGATGAGGCTGAGCCGATTGAAGCCCAAACCTAACAAAACAGAGGTGATGCTGGTGGGCAGGATCGGTGATCTGGGAGAGGGGATTGCCCCCATTTTTGGAGTTGTCTGCCCTCCACTGGTTCCATCTGTGTGGACCCTGGGGGTGTTCCTGGATTCACAGCTATGCCTGGATTCTCAGGAATTAGCTGTGGCCAGGGGTGCTTTTCACTAATTACACCTGGTGAGGAGACTTCATCTATATTCTCAGATGCCAATCTCATCACTATCATCCATGCATTCATCACCTCGAGGCTAGAATACTGCAATGTGCTCTACGTGGGGCTGCCCATGGTGACAGTTCAGAAGCTGCAGCTGGTGCAGAATGCGGCAGTCTGCCTGCGTACTGGGACGGCCGCAGGGATCACATTCAGCTGGTGCTCCGAGCACTGCACTGGCTGCCTATTATCTTCTGGGACTGATTCAAAGTGCTGTTTTTGACCTTTAAAGCCCTACATGACCTTGGTCCTGCTTACCTGAGGGATTGCCTCACCCCCTGGTTCTCTGGGCAGCCCCTGCAGTCGTCCGGGAGCACCCTCCTGGAGGTTCTGCACTATCAGTGGGTACGAACAGGCAGGCGGGCGTTCTCGGCAGCCATGCCATCGCTATGGAATGCCCTCCCAGTGGAGTTCACCTCAGCACCGATCTCCTTGCTTTCCAGCAAAACTGTTAAAGCAGGCTCTTCTGTCAGGCGTTTGGGTTGGGTGGGAGGGTAGGATGGGTTAGCTGGGAAATTGTTTTGTGAACAGATCAGATAGGGTACAATGTTTCTATGGGTTTTATGTCTTTTTATATGTATATATTTTATATTTTTGATATTGTTTTTTAATTGTTTATAGCATATGAGGGGTGGGATAAAAATGTAAGAAAATAAATAAATGTATTACTTCTTTAAACAGCAATGATTCAAACTTACCTCTACAAGCTCAAAAGCAATGTCATTTTCTTGTTGTATTGACTATTCGGCACCAAGTCCTCTCTTCTTGGCCCACTGCCTCAATTCTGGGCCACATTGTTTGACAAAAATACTGACCAGGAAGATTTAGATTATCAAAAACCAGACACCGCACAGCAGAGTGAACAGAATTAGTTAAAATGATTTTATTTTGCTCCTTGATAACAATTTCATTATGCCTAATAACAACACAAGCTACAAAAACACCCACAAGATATTGGAAACCAAGAAACCTTATTCAAAAATCAAAACATATACAGAATGGGACAAATCCTGGTCATGATGAACTTGGGGCAAAACCACCAAGTGGGTAGATTCTACTGCGTAGCTCAATTGTCTTCAGTGGTGTTACTTCAGCTACTAAGATATCTAAGTGAAGAGCTTGAACCACTGGCTTCAATGCCAAACCAGACATAAAATTCAGATCATTCATGAAGGCAATTCCTTTGTAATAAAAGAATTGCATTCACCCCCAGCATGGTTCAACTCCCACAACTATTTTACCATGACAAAGGTCCACTGGTTTCAATAGACTGGTAGCTGGGGGAGGTCATCATGTAAGGGTTGGGGCAGCTATTCCTGTGACAGAGGCTGCACCTGCCTAATTGGGAGCTGCTAGTATGAGGGCTGGGCCACAGCCATGAGCAATCATGAGAATCCAGAAAGGAAACGGGAAGTCAGCTCAGTGGGAGTAAAATTGTGGGCTTAGGGGTAGGCAGTTAGGGTGGCCCTCATGGATATCAACAGTGTTCAGGGCATCAGAGCCTCCTAACCGGTTAAATTTGGAGGGAGCTGCCCAAACAGTGGGGGTAGTGAAAACATTTCCCCTTGAGGTCAAAAAGCCCACCGCCTGTCCTGTGTGAGCCTTGGGCTACTATTTTAAAAATTGTTTTGTGACAAATAAACTAACCTGAGAGAGGACTATTGGAACAAATCAGAATCTGGTGCCCTCCTGATGGAGAAAGTGAGGCTTGGACCCAGATGTAGGTTCAAGGGACAAGTGAAACCCACTCTAGGAATCATCCCTGACTTACATTACTGTAAGTGAGAGAAGAACTAGTCCTGCTTGGTTAGAAGCTTAGGTGGTGAAAATCAGTATAGCTCTTGGGAGCCCTTGCCTGCCCCTCTGCCGAACCTTGCTGCTCCCGGGCTTCACAGACCACAGCCCTTCAGGGAGGGAGTCATCGGGCCCAGAGCTAGACCCCAGAGGAACCCTGCCACTACCGCAATCGCCGAGAGCCCAGGTGAATCGGAGAAGGGATCAGCTGTGAAAGGGGAGGAGCTACCTCGGTGGCTGATTTAAACCCTTCACGCTGCCCGGTGAAGGTGGAGCCCTTGCCTGCCCCTCTGCCGAACCTTGCTGCTCCCGGGCTTCACAGACCACAGCCCTTCAGGGAGGGAGTCATCGGGCCCAGAGCTAGACCCCAGAGGAACCCTGCCACTACCGCAATCGCCGAGAGCCCAGGTGAATCGGAGAAGGGATCAGCTGTGAAAGGGGAGGAGCTACCTCGGTGGCTGATTTAAACCCTTCACGCTGCCCGGTGAAGGTGGAGCCCTTGCCTGCCCCTCTGCCGAACCTTGCTGCTCCCGGGCTTCACAGACCACAGCCCTTCAGGGAGGGAGTCATCGGGCCCAGAGCTAGACCCCAGAGGAACCCTGCCACTACCGCAATCGCCGAGAGCCCAGGTGAATCGGAGAAGGGATCAGCTGTGAAAGGGGAGGAGCTACCTCGGTGGCTGATTTAAACCCTTCACGCTGCCCGGTGAAGGTGGAGCCCTTGCCTGCCCCTCTGCCGAACCTTGCTGCTCCTGGGCTTCACAGACCACAGCCCTTCAGGGAGGGAGTCATCGGGCCCAGAGCTAGACCCCAGAGGAACCCTGCCACCACCGCAATCGCCGAGAGTCCAGGTGAATCGGAGAAGGGATCAGCTGTGAAAGGGGAGGAGCTACCTCGGCGGCTGATTTAAACCCTTCAAGCTGCCCGGCGGCGCTGGGGGCGCGCGTCAGGGTCGCGCGCCTAAGGGCTGCGCGCGCAAGGGCGTGCCCTTGTGCACGTGGCTTTAGGCGCTGGACGGGCTAGGGCGCCCGACGTACTGTGGTCCTGTGTGAAGGAGGCAGTGTGTGGGCGTAGGGGTGAGTTTGCGGAGGATATTATATTTATATTTTATTTCATATTTTGTATTTGTATTTGGTTGGGGTTTCTTTTATTATCTTTCTTTGCAGGGATTTATTTTTAGGGCCCAATGGCCAGGACTAGGAAGGGTAAGGTACAGGGGGTTACCACTAGGAACAGGGTCAGGCAGCAACAACTGCCTGAGTGCTTTGCCTCGGCAGCCTCCTCTATGCCCAAGCGGGATGGGAGATCGTGTCAATTCCCGAGTTCCCCATTGGATAAGCTGGGCAGAGGATGGGTTCCCTTGGCTTTTGACATGGGTATTTCATCTCCCCCCCTGTTGGGTTCCGGGAGTGAGGGGGTAGGGACCTCTGGGGATGGCCCAGGGTTGTTAAGTCCAGCTGGGCCAGCCTTCTCGGATCCCTCACTGCTGGAGTGTGCCCGGGCCTTCAAGCAGCAGGGAGAGAGGTGGCTGGCCATGGCTGCTGGGGCTCGGGGACACCCTCGGGTTGCTCCGGATCCCCAGGCTTCCTTGCCTGGAGATAGAAACCCCCCATTTCACGATTTACCAGATGAGATGGAGCTTCAGACCCCATCTACTCTGGTGGTGGAAGGGATACATTCTGGCTCGGATTTTCGGCCAGGCGGGCAAGGGGATTCAGCTTTGGAGCCGCCTTCTGCCCTTGATACGTCTTTGCCTTCTTTTTTGAATCAGGGCAGGGAGACTATGGAGATTAGGGGGACATGGAGGCCACCTGGCCAGGTTACTTTGGGAAGGGGGGGATCTCTTGAGGAGCTAGTTGGTAGCTCAATCAGCTCCAGAACTGTTGCTCCAGGCCTTCAGGAGGTTTATGCCAACCCAAAGCCTCTCCAGTCGAGGGAGAGAAAGTTCCCCCCAGCTGGGCTTCAGGGAAGGATGGGAGCTTCCACTGGCTGTGGGGGATCCACTTTCAACCCGGAGGCTGCCATCCCAGTGACCCAGGAGACTTGGGTCCAAGCCAGTGACTGCCCCTTGCAGGCAGAAGCCTATAGGGCAATTTTGGAGCAACTTGATGGGATGGCCGCCACACTCCATGCCCTCCAACAGCAGACGAACAGGATTTGGGACTGTGTTGAAGGATTAAGAGGGCAAAGGTCTGCTATGGACCATCAGCAAGTGGACCGGGCAACCCAGACTACTCCTTTGTGTGGGTTATCCTGCCCTAGGGCTTTATCCCCGACCACCAAAGATGACTGGGCAATTGTCCCAGTAACTGTCGCATTGTCCATTACAGTTTACCCACTATCATCTGGAGTATTTCCTCTTTGGAACACGAAACTATGGATTGCTCGTCATATATCTACCATCTTGGGTTGTTCTTTTTCATCGTCTAATATAGTTCGTTTTTATTATTTGCCGGCCAGGGCTAGCGTTCAGCGTTTAGTTATTTATTTTCGTTCGCCTGCCACAGTAGAGTGGTTATTGTCTAATGTTTATCACTTCAGTCTTTGGGGGGTTTATTTAGCAAACCTTTTTGTTAAGAAGGGAATTTTGCCATTGGTGCCGCAAGCTTTGTCTGGGATTCCAGCTCCTTGGGTGGAATACCCCGACTTAGAGACGATGCAGCCATTAAGGAGGCAGGTAGGTGTTCCTTTAGTCACTACAGATGCTAATATACCTGAAGTTCCAACCCAGAATGAAGCATTTGTTGCCACAGCTACTTTGCCTTTGACTGGTAGGCCAATAGTTACTGTGGTCTCCACCCAAATTGGTTCATTCCTGTCCCAGGGCCCATGTTTGGGATAGTTCTTGTAAGTCTCCATCTGCATTGGTTTACACTTCTCCCAAGGCCCATGTTAGGGATGGTCCTGGTAAGCCCCCACTATTGGTGTCAGCTTCACAGGACCACCCTAGGACTCAAATTGTTGGTTCCTTATTATCCCGGGTAGATTTATCTACAAAAGCTTCTGCGCCCACCTCTCAATTGGCCCAGTCCCAATGCCCAATAGTGCTGAGCCCTGGGCTGGCTAAACATGTTCTAGGTAAAAAGCCGGGATTTCCTTCTAAAGGGGCCTCGATCCTAGATGAACTTATGGCTGTTGATGTCCCATGCAGATTTTTCATATCAGGCCCTATGGGTTGACGTTAACCGTTATTTTATTTATAGAACGTTATACTGAGGGTGATTATGCCATAATAAGATAGGGAAGTTATATTACTGCTTATTTGCTGTTTTACTAAATTTTATAGTGTATCTTTATGATATTATGATTTTGATGTATATTTATGATGTTGTTAAAGCAATGGCCTATGGCTACGCTAATAAACCAAACCATAAGGTATAGCTCTTCTGAAGACATTACAATTGAAAGCTATGCTGATCTACGGCAGCTGAGAATCTCACCATTTGCATTTAGCTTTAACACTTTTGGAGCAGAACTGCTTTATGTTTTGACTTGATACTGAGACCAGATTCTGCCACATCCCCACATGGGGAGCTGCAGCTCTCTGGATAACTCATCCACAGAGTCCTTAGGAAAACACTGCTCCACATGAGGCAAGGTGACAGAAAGGCCCCATCACTGAACATGGGCACTTTGTAGAGGGATGGAGAGGGCAAGTTGAGTAAGAACACTTATTAAAGTGGAGCATAATAAAATTAACTGACTTGCCATAGACACTGTGAAAACAGACTGAAAAACAGCTACTAAACTGTGGCTATTTAATTTTTTTAAAAAGTCAGAAAATGTCATTATATATACACAGACCGGAGGAAAAACTGCTCAGTACAAGTTTAATGTAGATGGGAGGCCAATGCAAGATTGTTCAGCAATTGAATATAGACGAATAGGGAGAAATTATACAGTTATTGATTCATGCTATGGTCTAAGACAATCTCTTGGGCCACAGCTCTTACTCAGCGCAAGGTCTATTCCAGATTTTGTCGTTTGAGAATTGTGGCCTTAATAACCAAACTATTGAAATCCGCCTCTAGACAGTGAAAAACCCAAGGTGAAAAGCTCGGGGTAATTCAGACAGAAAGAAATGCAGGTTTGGGGTGGATCTGCAGCATGTAAAAACTGACCATCAATCCATTGTTGTTATCGTTCACATTCAGACAATTTTAAAGTATTCTATGTATCTCTGAAGGCTAACCCAAAGCCCACTGAAGTCAATGGGGGCGTTTCTGCTGACTTCAGTGAGGTCTGAATTAGGCCCTAAATCAGGTATTGTAAACAGTTTGCCTTTTGTCAGTAAGTTTAGCCAACAAACCCATGGGTCTATGCTGCGTTCTACAGGACCTAGGAAGTGAAGTCGGTCATTAATGGTGCAGCACCCTTTCTACATTAGGATAGGAGGCTGAAGGCTGTTCGGTACCAAGACTCTTTAACAAATGAATACTTTTGCATATTTTTTCACTCCACTTGGACCGACTGCTTTGGACTATTGGTTCATACACCAGCAATTTGCCTCTAGAGAGAGACTCATAGGATTAAATCTAACAGTCTGGAATGAGGAATTTTTTCTCTTCTTCATACGTTTCCTTTCCAGTAGCTTAAATGATGATAATCCTTCATGCCGAGTCCTGTCTTCAGATAATATGCTGCAATGGCATAAAGACAGCATTTAGAGAGAGAGAGAGAGAGAGAGAGAGAGAGAGAAGAGTTTGATTGTGGGTTTAAATTATTCAACTCCTAGGCCTAATGGATGCATTCTTTAATGATTCTTGTTCCTATTAAACAAACATCCCACTGCATTAGTGATTCAATGCACCTCTGAATCAAAGCATTAAGTGTCCACTGGCATCAGTTCCCTGAATTTTTCATCGGTTACCTAAATCAATGCAAGACAGAATCTCCTGATTGTCAGGAAATGTTTGCTCAAAGATCAGTTGACATTTTCATAAGGACAATCTGTTGGGGGGGGGGGGAGGAAGGAAGAGTGGGAACAGGGAAGGGTGAAGATACCAGGAGGGGGGCACTCTGGGACTAGGGCCGTCTCTCATAGGATACCGAGACGAGTCGGTAATCCCCTCAGGTTGGTGGGTGGGCTTTCCTCCTGAGTCAGGAGGAAACCCATATCATCATAGGGGAGGAGAGAATGTGCCAGCCAGAGACAGGAGAGAGGGGAGTAGTAGGGCCAACAGCCACATGACCATTCTTTTGAGCCAGGCCACCTTTGATTTTCAGTGAGGGAGTGTTCCAGTGGAGGGCTCGGAGGGGGAAGGGTCTGGGGGTGAGGAGGGGAATGGGGGGGCAGAGGGAAGGGGTAATGGAGGGGGGGAACTTGGGGTCGTACAGGAGAGGGTCTTGCAAACCTGAAGGGTGGCGCGAGGAGTGGGGAACACAAGAGATGGGAGAACAAGCCCACGGGTCAAGTATAGGGTACAGGGAGGAGGGGAGTGCAGGAAGGGGGGGTCTCACACACTTAAACTCTCTATCACCACTATGCAACAGGACCAGGCAAGACCACACCACCACCCACACACTCCCACTCAGCACAGTCAACCAAGATACTTAGCTCACAAGGATCAAGAACAGAAGGGGCCAGATTCTCTGTCGATTACCGGCAGGGAACTGGTGCCCTGCCGGCATTTTTATCCCTATTCCAGATGGTCCAGGTGAAAGTGGTTCAGGACCCTGCCCCCTGCTGTGTGCGTCCTGCTGCTAGGCACACACTGCGTCGGGGAGGAGTCGAGAACGCCCTGCATGGAGCGCCCTGCCGCAGGGAAGCCGGACCAGGTGGCGCCGCTTGGGAAGCGTCTTGTTGTGCCAGGGCTGGGGCTCTAGCTGCTCTCAGTGAGGCATCTGCTTGTGTCGGGGTCAGGGCGCTTCCTGGATCCCTGCGGGTTTTCCGGGGTTTGTGTTGCGTCCCTTGTTGCCGGGGTCCTCTGGGCCCTTGTGGCATGACACAATCCCCCTAACATGTAAAAATCAGCCAGGCAAACCGAGGCATTACATTGTCGATCTATATCTGAGGCCTGATCATTTGCGCCATACTGTGTGTCTGAGGTTCCAGTCATAGAGTTTCCTCCACATTCTTTTGTTTGCCACAAAAGTCAGAAACTCAGCAGTCACAACTCATATATTCTCACAAAAATGTGTGTTTCTCTAGGGATCTGCTGGTGATAGACTGAGGGAAATCAAGGGCCACTTTTAGATGATCATGCTGTGCACTCGTGTGAGGTTTCAAAAGCCCCGCGAGGAGAGATTACATGTGACGCCACCGGCAATCACACGCCTGATACGGCATTCTTTTCAAACCCTGAATGACCTACCTGGATCAGGCTCCTGGTCAGTTCGCGGCTTGAAAAGAATGCGCTGCGCATATCAGGCGCGTGATTGCCAGCGGCGTCATGTGTAATCTCTCCTCGCGGGGTTTTTGAAACCCCGCGAGAGCGCACAGCATGATTGTCTAAAAGCGGCCAAGGATTCTGTCTGAACCAACTACTGTCCTTCTATTCTACTGCAGAACTCCTGCAGCCACCCTCAGGAAACACCCTACATCAAGGGGATACAACTGGGCCTTTCATTTTTCATTCTGTAAGGAAATGAGGCTAGAAATTGCATCCTTGGGCTGTAAGGATGGTGTCTCGTGCTTTAGCACGATTGATGCACTCTGGCCAGGACTAAGCGGTTCTGCTGAAGGTCCCCTCCCTGTGCTGGTCAGGTCACACCCCTCCTCAGCATTGCTCCATGCCCCCAGCTTCCTAGTTGGCTGTCTGCCATATAGAAGGCAGGTCTGTAGCCTCAGGAAGGTGGGTGAATCATCTGTTCATTCTTTGTTGTTTCCCAGTCCGTTACTGGCTGATGGACCAGTGTGCCTATCCCCAAATCTTGGTTTGTTTGCCCCTTGGACTGGCTCTATTTTGAACCATTTTGGACCGGTTTCTCTGTATCTGTTCTGCCTGCCTCACCTGCTCTGTCTTGTCTATTGGTTCTGCCTGCCTGTCGTCTGCTTCCTGACACTCCAGCATGTCAGCCTGTCTATCAACGTCCTCTGGTTTGTGTACTGGTCCCCAGCCACTCCCTGATGTCCTCAGACTCAATCTTGTACTGACTTCTTGGACCCAATCCCCAGCAACCAGTGCCACTGACACATTTGGGCCTTAGTTAGACAAATCTCCCACTAATCTGAAGAGGAAATTGCCTGAATTAGAGCTTCATGACTTACTCCGTTTTAGAGATCAAACAAATACTGAATATCTTATTCAGTTTTTATTCTCCCCATCGGATCGGCAGCTGAGTGTCTGAGTTGGAGCAGAGCATCTGGTTTGGGTTCAGTTTGCTGGTTGTTCAGATGGTGGTTTGGTTGAGGGGGTTTGGTCTGGTTTGTGATGAGTTCAGGGTTGTGGATTTGGTCTGGTTTGGTGGTGATGATGGGGGTTGGTTTGTGTTTGGTATGGTTTGGGGGAGGGAAGAGGGGTTTGGTTTGTATTTGGTCCAGTTTGAGGGTAGGAAGAGGAGTTTGGTTATTGTTTGGTCCAGTTTGTAAGGGGCTTGGTTACAGGTTTAGCTGAAAATGCCTACACTGTTTTCAGACAAATCTGAACTAAAGAACAAACAACTGAACAACACAGATATTCCTTTCACCTCTAGTCCTGTTCTTTTGTCCAGGGTTCAGTCAAAGAGGCTGTATTAGCAATTCCCAAAGGCTGGAGCTGCACCTTACTCATGCACACAGAGGAGACTTTCAGCCAGCCTCAACTCCACTATGGATGTGCAGCCTGCAGACATTATTGCATATTGCAGGTTCTGGCAGGTGGTCTAAACAGGAGAAAGTCCTGTATGAGGGAAGTGACAGGCAACCTAGCTGTACTCCAGGAGAGCTCTGTCATAGTACCTGGCCCCAAAACTTGCATAATCTCACCAAGAGATGTTAGTCCAATAAAAGTAATCCAAACTTCTTTTTCTCCATATCTTACATTTGGGACCAAATGACAACCACCTTCTCTCTCTAGATCCGACATATTATGTCTTTTTGGAACAACAATAGCACTGAATGAACCGGACTCTTTTTGTCACTGTACATACATATATATCTTTTCCTTTTACAGACATGATGGGGGAAACTCAGTGAATGCAGGTCTCTGTCAATAATTTTGTGGGCACAGATGAGACATTTTGTGGGACAGGATATATACTGGCAGCAGAGTTATAGCAGTGCTAAGAGAGGCTGCTTGTTCAGGCAGCCAAAAGTTCTCCTGAGTAAGTCACCTCAGCTTTCTGTTCTCTCCATCCAGAGTAAAGAATCCTCCTCAACCCTCCTCTGGCTCGCAGGGACATTAGGAGGTTTGTTTCACTAAGACTTATAAAGTGCTTGGAGAGTGGAGGTGAAAGGGGCTAGTGGGGCTAAAAACATTATTAATTGAAAATGTGTTTCTTCTAGAGTAATAGATAATTAGACTAAAAGACCCCCACTGTGCAGCTGCTACTGGAAAACTGCAGGACTGCTATCCTGTTCCACCCAGGATAGATAATCTGACCCTTAGGATTTTTCTGGGTGTCTATAAACATTAGGAGAGGCACAGTGCACAGGGTGGGTTTGAAAAGCCAAACCATCTTGTGTTTTTAGAAAGAGGAACTGAAATGTGTGGCTTTTGGAATTCTGACTTGCCTCAGGATAAATGTCCAACTGAGTCAAAGGTTCATGCTCCTCTGTCCTAGTGCTAAAATACCCCAGCTGTGTGGATACAGGAGCTGAAACAAACCAACTCTCCCCACATGTGCAGTCAACAGCTGGTAACTCTACCCCTGTAGCCTCAGTGTTTATAGCATGAGTAGCTGCTGTGAATTACAGCCATTCTAACTTGCCTGTGCATTGGCAGGAACTACTTTGTGTCCCTTCTCTTTAGTATTTTGGCCATCTCCCTCTATATTCCATCTGTCCATACATCACAGTTAAAGCTATGCAGCTGGGTGATGGTTCTTAAATTTTTACTTTGCTCTATTTGTTCTTAGCTGTTCCACTTTTCTGTTAAACTCAGTTTCCTACTAAAACTCTGCTGAGCCCCATACTAAGAAATGGTCCAGCTCTTAATGGAAAAGCAAAACTGATTTTCCCTCCAACTCTGCTCCCAACTGCCATGTGCACATACGTTATTATTGTTATTATTAGCAAGCATTTATATAGCACCAGTAATGTACCTGGCGCTTTACAAAGTAATGGAATAGACACAGTCCCTGCCCTAGGGCTTACAATCTGAGAGACGGGAGGAGGCGAAGGAAGGGGAACAGAGGGAGAGACAAGGGGTGTAACATTCATGAAGATGCGAGGTCTCAGGTGCACGTGCTTGGCTGGTTACATCGAGAATGATAGCTGGCTGGTCCGTGTGGTGGTGAGGATATGAGTACACAGACATCAGGTAATAGATTGTACTGGATGGAGGGTATCAGCAGGAGTTAGGTGAGGGGAGCAAGGAGTCGGTGAGGGCAGAGCGGAAGAGGTGGGTCTTGAGGAGGGATGTGAAGGTACAAAGGGGAGGGGGCAAGGCAGATGTGGGCAGGGAGGGAGTTCCAGACATGGGGGTAGCTAGGGAGAAGGGATGAAGGCAGTTAGGGGAGCAGGGGAGGCGTGAGAGGGTGAGAGAAGGGACAGAGGAGGAGCTGAGTTCACGGACTGGAGTACTGAGGGAAATTAGCACAGTGAGGTAGGGGGGAGCAAGGTTGTGAAGAGCTTTATAGGTGAAGACTAGGAGCTTGTGCAGGATTCATTCAGGAAGGGGGAGCCCATGAAGAGAGGAGAGGAGGGGCTGAACGTGGTAGAAGCGACCGGCAAGGTTGATGACCCTGGCACCAGAGTTTTGGACGGAGATGGGGGTGGTGGTGGTGAAAGGTGAGAGCGGGGGAGGCCAGTGAGAAGGAGGTTACAGTAAAGTTGAACACTGTACTGAGCTACTCAATACACTGTACTGAGTAGAGCTGAACACTGTACTGAATTTATGTTAGAGATGAACTGAATTGGGTTTTAAATGCCAGCCTAAAAAAGGCAAATCTAGATCTGGTGCAAGAAGCTGCAACTCCCATGTGAATGTATGTTTAAACATGACAGATAAAAGCTCTGGAAAAGCAGAACTATCTTTGTGAAACTAATGAGACATGAGCTCGGGATTCTGCTTCTGTGCTGCAATAATGAGACTGATATATTTCCGAATGAAGCTATGCACTGCACATCTCACACTCACTTGAACTAATGGAGACTGCCCATTGGTCCTAGCAGTGATCAAGGTCATGGCCCCAGTGCTAAGTACATTTACTCATGAGCGGTGTGGAATTTGTAAACAGGGAACGGTTATTTACCCTCTCAACTAGTACTAAAACTAGGGGACACTCCATGAAACTCACAGGTGGCAGAGTAAAAACAAACAAAAGAAAGTATTTTTTCACTCAGCGTACAATTAGGTTGTGGAATTTACTGCCAGGGGAGGTGGTCAAGGACAGCAATATAGCTCAGTTTAAAAGAGGTTTGGACAAGTTTCTGGAAGATAGTTTCATTAGCAGATATTAGCCAGATAGGATTGGGGAACAAAACCCTTTACTGTCGGGAGCCTGGGGATGACCCACAGGAAATGGATAGCATGGTGATCTGTTGGGTGCTTCTCCCAGGCCCCTGTGACTGGCCACTCTCAGAGGCAGGATTCTGGGCTCGATGGACTCAATGAACCATTGATCTGACCGTTGGTCTGACCCAGTATGGCACTTCTTATGTTCTTATGGTCCCTATTGATTTCAATATGATTACTCATTTTGATCCTCCAGGTTGTTCACCTTCCCCAATGGTGGGACTGTGGTTCATCTGGGTATGTCACCTCCCTGCCAACATCAGAGTCTCTGCCATTGAGGCACATGGTCCCATTCTCTGCCTAGAGCACACTAGAATTTTGTTTTCCAAGGGTCATATGCCCTTTATCTAATCAAGGGTTTGAAGCAGTGGAGTAGGACTCAGTGGCCTGCCATATGCAGGGGGTGACAGTAGGTGATCTGATAGTCCCTTCTCACCTTGGACTCTATGAATTCAGTGAGTTACAATGTGATCCTCTATGGGGGGTACAGACAGCAGGGCCAGCCTTACCGCAGGGTGACAGCACTTGGCCCCACTATTTTCTCTACTTCCAGGGACCCTGTAGTGGCTACTGTTTTCACCAGGGCAGGGTGCAGGATGCCCATTCCCTTGCAGTGGGGCCTCAAACATGACCACCTCTAGATTCATGGATGGTGGCCCCAAGGGTAAAGGGCCACAGGAGAAAGGGTGGGGTCACCAGGGGCCCTACATTTTATCTTTGCCCTGGGTCCTGCAAATTCTAAGGCCCTGGAATGCAGTAGCTGTTAGCTTAGGTGTGAATCCTATTGAAGTGAATGGTTATGGGGCTGCTATCCATGCTACCTCTGGGCAGACTGTTGGTATATGCAACATCCATAAGTTAATGCCTGCTGTATTAAGAACAGTCATTGACTATAGAGCCACCAGGTGGCGCTGCTAAGTTTATGTGTACATGGAAGGGAGATGGGGTTTTGCAGTTGAATTCCTTTGTGTAACCACTCCTTCTTCCCTTCTCTCTCATTGTCTCCATTTTGTCTTACTACTAGTTAGATGTAACTAAGGATCTGTGCCTGGAAAGTCTTAAGTAAAGTTCTGTTGTTAAACCTTCAGCTGCATTTGTCCTTTTTGATTGCAAATCAGTTATTACTCTGCAACACAGACATGCTATTCCCAAGCAGGATCTAGGGTTGTCACCTTTCTATAGGCAGCAACCTGGAGGGGGTGGGACAAAGGAGCACATTTAATCAGTGGGTATTTTCAGACATGACGCTACCACGGGTGACCACGCTGTACCTTTGAGTGGCACCCATGGTGGTGTCACATTTGTTCCCGCCTGCCAGATGTTTACCGTGGGCAGGAGCAAACAGTTCCTGGACTGTCGCAGGTTTAACTCCAGGTTGTGAGCTGGGCTCCCTGCCAACACACAATCCAGAGTTAGCCCTGCTACAGTCCGGGGAAGCCAGCCCGAGACTGTGGTAGAGTGGGCTATCACATATGATGGCCCACTCTACCTAACTCCAGCCGGTGGCCGGAACTTCTCCAGGCGGGCGCAGTGACCTCATAGGCCGCTGCACCCACCCATCAGGGAGGGGGCTGGGTCATACTGAGCAGCATGGGGGGTGGGGCCATGCGGACCATGTCCACACATCGCCCCTGCCCTCTTCCCATCCCCAGCCACCAGCACGTTTGTTCAGCAGCGAGGCCAGTGAGCGCTGTCAAGTTTGAAAATACCCAGTGAGTGCTTCAGATTCTGCACTTGCTTCCACTAGTATTCTGGGCACAATTCAAGGTGCTGGTTTTGACCTATAGAGCCCTAAATGGCCTGGACCCTACATATCTAAAGGACCACCTTCTTCCTTACGTTCCTACATGGCCTCTAAGATCAGCTAAGAGCACCATCTTGCATATTCCAGCACTGGCCCAGGTCCATACAAACCAAGTATGCAGTGGTGTTCTTGGTAGCTTTTCCATGGCTCTGGAACTCCCTTCCCTTAGAGGTTTGCCTAAGCCCTAGTTTGAGCATCTTCCAGAGGCAGTGTAAGACCTGTTTATTTGACCAAGCATTTAACAGACAGGGGTATATCTTGGGGTGGGGCAGGAGGTGTTCTAAGTATTTTATGGGGTTTTATGGATTTTATCTTATATTTTATGTTTTTATGATGATGATAGTGACCCTTAGCCTTTGGAGAGAGGGCAGGATAAAAATCTAAAATAATAAATAAAATAAAAGGGGAGATCTGACTGTTTTTTTGACTTAATTCACCTCAGGGGAGCATTGTGAGGTGTGTGGTTACATCAGAAAGGGGAAGGACACCTCTTTGTCTTGCCCCCTTTCAAACATGGCCTGCCCCTCAGGACAGGCAGGCAAATGATCTATGGGGCTCTGTTCTCATCTCCCCATTGGCCCCATTTCCCCTCCCAAAAAAATAAGGGAAGCACAGCTGGCACTTACTCTTCCTCCAGTGCTGCCCAGCTGGGCCTGAACAAGTGAGTGGGAGGGCGTAGTAAGCACCAGCATTGGCTGACACTTGCCTCTTCTCCACATTGTTTTGGGCAGGGGAGAGAGGTTGTAAGGTAGGCAGCAGCAGAACCCCTGTAGACCATGAGTCTGCCTAGTATTGGGGTGCTGCTTGAAGAGCAGCTGCAGTGTCAATCTCTCTCTTCCCTCCCCATCCCTCCCCTGCCAGCAGTGTGGAGACTTGATGCTGCCTGCAGCTCCCACTGATTCCTGCCTGCTGTTGCTGGCCCAAGTAGGGAGGAGGAACCAGCGGGAGCCACAGGCACCATAACTCCTCACTGCTGTTGCTGTAGGATGGGGAGGGGGAGAGTGACTGTCATGAGGGGAAGAGGGATGCTGCTGCAGTCACTCAAAGTGGCTCTCTACCCATAACACCACTCTGGGAAGCCTTGGTTTTCCTGACCTGGAGGGTTCAGTCTGCAGACTCTGGGCTCAAACCTGGAATCTCTGGGTCAGAACCAGAGAGGAGGCAACCCTGGTAGGATCCTGCTGTAAGAGATTTTAGGACTGGGCTATATAAGCTTTTGTAGGCTGCACTCACTGTAGGGTGATATGGGGCTTATTGAGGCTTGACCCAAAGCTCAGTGAAGTTAGTGGAAGGGCTCCCCATCAAGCAAGAGCCCTTCTACTGACAAAGAGCAGTGAGGATAGGTTTCAGCTACTCATTACTGGTTCCCAGGGCAGTGGGAGGAGTGCAGCTCCCTACTTTAGGCCTGAGGGATGGATGGATGTCAGTTTTGTAGGTCTAACAGACCAAGTGCTTGCTAGTTCACACTTGGGGCTAAACTCAGCTGATGCAAGTGGCAGCTTAAGTTACATGTCAGCAAGTCAGTGTGAGTGTAAGACAGCATGCCAAAAGAGCACAAGAAGATGTGTGCACAGGAGAAGCTAAGAAGGGAGAAAAAAGCATTGGGCAGAATAGAATGTGGCGCTCCCTGCCTTTGTGCATCCTTAAACTTCCTTGTAGGCTTTGCTTCCCTTCAGGAACAGCCCCAATCATGGGTTTAAAATCTAGGGAGAAGGGACACATTGACCTAAGTTTGGAACAGACACCTCCTTGATCTAGGACCTCTGAGAGTGGGCTTCTCTTTGGCACCACTCTACCCCACCAGCCTGGAAGTAGGCAAATGGGTGAAGTTGCCACCATTTTGTGGATCAGGGGTTGCACTTTAGGGATCCTGGGAGTGGAGCTGTCCTGTTGTTACTCTGATGGCAGGAGGGATGCTGATGGGAGATTCTAACTGGAGGATGCTGCAGCTTCCCGTATTACTTAATTCTAGCAGTTTTCCTTCAAACATTATGGTTGCTTCTACACGAGCATTATCCCAGGATAAACCCCTCTAACCCCAGGATCTAATTGTTCATGTGAAGTCTTAGCAATCCCAATTGGGCAGCAGAAATGCCAATCATAGGCCGTTTTTAGATGATCACGGTGGCGCCCGCGCTTGTTTTTCAAAACTACCGGGAAGCAGGTTTACACGTAACACCACCTCCGATTATGTGCATGTGTGGTTGACGTGCATCCATTTCCGGCCGCGTATGTCCACCCTCGATCAGCAACCTGGTCAGCTTGCGGCCGGAAATGGATGCGCGGCGCCCACAACACCGGCGCATCATCGGCATGGCACTTGCAAATCCGCCTCCCACCAGTTTTCCCAGGATCTAATTGTTCATGTGAAGTCTTAGCAATCCCAATTGGGCAGCAGAAATGCCAATCATAGGCCGTTTTTAGACGATCACGGTGGCGCCCGCGCTTGTTTTTCAAAACTACCGGGAAGCAGGTTTACACGTGACACCACCTCCGATTATGTGCATGTGTGGTTGACGTGCATCCATTTCCGGCCGCGTATGTCCACCCTCGATCAGCAACCTGGTCAGCTTGCGGCCGGAAATGGATGCGCGGCGCCCACACATGCGCATAATCGGCGGCATGTCACGTGTAAACCCGCCTCCCAGTAGTTTTGAAAAACAAGCGCGGGCGCCGCCACGATTGTCTAAAAATGGCCATACTCTCTTCATTTCCTCCCTTCCCCCATCCCCTAGCTTGATTGACATTTTAGAATGTGTTATATATTTTTTATTATTGAGGTTTTTACTGCTGTTGTACATTGCCTCGAGTTGCCATTGGGCAGAAGGGGCAGGTTATAAATGCGGACAAATAAATAAATAAATAAATAAATGGATACATAGTTTCTTTTGCCTGACACAGCACACTTCAGGCACTGTTAGGGAAAACAAACTAAATTAACAAAATTGTGTTGTTTTTTAATTCTGTTTGTTTTCTGTTTACTTTAAACAAGATTACAAAATTTCATTTGAGTTAAACAGAAAACATAAATGCACATCCCTAATAAACATGTGTTGCCAAAAAATAACAATAAATCTCTATCCAGAAGGAGTCCCATCACTCCCGTGAGGAGATGGAGAAACCTACAATGTGGGAACAGGATTTGCATCCAGGCATTTTGATCTAGCAGGAGGCACATATTGAGAAGAGCAGTTGGCAGAAAGGGAAAGTGAAGTGAAGTGATTTCTCCAGGACTGTAACAGATCATACTAAACCCGTGCAGGAGCTGACCCAAAGTATGGGCCAGAATGAGACCTTTTTTAGACATGCGGGCAATGAGTGGGGAATCTAGTGGGTTTAAAAATCCGCTTTATGCAAAGTCACGCTTGGAGTGTTTACTTTAGACTCACCGGACGTTGCCCAGCTGCCATTAGAACAGCAGGTGAAGGGAGGGAATGGGAAGAGCATGATTAGCATTGAGATTGCTAATGAAAAACATCATGCAGTATTTGAAAAACACAGAGAATTCCTGTGATAGGGCTTTGTTTGGTGATGCCAGAACTTGGAGTTAGCCAACCGGAGGTGGGGGTAGGCACTGTGAAAGCCATTATAGAGGAGGCTGGCTGGCTGCAGCTGCTTGTCTGCTTCTAGCTTCTGGTTCTTCAGAATGTTTTGCAGAACTATTTCTCTTTTGTTTCTAAATAATCTAAATCTCTTGTCTCTGTATAATTCTACTAAATGTCTTTTAAGTGTACCGCCATCCATTAGAATGATGGTAGAGTCTGTTCCCACTCACTTGTCAGACCCCATCTGTAGGCCCTAGGCAGTCTGTTGATGGCACAGGTGATGCAGTCAAAATAAACAGGACTCCAGGACTCTTCAAAACCAACATAAAGTAATATTGGTTTCCTGGTTTCCCCCAGTCCGTAGTTCTGTGTATTCTCAAAAGGGCCATACTGGATAAGGCTCTCTCTGGCCAGTCTGTGAGGTTTTCTGGGGCTCCACTGTCACGTTTCACAGATAGTATTTCTCTGTCTACTGTCTCGGTACAGTACCATATACTCCTCATCACAACAGTCACGCTCATACTCTGTCGTAGCTACTGATGACTGCAACATTCTTTTTTCCACTCATGTCTTCTCGCTTTCTCTTTTTCTTCAACTGAGGTGCTTGAACTACTGGGATTTTTAACTACTCCTGGTGATTCTTTGTTGGTTCAGTTTCTTGGGGAAATCCATCCATTTCATCACCCTATGATTTTGTCAGTAATGCATCTCTATACCTTGATCTTGTCCTACATTATCCAGGCACAGGAGTGCCTGGGTAGTTAAGGTGTCTCGCACGCGCCATTATAAAGCCTGAACATTCTATTCCTTATAAAATGGAGATTATTTATACTGTCATTGTGAAAATTTGCATGGAGAGTTGCTTGGGTATGTTTTAATCTGTTCAAATTTCAGAGAAATTGGACTTAAAATGGCTGAGATCCAACAGCTGAAAGGTTGGAGGCTGAGAAGCAGTTTGTTTTGCAACTGTTTTGATTTGACCAGCCTGGCAGTTTTTTTAGTTATGCATCAGGACTTGAAATCATTTTAGAAGATTCAAGCCTGTGGGCTAGGGGTGCCTTGGCTTTGTTTTTTTTAAACCGCCCATTACTTTAAAAATTATTAACATGTTTAAATTCCCATTGTAATCTATGGGAGATCGCAAAGCTGCACTTATGTTTCCTAGCATGGCTTGGTGGGACTACATTTCCCAGCATGCCACACTAGGAAACATGGTGGGCTTCAGCATGCACATGCATGCAGCAGCCCCAGGTCTTTAAATAGCAGCTGCGATGGCAACAGGCGAGTGGGCAAGGGGGTAAGTGTGTCCCCCTCTCTGTGTGTATCCCCCTCTCTGTGTGTATGTGCCCCCTTCATTGTGTGTGTCTCCCTGTCTCTGTGTTTCTACCCCTTCTCTGTGTTTCTACCCCTTCTCTGGGGGGCCACGCAGAATAGGGCATTCTCAGTGGCTGTGCTGCGCCTTTGGAATTCCCTCCCGGTGGGGGCACGTTTGGCCCTGGACCTCCTGGCTTTCTGTAGGAACTGCAAAACCTGGCTGTTCTGTCAGGCATTTGGCGAGGGAGAAGGATTATTTTATTGGTGATTTTGTTTTTGAATTGAATTGAAATGTTTTAATTATATTATATGTACTGTTGTTAGCCGCTTTGGGCCGCCTGTGGCGAGAGAAAGTGTGATACAAATTTTGTAAATAAATAAATATTCTCTCTCTGTCCCCTTTTCTCTGTGTCTGTGTGGGGGAAGTGTGTGTGTGTATCTTTCCCCTTCTCTGTGTGTGTGTGTGTGTGTGTCTGTATCCCCCCTATGTGTGTGTCCCCCTATGTGTGTGTCCCCCAGCGTGTGTGTGTCCATGTCCCCCCGTTTGTGTACTCATGTGTGTCCCCGTGTGTGTGTCCCTGTGCATGTGTGTGTCTATGTCCCACATGTGTATCCTCTCCTGTGTGTGTGAGAATGCGTGTGTGTCCCTTTCTGCATGTGTGTTCCCCATGTGTCCCCCCCCTTTTGGTGTGTGTGTTTGTTTCCCTCCTGTGTGTCCCCCCATGTGCGTCCCCCTGTGTCTGTGTCCATGTCTCCCTCTGTGTGTGTTTGTGTGTGCAGTCACATTGGTTTCTTTAGATGTCTCCCATTTTTCTTTCTCATTTGAATTGTTTGTGATTGTGCCTTCAGTATCTCATGTTTCAGAAATTCCCACCCATCTTGGACTCCTTTCTCCTTTAGTTTATCTAGCCATGGGATCTTGTCTAGCATTTCTCTGAATTTATTAAAATCAGCTTTCCAAGTACTTTCCAAAGTCCAAGGTACACATTTGACTATGCTCACCTTTACTTTTTCTTAAGATCATGAATTCCAACATTTCATGATTACTTTCCCCCCAAATTTCCCACTACTTTCACCTCATCAACCAAGTCTTCCCTATTTGTTAGGATCAAGTCTAGGATAGCCGACCCCCTTGTTTCTTCCTCCACCTTCTGAAAGAAGAACTCAGCAAGGCAAGGCAAGAATTTACTGGACATTCCTTGTTTAGTAGAGTTTGTCTTCCAACAGATATCAGGGTAGTAGACATCCCCCATTACTACTACTTCCTGCCTCCTTGAAAGAGCTGCAATCTGTTTTAAGAAGGCTTCATCCACATCTTCTGTTTGGTTGTTCCATCTGTAGTAGACTCCAACAATTAAATTATTTTTTATTTCTTTCACCTTTTATTTTTATTGAGATACTCTCAACAGGACTGCCATGCTCACTCTCATGGATTTCTGTACAGGTGTAGACATGTCTGACATATAATGCTATTCCCTCTCCCTTTCTGTTGCATCTATTATTTTTGAACAGGTTATATCCATCAATTGCTACATTCAAATCATAGAAGTCATCCCACCAAGTCTCAGTAATGCCTATTAAATCATATTTACCTTCCTAAGAGTTCAAGTTCATCCTGTTTATTTCCCCATACTCTGTGTGTTAGTGTACAGACATCAAAGACCATGAGACTAACACCCCAATGGCTCCCCTACTATTTCTTCCTGGGGCTTACTAACCCTCCCCCCCCCAAAAAAAAAAAAGCTTTCCCAGTTCTGAATGTATCATAATTCTGTCTTTCATACTTATCTTTGTACTTACCTTTGGACTTTCATCTCTATCCTCCACAGGATGTAGTTTAAAGCCCTCTTGACCATGTTCACTAGGCTCCTGCCAAACACATCCTTCCCAGTTTTCGTGAGGCACAATCCATTTCCTGCCAAAAGTCTTTCATTACAGAAGCGTAGCCCATGGTCCAAGAAACCAAACCTCTCTCAACACCATCTGTGTAGCCAGTCATTCACCTCCAGTATTCTTCTCTCTCTACTTAGGCCTCTACCTTCAACAGGAAGGATAGACAAGACCATCACCTGCACCCCAAGGTCCTTCACCTTCTTTCCCAGAGCCTCGTAGTCACATGCAATACACTCAAGGTTGTACCTGGCAGCATCATTTGTTCCCAGGTGGATCAGCAGGAATGGTTAATGATATGTGGGTTTGATGAGCCTTGGCAACCTTTCTGTCACATCCTGGATCTTTGCACCGTGGAGACAGCATACAGGTCTGGCTAACACACAGCCACCTCCGTCCCTCTCAGTAGGGAGTCACCTACCACCACCACCCTTTTCTTCCTCTTCCTGGTGGTGGTGGTTGGATCCTTCTGATCCATAGGGGGCCAAGAGTCCTCCTTCCTGTCTGTCAGCATTCTTTTTACAGAAGACTTGTAGTCACTCTCAGTGGAAAGAGCCTGAAAGTGGTTTTGTGGTTCCAGAATGCCTTCTGTTTCTCCTGCTCCTGATAGTCACTTCTTTCCATGTTCCTTCCTCTTCTTCATTGACACTCTCCTCCTGCTGTTGTCCTTGCTGCAGTGCTTCCTGTGTCCTAGCCAAGAACTCCTCATCCTCCCTAATAAGCCTAAGTGTTGAAACTCGCTTCTCAAGTCCTCTCACCTTCTCTTCCAGCAGGGATACCAACTTGCACGTGCTGCAGATGTAGTCTCTTATGTCTTCAGGCATAAAAACAAACACACCACATACCTTGCAGGTCACCAAAACAGCTCCCTCACTTTCCATGTTTTAAATTCTTGATGGGTTCACAGTGTTCTGGGTCCTTCCCTGCAAGCTACCTCACTAAATTCCTACACAAAACTGCCCATTTTCTCTGCCTGTTCATTCACTCCTGGGTTGCTCACTCTCTGGGTCTGGGAGACTTTTATAAGGCTGCCTAGTGCTCAGTCGATTGAGGACTGACTCCACCCCTAATCAGGTCATTAACCTAGACCCTGATTAGATCTCTGCAGGGATTAGTGGTGCCTCAGATAAAGAGCATAAACCCCTAGTCAGAACCAACTACCACTGCCAGAGCACCTACAGACAGGCTTTCCCTAGATTGATGCTTGCTCAGATTTTCCAGGTTTGTGGCTTTCCCAGCCACACCCAATTTCAGGCAGGGCTGGCCCCAGGCATGTGCCACATGTGTAGCTGCACATGGCCCTACAGCCAGCTGGGGCCCCGCGCTTGCCTGGCTGGGCAGCAGACTGCAGCCAGATTCTCCCCTAGTAAGTTCTTCTGCCTCCCCAGCTCTGGTCCTAGGGTGGCTAGGGGTCCGGGATTATCCCAGACCGCCCGGTTTTCTGGACAGCTCCAGCTGTCTGGGATGGAAGGGGAACAGGACCATTATAGCATCTGGATTTCCCCTTCCATTTGAGTCTCTCACCATCTGCCCTTGCTGGCTTCCTGCAGCTGTGCTCTTTGCACTTCTGCCCAGAGCAGAAGTGCAGAGAGCGTAGCTGCATGGGCTTTTTTTGCTCGTGTGGCTTGTGTGTCGCGTATGTGCCGCCACCCCCATGATGCAGCCAGTTGAACTGGAGCGCGTGGACTGTAGCTACTCCAGATTGACTCTCCTTTCTGTCCCAGACCCTGCTGCAGTGCCACGATCTGCCTGGCCTCGCTCCAGTCCTCTTCCTGGTGAGTGGTTCGATGACACTCCCCAGCTCCCCCCCTCCCAGCAACATCTGTTCCCCCCCAGCAACCACACTGGCTCCCCCTGGCTCCCTCCCTCCCAGAAAACCCCCACCACTACCCCCAGCAACCCCCCTCCCAGCAACCCTCCAAGCTCCCCCCCTCCCAGCAACCCCCC
>QEPC01007577.1:0-15268 GCA_003113815.1 Sphenodon punctatus | reverse complement strand
TTAGCAACCCCCCTCCCAGCAACCAACTCTCCCACCTCCCTTCCCAGCAACCCTCCTAGAAACCCCCCTCCAGTCCCAGCAACCCTCCTCCCTGGCTACCCCCCAGCAACCTCCCTCCCAGCAACCAACCCTCCCATATCCCTTCCCAGCAACGCCCCCCCCTTCAAAGGCTTCTCAGAGTGATGTGGGTGTGTTATCCCCAATGTTTTTATGTGCAAACTTGTTCAAAGGTTTTTCAGGGTAACTTGGGTGTGTTATCCCCAATGTTCTTATGTGCACTGTTCAAAGGTTTCTAAGGATGATGTGGGTGTGTTATCCCCAATGCTTTTATGTGCAATGTTGTTCAAAGGTTTCTGAGGTTGACTTTGGTGTTATTCCCCATAAAAAAGCAAAGACAAATAGAAAAATAAAAGTTGGTTGAAATGGCAGGGAATCACTAGTCGTTATTACCGGCTTGATGAGACACTTAAAACATCAGTTTCTCCTCACATTGAGCCTTGGCTCTATTTTTTCATATTTCTAGAGAGACCTTGAATGGGATCTTAGTAAGAGGGCTCTCTATCCCCCAGTAGCAGGGCTTCATGCAGCAGGAGTTCACAGGGTTAACTAATGTAATCTCCCTCCAATGTTAACTCTAGGAACTCCTTCCTGCTGGGTTAAGCCACACCACTGGCTTAATGGTTTGGTTGGCTCTGCCTATGGTTGGTCCTGCCTACCATTGGCTTGGCTCTGCCCACTTCTGAACCTGCCCTTTGTGCCACAAATTTGCATAAATTAGTATAATTAGCATATGTAAATGTCATGCAAAGGATTGCCCTCTTTTCTACCGATGCTTCAGTGGCCACTCTATCTGGTCCCCATCCCTCACCTACCTCTTCCTGCTAGCAGCAGCAGCACCTGGACACTGATTGAACTGGGAGATAAAGCTGTTTGTTTACAAACAACTCCTCTCATGTGCATAATCAGAAGGTTGTTGTCTTGTAAAGGTTCTTCGAGATGGCTCCCAACATTCTCACAATGGTCTATCTTAGGTAGGAATTTAGGATGTAAAGCAATATCTATTCTATCTTGGAAAATCTGCAATTATGGTTCTGAGATTATTATGGCTGCTATTTCACTAACTCTTCTTAATGAAGTTATTGCTAACAGGAATACTGTCTTTAAACCCCCCACCCCATAACCAGTTCATTTGCACACACACCCCCCATATAATCAATTCACGCTGCCCCGGGAGCCCAAATGAAATGGTTATGGGTGGGGGGCAGCGTGAATTGATTATATTGTGGCCGTGGGCACAAATGAACTGGTTTTGGGGTGGGGGTAGCATGAACAGATTATGGGGACACAACTGAACTGGTTATATATATATATATATATATATGTCTCTTTTCATGGCATAATGCGCTTAATAGGCTGGCTGCATTTTGGGTGTCTTGTGTGTTTGATAGCAGCGCCTCTGGACCAGTTGCACCACATGTGTGCACAAGGCACCGGCGGCACTGGCAACAAGAAGCAACAGGCCCTAGAGGCCAGGCTGCCTAAGTTCCCCCTCCTCCCCCAGTAAGGCAGAGGACACAGTCAGTCTCTCTGTGCCTGCTTCACTGCCTGCCTGGCTGCCCCTGCAGTGGAACCACTCCTGGGGAGTGGTGGTAGATGCTCAGCTGGGGAGGTGGGGTGGGCACCAGGTAAGGCAGCTAAGGGGTGCCAAACCGGGGGGAAGTGGGCAGGGAAGAAGCATGCGGAGGTCATGCTTCTCCATGGCTGCTCAGAGGGGTGGAGAATGGGAATTCTTCCTGTCCAGAGGGAGTAAATGTTATGTAAATTCTATGTAAACGTATACTTTTGCATAATTAGGTGGGGCCTAATTATGTAAATTAGGCCCCGCACCAAGACTTCGCACATGGCCTCACAAACCCTGGGGCCGGCCCTGATTTCAGGTGTCAGGCAATCAGCCACTGTTCTTAACTCATACTAGCACCTGAGCTTCAAGTAGCATCTTCACCGGTTTGCTGGTGCTACTCCCTTAAAGGGCCTGTTTTCTGCTACAGAAGGAAAGTATGTACTCCTTGTTTTTAGTACTTCCTGCTCCTGAGTAAAATTGGTTTAATGTTCTGTTCATATGAACACTTTAGGAGTAAAATAAAAGGAAGGCTCAACGACATTAAATTAACTCTTTGTTGGAATGTGGCCTACAGGAATGGTGATGCAAGAGTAAGGAGACAAGCTGTTTTATAAGCAATCCCAACTAAGTGTACACATCTTTACCATATTGCTGGGGCTTGGGGATGACACTTGGGTGAAGAGGAAAGAACATTTTATTGTGCAGTCAGAAGAAAAGCTTGTTGTCCTACTTATCTCTTTCCTTTCCCACAATTGCCCCCCGTGCTCGCTGCAGTGGGGGGTTTGCCACCGCTCCTTTTCTCGCATGGGAGGTGGGAGCGGGATGCGGTCGCCTCTGCGAGCGGAGGATAAAGGGAGGAGGGAGGCACACTGTGGCGTTGCCCGGCAACACGATGGGCACCCGGGACTCTCGCGAGACATGTGATTCCTGGGTGCCATTTTTGGTCCCGCCTCACCTTATCATTCTGAGTTGTGATGGCGAGCGGGGAACATGTGCAACCACCCACCCGCCCCCCTTTTTTTGGCAGCACTCCGAGTCAATGCTGGTCACCAATTAGGACTGGAAAGGAATTTTCCTTAGGCCTGATTGGCAAAATTAAAGGCAAGGGGTTTGTTGCCTTTCCTGGAGCGTTAGCTTATTCAGCTAAAGGCAAATTAGCCAGTGGTAGGTTTGTAATCGTCGCACTCTTTAGCGGTAGGGATGAGCTAGAGGAGGTCTGAAAGGGCCAAAGTTAGAGACATAGGTGAACAGAAACATCTTCTTAAGAGATTGGTGAGGCCATGAATAGCTGCACAATACGGCCCGCTGTGTGGCTAGCCCAGGGGTGAGAGACGAACGGACAGATCCACTGGCAAAACAAGGTGTCAAGCAGTGGGTAATGGTGTTCTCACCCTTGTTTCGGTCACAAAGGGGCCTAGGTACAAACAACCCACTACAGCCCGGGGAAACCTGGAGCCGTGGTAGGGCGTAAGTTAAAGTTGGGAAGTTAGGATAATGGAGGTTTCCACTTGGACTTAACTCGAGAATGTCCAGAGTAGTAGTCAGGTGACAGGGGTTACTCACCTGTACTGGATAGGGGCCTCCTGGTTGTTTACAAACAGTTAAGAAACAGGCCCCCAGTTCAGAGGGGGGAGGGGCTACCTCTTCCCCCTTTTGGATGTAATTTAACCAATAAAGAGTGTGGCCAGTCTATCCCACAATCTGTGTCCTTGTCTTCTTCCAGAAGGGGATGTGCTGGCAATAAGCCTGCACTCCTCCTGGGTAAAATGCTTTCTTATGACAGCATGGGTCTCATTTCTACAGTGTCTTTCAAACAAACAAACAAACAAACAAACAAACAAACAAACCCAACAACAGCACACGTGGGTCGCTTTCAAATGATAGAGAAATTATTATTGACACTGCTGTTGTTAATTAATACCAAACAATAAAACAAGAATTGCATCTCTTTTCCTGACTGGCAGGACTAGAAAGATGACCCTGGATTTATTTCAATATTGATAATTGACATAATTTATATACACCAGCATTTTCCCTCTGCAGATCTCTAAGTACAGATGGGGAAGCTGAGAAACAGATAGACTCCTAGGTAGTGGGAGCTCAGGATAAAGGGACCATAGTGCCTGGAATCACCCTGCATACAGAGCTGCCAGGACTGGCTGCACAGTTCTGCACACCCAGGGTCAGCTTTAGAATTTGCAGGGCCTGGGGCAAAAATAAAATCTCGTGCTCCCATGGCCCTGCCTCATAGTCATACCCCACTAGCCATGGCCCTTAACAATTAGCAGTCTGGTGCTCGCTTAGGAATATAGGAGGCTGTAGTGCGCCCCCTGCTTAAGAAGCCATCTTTGGATGTGGACGTGCTCGTCAGTTACTGACCTGTCTCTAATCTTCCCTTTTAAGGGAAGGTTATTGAATGGGTAGTGGCAGACGCATTTGGACAGCATCAGTTTCCTTGACCCTTTTCAATTTGGGTTCCGCTCCGGCTACGGTATTGAGACAGCGTTGGTGGCCTTGGTGGATGATCTCCGCGAGGAGATGGATGCTGGATGTGCGACCTTTTTGATCCTGCTAGATCTCTCGGCCGCTTTTGACACCGTGGACCAAGGGCTGCTGTTGAGATGGCTGCGAGACTTGGGGGGCTCTGGACAGGACTGTCCTTGGATGGTTCCGCTCATTCCTCTCGGGGAGAAGCCGGTGGGTGGTGCTGGGGGCTGAAACATCTAGCCCCCGGGCCTTGACCTGTGGCGTTCCACAGGGATCCATTCTGTCTCCACTGTTGTTCAATGTGTATATGCAGCCCCTGGGGGAGATTGTGAGAGGGTTCGGGGTGCGATGTCACCAATATGCTGATGATACTCAACTGTACCTCTCGTTCTCAACTGACCCAGGTCCTGCTGTCTTGTTACTCTCCCAATGTTTGGAGGTCATGGCAGATTGGATGCGGCAGAGCAGACTGAAGCTCAATTCCAATAAGATGGAGGTGATGGTGGTGGGAAGGGAGGGGGAGGTGCTGGCCCCCCTGATAGGGGGTGTTCACCCACCTGTTGCTCTTCAGTTCGGAGTCTGGGGGTAGTTTTGGATTTGGGCCTCCATCTGGATTGGCACCTTTCGCCAGCTGTATCTGGTATGGGGGCTTCGACCTTACCTCTCCGGGCCCAATCTGGCCACTCTCGTCCATGCCTTCATCACCTCGAGGCTAGACTACTGCAACGCGCTTTACGTGGGGCTTCCCTTGTTTCTGGTTCGGAGGCTGCAGCTAGTGCAGAATGCGGCAGCCCATCTCCTGAAGGGGACAGGACGGTGTGAGTACATAACACTGGTGTTCCGCGCTCTGCACTGTCTGCCTATAGCGTACCGAGCCAGATTCAAGGTGTTAGTATTGATTTACAAAGTCCTGCACGGTCTGGGCCCCTCATATCTCGGGGACCGCCTCGCCCTCCACGCTTCAGAGCAATCCCTTCGGTCCACCAGGGGCGCCTTTCTGGAGGTCCCCCCTGTAAGACAGGGGGCCACAATGGAGAGGGCATTCTCAGTGGCTGGGCCGCGGTTGTGGAATACCCTCCTGGAGGAGGCTCGCCTGGCCCCGGGCCTGTTGGCCTTTCGACGTATTTGTAAGACTTGGCTGTTCACCCAGGCCTTCGGAGGGGAGGGTGGGGTGGTGGGTTAATTTTTGTGTGGGGTGTTTTAAATTTGTTTTATGTTTAAAAATTGTTTTAAAAACTGTTTTATATTATGTTGGAAGCCACCCCGAGATGTCATGGGCATGGGGGGTGGCATATAAATATAATGAAATAAATAAATAAAAATTAAATAATAACAAAATTATTTTTGCAGGTCCTTGGTCTGACACAATAAATCAGTCTTTTGAGGTGTGTGTGTGTAAGAGAGAGAGAGGGGGGCATGCAGGGGCTGGTTGTGTAGATGTGTGAGTGAGATGGGGATTTGGTGCATGCATGTGATGTGTAAGTGAGGAAGAGGAGGGAAGGCTGGGTGCGTGAGTGAGTGTGAGTGTGAGTGTGTGTGAGAGAGATCAGGGACTCGGTGGGTAATGGGCAAGTGAGGGGCTGTAAACTGACTCCATTGCAGGTTTAGCAGTTCACCCACATCATCCCAATCAAATCCTGTTCCTTTAATTATTCCTATTGGGGAGCCATGTTGGGTAGCAGCAGTAGTTTCTGGGGGTCTCCAGGACTTACCAAAGGGTGGGTGGCTAGGTTGAACTAAGGAGGAAGTCAGGCCCTGCAGGTCTGCTCAAGCCCTTAGCAGATGGGTGGGTCCTGCTTCATCCTCCCACAGCACTCCTTCCTGACTGCCAGGCCCAAGTTCAGAACTTCTCTACTCCAACACAGTCTAGCTACCCACATCCTAGCAAGCCCTGGAGGGCCCAGGAGTTTCTGTTGCCACGTAACATGGCCCTCCAGGACTGCCTACGAGACCCACCATTACCACAGACCTCAGGAGCAGAGGTGGGATCCCACAGAAATAGCTGTAGTATTGTTGGGGTTCCCGGGACCCCTAAGGAGGCTCAAAAGGCAGTGCTTCCTGTAGGGTCTCCCAAAGTGTTGGTCCAGGGGCAGCCACCCCTATGGTCCCTGCATAAGGCCAGCCCTGTGCACACCTAGCTTTGCCACAGAGCCCAGCCAGCTGCCCCTACAGAGTGTGTGTGGCAAGGGGTGGAATAAGGTTTAGCACCCACAAACATGAATAAGTTCCTGCAGGTGGGGCCCAGTGAACATCCACCTTCTTTGAGCTCTGGATGGGATGGGTATACGCAGGGGCCCAAGGACTCTGTGTGGATTGTCTTTTGGTAGACTTGCCAAATGTTAGGGAATGGAGAAAGTAAGAAGACACAGTCTTCCTAACAACTGTCCCATGTCCCAGCCCCTGGCTGGCACCCCTTCCTGTGTCTCTGTTAAAAAAGTATAACTTGCACTTGCCTCTTTAGGCAGCAAGAGCAAATTATTTACCATGAATCTGAGGAGCATCTGTCACTCAGGTCTTTGCTTACCGTTGTGAAATGAACTACACAGTAGATTCCAATCATCACAAGGCCAATGATAATAGATGCAACAGCAACCCAGAGCGCATTGCGACCCAGTCTTTTTGATCCTTCTATGTCTCCATCATTATAACTGTTCAAAGCCTGTAGGACAGAAGCAGAGAATTTATGACTGGTATTAAAAAAAATAAAAATCAACATGCCTGTAAGTGACTTCACTTCTAGCTGAGCTTGCTGTGGGTTGGAGCTAGCTAAAGCTTCACTAAAACTTTCCTTTTTGAAACACATATTGGCCAAGGGGTCTGGTTTAATGTGCTAGTCTCATCTGTTTTCAATGCTTATTCAAGTGTGCATTCATGCATGCTGTAGAGACACAAAGTGGTCTGTACAAAGATCCATTAACATGAGCCATTTACATCTTCATAAGCAACTCCAACTTTGTGGAGATTGTGACTTCAGTCAGCACAGCAGCTACTGGTTGCTTCATTAGCAATGAAATAGACATGTTCAGAACCAAAATATCCCCATTCTCATTGATCGTTTGCATTCAGTGCTCCCATACTGTGTGTAACCAACCTGCACACTCAGTTCTGTTAAAATAGAGGTGGAAATGGAATGGGCTCACCTTCCTGCAACCCCTAGTTTTGAGAGCAAATTTCAGATGTCTCTTTAATTTGGGGACTCTGAGGGGGGCATAGTCTCCCATTCTGCCCCATCGCCACTCTTACACCTCTGGACTTAAGGATCCATGGGTGTAGTGATGGAAAATAGGAGATTGGTAGGTGTGTGATAGGAGATTGGCAGGTAGGGGAGCAGATGAGAGAGCTGGAAAGGGATAGAGTTGTTCAGTAACTATTTATATTGAATATGCCAGGGGTGGGCAAAGTTTCCTAATCTTGAGACCTGCATCAGTTTACCACAGTGGGACCAAAGAGCTGCATGTGGCTCTAGAGATACAGTTTGCCCCTTCTGGAATATGCCATCATTGTCCTTAATCCTGACCTACTCACTCCAGAGTGGTTCAAAATGTGTCAGTGGGCTTACATCATCTGGAGTACGTGGTGTCACTTTGCAGTCTTGCAGTCGGTGACTGAAGAAAGTGTACAGGCAGGGGAATAACCTTACATTATGCTGAACTTAGTTTTTGGAAAGTGAATCTAAAGTAGTCACTCCCATTGCACGGCACCAGCTGTCATGTGCTTATCCCCACAACACTCTGGTGAGGAAGGGGGAAAGGGTCCTTTTCACACTTTCTTTTTTATGTAGCTATCAGTACAAACCTCCTGTTTTTTTTAGAAAGAAAAAACCCGACAATCAAATTCTGCAACTAGAAAACCGAAGTTTTGCAAACAGAATAAAGTATTCAAAGGACGTTGATTTTTAATGCAAATTAATTTCCCCACATGCCATGGTACTAGTTTTGGACTTTAAAAGAAAAAATAAAACCTACAAAATATAACATAGGCTTCTCAATGTGAAGTGTTTCTTCTTTTGAGCTGGATGGCCATAGGCTGCTCCTCTTTGGCAGTTGTTGCAGGAGACTCCATGGTCCCACAAGATATACCAGCTGCTCACAGTGGTAGCCCTGCATTGTCAAGCCCACAGTACCAGCACCCCATTGGCTAATTCACAATGTTCCTCACTCAGGCTGTAATTCCACAGAGAAATTGTCTTCTGCGGTGTGAATTTAGCAGAATTACAGATTCCCTGAGAATCACAGCAATTTTAGCAGCATAGAATTCATGGGGTAAAACATCTGATGCACAATACCCAGTGTTTGAACACACCCCAACCTTGAGGTATCAGCTCCTGACTAATCCTGAGCAAACAGCCCTTTGATTGGCTCATGTGCAGCCAAGATAACAAGTAAACACAAGTAGCCCGAGATGAACTTTTGGTCCCTCAACTGACGAGGTCCACCAGTGAGACATTGGAAAAACTTGGTATGGAAGAACTTTGGCAGGGCCCTTCTCTGCTGTCTCCCCATTTCTCCGGTATTTATGTTTGTTTTTTTATCCTGCCCTATCCCAAGGTATAGGGCAGAAAAATGGGTGTCTTTAGATGGACCACTCCTGGGCCCACTCTGGGGGTGGCCAGCCCCGCATCACCCATGTACATCTCTGACAGCAATGGGTTTAAGTGGACCCAGTAGCTGCTGTGGCCCACAGTCCACTCACATGGTGCCCTCTCCCCCACACCATAGTGGATTGGCTGCTGCTCTAGGCTGCTACCCACAGCTCTAAGGCATTGCTGGGGCAACCCCTGACCTGAAACGGAGCTGTAGTGGCCTGTCCAATCAGTAGACAGACTGCAGTTCCACCTCCAGCAGGGCAGCTTGCTCAACTTGCGGTGCTCTGGGATGTTCCAGAATACCTCAAGTGGACCTGGCCCGGAGCAGGCAGTGTCTGTTCCACCTCTGCTCTTCCTTGCCCTGGGCGGCCTGTCTTTAAATGGACAGGCCACTCTGGGATGAGGTGGAGCAGAGGCATGGGTGCAGTTCCTGTAAAAGCACCCAATGTCCTTGGTAATTATCCCACCCTATTCCAAGGTATAGGGTGGGTATGTTCCTGAAAGTTCCCCTGGTATTTAAAATGGAGATGCCATGTTTCTTTCTCCTCATCGTGCTTGAGGAGCTGGTAGGAATGCTCCATATATCGATTGTCCATTCTCAATTTTTGTTGTGTAGTGTCCATTCCACCCCACTATCTAAGAATCCCCATTCCTGTCCCATGTTCTGGCGTGCCACAGCTCATTCATCCCACCATATGCAGAACCTTGCCTTTCTGAGATTGTCCACCCCTTCTAACACCTCAAGGAAGGCTCTTGTACACCGCATACAGCTTGCCTAACCAGCTGCCAGTTTTTCCATTCTCTCCCCCACGGCAAGGATACCTTTTTCCTGCACCAAATAGTAGTGTCTCTGCAGTGCTGTTCTCTGCTCTAGAGAGTTCTGTGGATGGGGGAGGGGAATGCTCCTGTGTCATGAAACTGCATCACTAGCATTCATTTTTTTAAAATTTTGTTTTTTTTCTGTCCAGCAGCTGAGCAACAGGACTCCCCCTCTTAATGCAGGCAGAATTCCTTCATTTTCTCCACTGTGGTCTCTGGCACCCTATGCATTTGCTGTTGCTTGCTAATTCACTATGCTCCTGTACAGCTGGCTCAGGAGTTGTTGGCAGCCACTACTTACAATGACAAGACCATGAGGAAGACTCTGACTTCCCTCAACACGAGCAACATGCTGGAAAGAGGAGAGAGAGCAGCAACCCATACCGAGGAGAGAAGAGCAAAGGGTGGTGGTGGTGGAGAAGAAGCAGGGGAAAAGGGGCCAAAGCAGTGGCAGAGAGGAGAGATGATCTGAGCACCTAGAATTGCTTGGGAGCCTTTGGAAGAGGCTGGAGCAATGTCTGACCATGTTTGTGGACAAACAGATGGCAGGAAGAGAGGCAATAAGCTGACTTTCTCAGGTTCCTTTCTTGACATACTGGCAGAAGAGCAATGATGGATTCCTCAGTTTGACAACACTGCATTCCATCCCCCTTCCATGGTGTATTCTCCCCTCCCACACTGAAAGCCCACGTCCCACAAAACTATCAGGAAGTCTAAGCCCCGGGGTTAGAAACTTCACTTCTTCCGGCCACCAGTAACAGTAAATTGGTTGATTTCTCTTTCTACACCTCAATGTGGGGACAATGCTACTGATAGTATCACATGTAGATCCTTTCAAAACCCATAGGAACCAGAACTAAGGGTGTGCAGGAAGGCACAATTTCATTTTCATTTAGTTTGGTTTCCATGTAAAAAAAAAAGTGTTATGTTTTTACATTAGTTTAAAATTTAATTTCCCATTCATTCCTATGGGCATTCCATTCATGTTAATGGGCTTCCCTTTGCTTAATCTGGCTGGCACTTCTCCCCCTATAGCACCTCATAGCTGAGAGGCACTTTGGGGGTGGGGAGTGTCTTTTCGAAGTGACGGGACCCAGCCTGGGGCACTGCAATCAGGCTATCTCTCTTTCACTTTGAAAGGTTGAGTGCTGCTTCCCCTTGAAGAGACCTTTCAAAGTGACAGGGAGCCGGGCTGACCACTGAGGCTGGACAGACTCCCTTTCACTATGGCAGTTTTCAGACAGGTTGAACCCACCCAGGATGGATCCGGGCGCCTGTCTGAAAGCGGTGTGGGTGGAGGTGCACTCCCGTGACCCATAGATGACCCACCCAAGCCCCATGTGGATGCATGAATAGGCGGTGTGCAGGTGCACACAGTACACCCATTCCTTGCCACCTGAAGCCCTCCCCCCCCACTCACTGGAAGTGTGTGGTGGTGCATACAGACTCACCCTCCAGGCGGATCCATCTAAAAATGGCCTTTGAAAGGCTGGGCACCTCTTCCCCCTCCAGTGCCTCACAACTGTGAAGTTCTGGAGAGAGGGAAGTGACCTTTCAAAGTAACAGGGGAGCCAGACCGGCCACTTTGGAATGGGTGGGTAACTCTATGAATGATGAAAGAGGGAATATGTGCCTGCCAAGCACTCTGCAAAACAAAATTAACAGCAGACAGCTTCAGACAGCCCCCTGAGCTAGCTTTCACGGTGTCCCCAGACCCAGACTTAGGGGCAGGCCCCCTAGGCCTGGGCCTTGGGTGGTGTTTTCTAGGGGGTGGCAATCCTGGTGCCTGCGCTGCCCTGCTCTGTTTTTTGTTTGTTTGTTTTCTTTTCTCCCTGCAGGGCCAGAAGCTGCTGTATGCAGCCAAAGCCTGCTGCCTGGGTTCCCATCCTTCACCTACCTCTGCCGTCTGCCTGCTAGTGGTGCTGCAGCAGCCGGACACCAGGACACAGATCGGACTGGAAGATAAAACTGTTTGTTTACAAACAACTCCTCCCATGTGCATGATCAGAAGATTGTTGCCTTGTAAAGAAAGTTCTTCAAGATGCTCCCAACATTCTCACAACTGGGTTGTGTATGGCAGGCTCACCCTATTCAAATGATAGACCACGTGATGGTCTCAAGATCCTCTAGTATAAAAAGCACTCTTCCCCTCAGAATGGCAGTTCCTTCCAACCCGTTCTAGGAACATAAGAAAAAAATTCCATGCGGTGCTGAAGGGTGGGTGTTGTGAGAATGTTAGGAGCCATCTCGAAGAACTGTGTTTACAAGCAGCAACCTTCTGTTCTTCAAGTGGCTCCTCACAGGCTCTTTTTACATGGCTCCACCAGGTGGGGGGGGTCCGTGGGCACACCGGTGCATGGGCAGGGCATGCACATGCATCCCCACTCACCCACCACTCATCTGCACCCGCAGAGGAACCGCTGTTTTCCCCAGTTGCTCCATGCATGGGGACAAGTGGGGGGTGAGTGGGGATGTGTGTTAGGCGGGTGCAAGCATGCACCCCAACTTACTGCAGGTGCACATGCCACATTATTCACACGGGGCTCCTCCACCCATGAACATGCAGCTTGAGGGTGGGGCTTGGGACGGGGCTTGGCTTGGGGGCAGCAACCTGAGAAGGGCCTAGGGGGCACAAAATTCATAAGTCCAGCTCTGCCAAGACTCCTACATCTCTTGAGATTACCTAGTTGATCACCTCAGATGAGTTAAAATGGGTGTGCATTTAATTTGTTTCCCTAATAACTAAAATAAAATTTCCCAATTTCATTTTAGTTATTAGAGAAACAGAAACAAAATTTAGTGCAAACAGAATTCTGTTTGCTAATTTCATTTTTCTTTTGCCTGTCAGGCTGGCTGACATGTGCCTGAGAAGCAAAACAATGTTGCAAGAAGCCAGAGGTGAGGAAGAAGAGAGGGGAGAGCAGGAGACTGTTGTCATGATTGGCATTCCCACAGACCAATAGGCATCAAAATGACATCATGGAGCACTTGATGCAGACACAGAACACCTGCCATAGGGCTTCATTCGATGGTGCCACAACTTGGCATTACCCAATCAGGGGTGTTGGAGGAGGGGCACTCAGAGCCGGACTTAGGAATTTTGCGCCCCTAGGCCCTTCTCAGACTGCTGCCCCCAAGGCAAGTCCCATCCCAAGCCCTGCCCCCAAGCTGCGTGTTCAGGGGTGGAGGAGCCCGTTGTGAATAATGTGGCACGCGCACCTACAGTAAGTTGGGGTGCATGTGTGCACCTGCCTAACACACATCCCCCACTCGTCCCCATGCACGGAGCAACTGGGGAAAACAGCGGTTGCTCTGTGGGTGCAAATGAGTGGGGGGTGGTGAGTGGGGATGCATGTGCACGCCCTGCCCACGCACCGGTGTGCCCACAGATCCCCCACCTGGTGGAGTCATGTAAAAGGAGCCTGTGAGGAGTCACTCTAAGAACAGAAGGTTGCTGTCTTGTAAACACAGTTCTTTGAGATGGCTCCTAACATTCTCACAACACCCACCCTTCCAGCACCGCATGGAATTTTTTTCTTATATTCCTAGAAAGGGTTGGAAGGAACTGTCATTCTGAGGGGGGAGAGTGCTTTTTATACTAGAGGAGCTTGAGACCATCATGTGGTCTATGAAAACAGTGGGTGAAAACAGACATGACGCTAACCACCCTTTCACCACCCTTGGTGGTTATTTATGCATGTTGCAGGGCTGCATAGGGCACCAACACAGCCCTGCAACATGCATAAATAACTACTAAGGGTGGTTAAAGGGTGGTTAGCGTCATGTTTGTTTTCACCCAATGTTGGGAGTATCTTGAAGAACCTTTTTTACAAGACAACAACCTTCTGATCATGCACATGGGAGGAGTTGCTTGTAAACAAACAGTTTTATCTTCCATTCCGATCTGTGTCCCGGTGTCCACTGCTGCAACACCACTAGCAGGCAGACGACAGAGGCAGGTGAAGGATGGGAACCTAGGCAGCAGGATTTGGCTGTATGCAGCAGCTTCCGGAGAAAAGAAAACAATCAAACAAAAAAACAGAGCGGGGTGGTGCAGGCACCAGGATTGCTGCCCCCTAGAAAATGCCACCCAAGGCCCAGGCCTAAGGGGCCTGCCCCTAAGTCCGGGCCTGATCTGTACAACTGCTTCCATGGCATGCAAGTTAGGACAGGAGCCTTAACTTACAATTTCAATGATTTTATTGAATGGATTTTAGTCTTGTCCAGTGGAGCTTTTCTGGGTGGTACGGGGGCTAGTCAGTCTGGCCTCCCTCTGCCTGGAACCGGAAATATCAGCTGCCCACTGTGATATGTTAGTTAATTACTTTGTGGATAAAATTTCTCGGATTCACCATGACTTCGACACTGCACTTCTGGGAATAGGAGAACCGGAGACTGTGGAAGCCCCGCCTTGTTCCGTTTCCTGAGATCAGTTTCAGGGGGTGTCATCCACCAAGACGGAGGATGTCCTGGGGGCTATTAGAGCCACCTTTTGTGAACTTGACCCATGCCCGTCCTGGCTGGTTAAGGCCAGCCGGAAGACGTGGGGCCTTTGCTGGCAGATGTGGTCAACGTCTCCCTTTGGGAGGGCAGGGTGCCAAGTGCTTCAAGGAGGCAGTGGTGCGGCCCTTGCCCAAAAAACCATCACTTGTTGTTTTTTCCCTCACGTGTTATCAGTCAGTCTCTAACTTTCCCTTTTTAGGGAAGGTTATTGAACGGGTGGTGGCTCAGCAGCTGCAGGGGCATCTGGACCGTGTCGGTTTTCTGGATCCTTTGCAGTCCACCTTTCGTCTGGATTATGGCACTGAGACTGCACTTGTGGCTTTGGTCAATAACCTCCGTTGGGAACTGGACCAGGGTCGATCGACCCTGTGGATTTTATTAGATCTGTCGGCTGTTTTTGGTACCACTGACCATGAGATGTTGGTGGCCCATTTGTGGGACCATGCTGAGATGGGCAGGATTGTTCTTGAATGGTTCCGCTCCTTCCTGGCCGGGAGAACTCAGCGAGTGGTACTCAGGGACTGCCCATCAGTTCCCCGGGACCTCACATGTAGAGTTCTGCAAGGTTCTATTCTGTCCCCCCTCCTCTTCAGTGTGTACATGAAGCTGCTGGGCGAGGTCATGAAATGGTATGGGGTGTGGTATCATAGCTCTACCTCTCTTTTTCATCTGACCCAGACCTTCATTACCTCGAGATTGAACTATTGTAACACGCTCTACGTGGGTCTACCCCTGGTGATGGTTTGGAGACTGCAGCTGGTGCAGAATGTGGTGGCCCACCTTCTTATGGGGATGGGCTGCCATGAGCACATTACACCCATGCTTCATGCTCTGCACTAGCTGCCTGTAGTCTTTCAGGCCAGATTCAAGGTGTTGGTTCTTACCTATAAAACCCTAAATGGCCTCACTCTACCTGTGGGACAGTCTCACACTCTGTGCTCTGGATAGGCCCCTGTGGTCCACCGGGGGCACCCTTCTTGACATCCCTTGGGTTGCTTGGGGGTCGACGATGGAGAGGACGTTCTCAGTGACTGCACCTAGGCTGTGGAACTCCCTCCTGGTGGAGGCCTGAGTGGCCCTGGACCTCACCACCTTTTGTCATTTTAAGACCTGGCTGTTCCGTCGGGGCTTCGGTGGGGAGGTAGGGTGGGGGAGGGGGTTGTTTTGGCACCTCCATTTAGTTGATATTTTATCTGATCTGACTATTTATTTGTTTTATAATATTATATTATCTATTTTGTGTATTGTTGTTT
>QEPC01007576.1:866742-885039 GCA_003113815.1 Sphenodon punctatus | reverse complement strand
TCTGTTTGGGGCTTTTTTTCACCCCGGGGCATGGTTGTTTTGGTCGCCCCCACTGGGGATTCACTGTGGTGAACCGCCCGCCCGTAACGTCTGAAAACACCCATAGTCTGTTTGGCGGCCGCCAGATGTTCACCACAGTCAATACCCACATGGAGTCAAAATCAACCGCGCTTCTGGAGCTTCGGCCCGGACCATCTCCGAAAGTGTGGTCAAAGAGATTCCCAACAGGAAACAAAAAAGAGTAATGTCTGAATGGCAACCACCAGCTGGAACCAAAGACAATGATTCCCAGCCGGGGACAAAGCACGCAGCGTTGCTGCCAGACAACCAGCAACAACACAGACCGGGGAGGGAGATTTAAAGGGCACACGACAGCAGCCGGGACGAGCCGCCCCGGCACCTTCTGGTTGCTTTGACAATGGCCCGGCCCGGGATCGGCGTAATGTCTGTTGCACTGCCCCAGGCCGTGGTCGAGTGGTCCGATTTCCTGCCGTGGTCCTGGTTCCATCATGTCTGTTCGGGGCTTTCCTTGACCACGGGGGATGGGTGGGGGTGGTTGATCTGTTCACCCCTGCCGGGAATCCACTGTGGTGAATCGGGACCGCGTAATGTCTGAAATCACCCATAGTAATAATGTGTGTGTCTTGTTGTGTTTATGGCTATGACCTGTGGCCACGCCAAATAAACCTATTCATTCATTCAATTACTTTCAGCTAACCCAGTATTTCCAAGGTGTTTGGAAATACTGGGTTCCAAACACCTTGGAACCCAGACTGTATGTTATGCATATATTGTTATATTTCTGGTTTACTCATGGGCCTCATATGTTGGTGGTCCCCTTCTGGGTCACTGTCTGAGGTTCTGTGAGCCCATATTCTCCACCAGTGCTTCCCACATTCATATCACCAGTTCAGTTTTTTCATGGGCCCTGTATATTGCAACCGCATAGGATCCCATGGGTTGGGGGACTCTGCCCCCCTTTCCAATTTATGGCACCCTTATGTGGTTGCACCGTCTGCACTTGTCTGGATCTGATCCTGAGAATAAGATTTTCCCTACTGTTCCATCCGGAGCGTGAGGTGCTAAGGGCAGGAAATTAGCAGAACTCCTCTCCAAAGTTTTCCACCTTGAGAAGTGATAGGCTTATAGTCCTTCCCCCGAAGCCTACTCCACATCAAGCCCCGCCCATTATAATCACGCCCACTTCGCTAGAAAGTTTCGGGCTAGTTAGCTTCCAGGGAGTTTGGAGGCGGCAGTTGGGTTTTTTGTGACAATGCAGGGTAACAACACGGTGCTGCCGCTGCCAGGAAGATCGGAGGGAATCTCGGTAGCAGGTATTTGCTGCAGTGTCGAGATGGGGACCGCTTGGGATGAGAGTTTGAGGCCGTTCACAGATGAGGGGGGTGGGCGCGATACCCCCGCCCTTTCTCTGCTCTCTTTGCTAGGAAGTTGCTGGCTGATAAGTTTGTCTTGGGCGGAGAGTGGGCAATGGGCATGAGGCAAAATGTAGTGGTAGGGAGGCTTTGTTTAGGTACGAGAGCTGGGCAGTTCATGGTGTCACAATGTCAGAGCCTCCCCACAGGGATGGGATGAGAGTTACTGGGTGGGGAGATCGGATGTCTGGGGAGGGTATTTTCCGCCTTCCTGACTACCTCCCCCTAGACTTGTAAACCCAGTTCTTTTGCAGACCCCCGGGGGCTCAGGCTGCAGAGAAATGCACGTGGCAGCAGATGTGGGCCGGGTAGACTAAAGTCTAAGCGCAGCGTGACTCTTGTCACTTCGTTCTCTCCCAGAGAGAGAGAAAGGGAACGATGGGGGGGAGGGGAGCTCTTTTCAGATTGCGTTGCTCAGCACATTCTTGGGTTCAAAGGAGAAGGGCGGGGAGGGAAAGCGTGCTGTACAAGTAGTTTAAAGGGACCTTGCTCCTCTAGCAGGAACTACGGCTCTGCGACTTCTGCTTTTTTATTTCCCCCTCCCCTGCTCCAACTCTTGCTGGCCTGATTCTGCCCATTGGGAGGCTTCTGCAGCTGCCAGTTAGGGCAGTCCTGGCATTTGATGTAACCTTTGGCTGTAGCCTTCCCACTCTGGCTGCATTCACACGAGACACTAAGGAGGGAAAAATCCCTTATCCCGGCTTTTTCTTTTATTATGTGAAAAGCTTAGTTTGTTGCTATTAATTATTATATTAATTAATTAATTAAATTAATTATTATTGGTTTATTATTAGTTAGATAGCACAAGCAGTGTTCTTGGCTCTATACAATTGTTATCAGAGACAGGTCCCTGCCCAGTGGGCTTGCAATCTAAGATGGACACGGGTGAGGGGAACACAGAGAAAGACAGACACACACACATTCCTATTTTACAGAAGGGGAACTGAGGCTGAGAGGCTATGACTTGCACAAGGCCACCAGGGAGTTCCTGGCTAGGGCAGGATTCAAATCCTGGTTTCCCAGTTGCAGGATGCAACAGGCGTAATGGGCGTCAAAACTATTTAATTCAGAAACAAAAGCTTAACCGTTGTGTTTATTCCCTCATGTGCAAGGTGTGAGGTGATTAATCCTGCCATCATTCTGCCTGCCTCACAGAGTCATGTATTTCCCATGTATATTTTGCTCTTTTTTTCTTTTTGTCTTCCTGTTTGCTCCATGGTCTACAGAAGTAACGTCAAGCTTTTTAAAAGTTTGGAATCCCTAACAGCAGCCATGGCAACGCAAGAGTAGCTTTTAAAGCAGACAAGGGGAATGTGGGAACAGTTAAAATATGCAATTATAAGCACACACAAGAAATTGAAGAGGTGGGAGACAAGGCTTGCGTGAATACAGTGGGTGCTTTCAAATGTGACAGCACCCACCATGGACTGACCTGGGCAGTGGTGGATGCCATCCGGCCTGGGCACTGAACTAATGTGATGGTGGCCGGGCAGGGGAAGGGGTGGGGAGAGACACAGATGTGTGTCTGGCCAGCCCTGCCCCTACTGTGCGCACAGTGGCCCACTCCCCTGGCTGATGGGCAGCCATGGTGGCCAGTATCAGCCGCCATGGTGCCCGGAATCGCTGGGACTCTGGACCAGGTCCAAGTAAAATGGGCTTTCACATGTGATAGCCTGTTTTACTCCAGGTCTGATGGCTGGATCCCAACCATGGTGGAGGTGACTAGCCCAGGCTGTGACTTGGGGATTTCTCTGAGTCACAGCCCAGGCTAGCCCCACCACAGTTGGGATCCAGCCCAGGGAAACATCTGGGGGGTGCCTTTCAATGTGACAGTGGCCCCTGAGTTAAACTGTGCTAAAGTGTGTTAAACTGGGCTGCCATCACATTTGAAAGCACCCAGTGTGTATGCTCGCATCCCCCCCCCCCCCCCGCATGAGTTCACTCTGGGGAGCCCAGGTACAGGGACTAGTGAGAGGCGCAAGGATATTTCTGGCCTGTAGTGGGTCCTTGATTATTATGTATCATTTAGGGAACATTCATCCACCACTAAAGTCAATGACAAAACTCCAATTGACTCTAATGCTAGAGGATTGTTCTGTCAGCTTTACAGTTCTTTATTAGAAACAGGGGACACTTCATGAAACTAATTGGCAGCAGACATAAAACAAATAAAGTATTTTTTCATGCACCACAAAATTAACTTGTGGAATTTGTTGCCAGGGTCAAGGCCAGTAGCATAGATGGGTTTTAAAAAGGATTGGATAAGTTCTTGGAGGATAGGTCTATTCATGGCTATTAGCCAAGTAGGTTGGAGGACATAACCTCTGATTGTCAGGAGCTGGGAGTGAACAGCAGGGAATGCATTACTCCATTATGATCTGCTGGGTACTTCTCCGAAGGAATGGACAACGGCCACTGTAGCCCTGTGAGGTGATTCATTGATATCATTCTCGTTGTACAGATGAGGAATGAGGCTGACAGAGAGTGACTTGACCAATATCACCCTGTGAGTTCATGGCTAAAACAGGATTTGAACCCTGGTTTTTCCACATCCAACATCCTATCCACTGGGATAAGTTCCACCTCAGTCTCTTCCAGAGAGAAAGGGAACGATGGGATTGGGGGATGGGGATGACTCTTTTCAGATTGCATTGCTCAGCACATTTTGAGTTAAAGGAGAAGGGTGGAGGCTGTGTAAGTGGTTTAAAGGGATATTGCTCCTCTAGCAGGAACTAGGGCTAGGCAATCCCCCTGTCCACATTTTATTTTATTTATTTATTTATTTAAAACTTATATCCCGCTCCTCCTGCCCACAGGGCAGCCCAGGGTGGCGAACAACAATCAGTAAAACAATATAAAAATTTTAAAACAATTTAAAAATACAATATGTGGGGAACCCCCCACCCCTACCCCTCGCCAAAAGCCTGACGGAACAGCCAGGTCTTACATACACACCGAAACAGCAGGAGAGTGGGAGCCAACCGAGCCTCCTCCGGGAATGAATTCCACAGCACAGGGGTGGCCACCGAAAAAGATCTAACATTGGTGGCCACCCACCTCGCCCAGGGAACCTCCAAAAAGGCTCTCACGGATGATCTCAAGGGTCGCACGGGCACATGGGGAGTGAGGCGGTCCCACAGATAAGCAGGACCCAGGCCGTGAAGGGCTTTAAAGGTTAAAACCAGCACCTTTAACCAGCACATGAGGTCACTCTGGTGAGCCCAGGTTCTGGGGCCAAGGGTGCTGTCAAAAAGAATGTCCCTTTGGCTGCGTCTTGATAGTCCCTTCTGGCAGGAATGGCCAGAAGCTACTCGGTATCCCTTTATCCATTCCCTTAGTCGCCTGGCTTGAACTGTAAGGCAAGGGAATTCTTGCCCACAAAGGCCCTTTGGGACTGGGTGTCCCAAAGGCCATTGGGAGGAGAGTGGCAGCTTCCAGATGCTCACTTTGAGCGCAGGATTAAACCCTATGAGTGGGCATTATGTGGCCTGCTTTGTAAGCCTCCCTCTTTGCTACACTATCTTGTGGTCCACTCCTGTTGCTGAAGGACCTCCTATGACAAGGTAGGGAACATTTTTCCTCCTTCAAACTGGATAGGTGATGGGAGAGGGCTGACCAAATGGTGTTCTTGGGAAGGGGGAAGGAAGGAGAAGGACCAGTTCATGGATCTGTGCTATTGATAGAAAACACTGTCATCCTTCCTTTCCCTGTAGCCCATAAACCTGGGGTCATCGTTGACTCTGCACTCTCCTTCTCTATTCACACCTAAAACACTGCTAAAACTTGTTGCTTCTTTCTTTACAACATTACTAAAATCTGTCCCTTCCTTTCTGAACACACAACCAAAACTTTTATCCATGCTCTGAATACCTCCCACTTAGACTATTGTAACCTGCATCTTGCAAGTCTCCCACTGAACCATCTATCTCCACTTCAGTCTATTAAAAAATTCAGCCACAAGACTCACCTGCTTTGCACACCGTTATGACCATGTAATTCCACTCCTGAAGTCACTACGTTGGCTTCCCATCTGCTTCCATATACAATTCAAGCTGCTTCTACTTACCTGTAAGTGTCTTCACTCTGCAGCCCCTCACTACCTCTCTTCCTTTATCTCCCCCTACACTCCTTCTAGTGACCTCCATTCATTGGACAAGATGCTCTTATCTGTGCCCTTCTCCATTGCCAACTACCAACCAGGGGCGGATCCTCCCTTGGGACATCGGGGCAGATGCCTCCCTGGCTGCCCCATTGCCCCTGGGCCCATTGCTGCCCAGTCTCCTGACTCCCACTCCCTGCTGTAGGTCCTGTGCACTGTGCGATGGGGAGGCTCTTCTAACCACCAGCCCTCCCCTGTCAGCTCCTGGCCACATGCATCAGCTGATTGGTGCCGGTGTGCAGCCAGGAGCCAAGAGGGGATGGCTGGCAGTTACAAGAGCCTCCCTGCACAGTGCACAGAACCTGCATAGGGAGGTGGGGGATGTCTCCTCCTCCTGGCTCCTCCCTCCCTCCTAGGGGTGGGGCCGGACTGGTTAGAGCCTCCCTGCATGGGGAGGCAGAGGATGTCCTCCTCCTCCCTCCTGCTTTCCTGGGTGGGCCAGAGGCAGGAGGGAGGGAGGACTCCCAACTCCCTTTCTTAAAGATAGGTACATTTTTTATTCTCTAATCACTAGTTAACACTCCTAAGTTAATGGATTTATTAAATATCATAGCTAACAGGCCTGAATTTTCATGTGCTAGTTCCTTCAATATTCTTGGATGCACATTATCTGGTCTTCTGATTTGAATATGTTAAGTACTTTGAGTTTTGCATCTGCGTGTACTGAGATAAACTCCATTACCCCACATTCATCATCGGCTATTCTGTCTTTAGAACAATTGTCCCTATCATCATCCTTATTAAAAACTTATACAAAGTATTAATTTAGAATTTGGGCCATGCCTACATTATCACTGATCTTTACTCTGTTTTTACTATACAGCGGCCCCACTTGTTCCTTTCTTGTTTTCTTATTATTTATGGAACTATAAACAATCTTACTATTTAGCTGAATTTTCTGGGCAAGGTCTAGCTTTTTTGACTTTTAGCAAGTCTTACTTTATTCCTACATATTCTAACCTCATGGAGGTACTTTTCTTTACTAATCAACTAATTTCCCCCACTCCCGATAGGTTCTCTGCTTATTCTTGTTATCCTGTTTGATATGATTATTCAACCAACTAAATTAAACTGAATTAATGCATAATCACTAGAACCAAGATTACCCTCAATAACTAATTTATCTATGATATCTTGGCTGTTTACTAGAACCAATTCTGGAATAGCATCTCCTCTGGTTAGCAGAGTAACAATTTGATGAAGACATTTGTCATTTATCATATCCAAGAATAAACCGACCTTACTATTATTACCATCCATGCAACCATCCATTAACCTCCATGATATGACTGATCCTTCCTTGACCTTTGCCTTCCACCGGGAGGATAGAGGAGAACACCATCTTGCTCTTCATCTCCTTCAGCCTCCTTCCCAGAGCCTCAAAGTCATCTTTAACCTTCTCGGTATTATTCCTTGCAATATCATTTGTTCCCACATGAATGAGCAGCATTGGGGAGTGGTCAGAAGATCCAAGGAGTGTTGGCAGTCTCTCCCTAATATTTCTAATTTGGGCTCCAAGCAGACAGCACACTGTGACAGAGTGCAGCCTGATAAGGCTGTTATCCCTTTAAGAGGATGAGACGTGGGAATTGGACACGGCCTTGAAGAGGCTAAGAAGTGGAGAGCTGACCACATCCACTTGGGAGTATAAGAGGAAGGCAGCTTGAGTTCAGTAAGTGCTTGGAAGTTAAGCTGAAAGAACCTCGCCTAAGTGTGGCTGTCCATGGTCCTGAATACACAGCAAGAGAAAGAGAAGGTGACAGACCCAGGTATTACAAGAGGTTAAACCCAGGAGGGAGCCTGTTGTCTTGGGAAACTCTTGAAGATAGCCAGGGGACTCTGGTCTGGCTTGCATGGACTTTGGGGGGTTGGTGAATGGACTTTTATTTATTTATTTATTTATTTATTTGACTTGTATCCCGCTCCCTCCAGCCCTACAGCAGCTCTCATACTTACTTGTATGAGAACTGTGATGAACAGAATTCTACATTTATGAGGATTGTTTTGGACTAAAGCCCGATTGCCTGGCCAGAGAGGTCTGAAGGCAGAGAATAAAGATAAAGGAACTAATTCCCTGTGAGACTGAGACTTTGTGGAGCTAATCCCATTTGCATTCACCACTAGGCACTGCTACCGTGGTACACATATCTCTTGGAACATTCGGTCAGGCTGGCATATAGATGCCTCTGTTCCTCTCAGGAGGAAGTTCCCAATCACTACCACTCTCCTTTGCTTGAAAATTGTGACCTCTTTCTCATGAGGTTCCTTCCCATCTCCTCCTTCCTCTGTTTGTAGATCCACTTGCCTCCTTCTCTTGTTGAGGAACATTCATTCTTCCTTAAACTTCTGTCCTTGACTTGCTCTGTCATATCTTCCTTTCTTCTGGTAGGACTAGCTTCCCTCCTTCTCCAACTTCTATCTGTGTCTCCTCTTCATTGCCTAAAACAGAAAGCCCGTTCCTCCTCTCTCTATCTCTCCTTCACTAGCCCGTCTTTTCCTTTGTCTTATCTTCATGGTCACATTCTTCCATTGGTCACCTCCTCCAGTAGGTCTTGTTGTTCGGTTAGTGTTTGAGAATCTTGCATTTGTGATGTAACCTCACTTCTTGGCTTAACAAGTTCTTCCAGTTCCCTTTGAGAGACTCTATGAATGTCACCAGTTGTAACTCCAAACCCTTGATCATCTCTTTCAGCTTGATAAGCTGGCATTTCATGCACACATAAGACTCCTGTAGTTCATAGTCAAGGGTGATATTCGTTCCACAACTTCCACAGCCAACCATCTTCTGTCTCCATTCCTCCATAGGTTCCCTCAGCTTCTACGCAGTAGTCATTGTTCTTGTTGCTTGTGGACTCCTAGTCTTCTGCCTGTAAAGTGAATAGGAACCAAAGACCGAGGAACAAACACTATGCTACCTCTAGCTTCCTCTGCTAGCTAAGTCAGCCAGCAAACTCTCCTTATCCTCCCAGCTTCTTTGCCTAAACAGCCACTAGATGCCTGAATGCTTATATAGCCTAGACCCCTCTCTCATGCAGCCAGCACTGATTAACCAATTACCAAGAGGGAGAGAGAAGGAAAGGGAGGGAGAAAAGCAGGAGAAAAGCCCTAAAGAACCAAAAAACCAAGCAATAAATAAACCCTAGCGCCTAAACAATGACGAAACCAACCCTCACAACACAACACAACACAACACAACACAACACAACATAAAACAAAACAGAACAGAACTTGCCAGGAACTCAGCTAGCAAACTCTCCTTATCCTCCCAGCTCCTTTGCCTCACCAGCCAAGCCCCTCTTTGGGTTTTGTCTGGGTATTTTATATATATTTTGGGATTTTTAAAAACCTGGGTATTTTAGGGTTGGAGGTATTTTAGTTATCTGTGTATTTTAAATATATTTGGATCTTTTTTAAAATTTATTTTTTAGTGTTTGGGAGTATTTTGGTTATTTTGGTATTTTAAATATATGGATTTAAAATTTTTTTGGTCTGTGCATTGCCTGTATATTTTAAAAAATATATTTCTCTTAGATTTTTAAAATAATTCATGTTTATATGTAGTTTAGATATTGGATATTTGGAGTGGATATATTGTGCATAGACTGAGTGCAGCAAGGGAACGTATTTCTTAGTTCTGTCTATTTTTAACAGTTGTAAAGCATCAGGTACATTGCTGGAACTATATAAAAACTTAATAATAATAATAATAATAATAATAAATAATAAAATGCAGCAGTGTGAAGAAACACTTCAAGTATATTTGTTTGTCACATGACCTTATATTGTCTTATAGGCTCTTTTTACAATGACTGCAGCTGCAGGGGGTGATGTGTGTGCACGTGGCAGTGTGGGAGGTGCAGGGGGGAGGTGTACATGGTTGCACACTGATCCCCATGCACCCCCATGCACGGAGCAATTGCCATTTTGGCCAATTGCTCCATGTGTAGGCGATGAGTAGAGGTGGGTGGGCATGCGCGTTTTGTGGAAGTGCAAATGCACGTCCAACCACCAGCTGTGGCAGTCACATGGGCGGCACCAACTTATGTCTATGCAACAGACCTGCATGAGTGGGTGTGTCTCGTGTAAAAAGGACCATACTATTGCGCTTTCTTATGACAGCCCCTTTTGTCCCTCTTCCTGTGTGATTTGATGCTTGAGAAAGTTGAACTTTGAATGTTTAAATTGGTTGGTTGGGATATTTTGGTGGGCTCATAGTGGAAAAAAATCACAGACAAAATATAGAAACTTTGGCAAAGAATTTATTTGGTGACAGTTGTTTGGTGATGGACGCTTCAAAAATACTTGCTGCTTTTTCAAGCAGTCTTGTGTGGTTTTAGTGTTTTTAAAAGAGGAAATAGCCCCATTAGCCACTTTGAATCCCCCCCCCCCCCCCNCCCCCCCCCCCCCCTTTCTATTTTTGGGATCCTAAAGATTTTTCCATGTATTTTTTTCCTCTTGTTCACTGGTCTGGGAGCTTTCAGTTTGTAGGAAGGACTGAAAGTACTGTATCAGAGGTGAGGACTCTTTTCCCTCCCAGGGACCAATTGCAGCATCCATTTATGGTGTGCATTTTAGGATTCCACATAATCCTGTTGGGTTTGCCTGCATTTTCCATGCATTTTGGTGTGTCTGTCTTTGAATGCCACACGGAGGGTGCTGCATGCCCTCTCCTGAACTGTGCATGTCTCCTCACCCTCCGTAAAACTCTGCAGCATTTATAGTGTGCCATTTAGGATTTCACGTAATACTGTTGGGTTTTGCAGCATTTTACATGCATTTTAGTTGTGGTCTATGCTACCCGTGTATTTCAGATATTGTAATGTTTGCTTGAATTGCATCTTAAATAAGGTACTGGAAATTTCTGTAATCTGGGCTAGCTGTTATGGTACTCCTGCCATTGAACGTATTACCTCCTGGTGGCAAGGAGAGCTCTCTGCCCAGTGGACTTAGTCTAAGAAGGACATGGGTGAGGGCAATACGGGGAGAGACAGAAATACACATTCCCATTTTTTACAGATGGGGAACTGAGAATGTAAAATTCCATATTAATTTTAAAATTCTGATTGGCCCCGCCTACTGTTGACTTTGCCCCCTCTGACTATCAGCATAACCCCACTCACCATTGGCCCAGCCTACTTCTGGCCCCACCCCCTGCCCCACCAGTCTTAGAACCCACCAGCCACCACTGCTCCCTACTCATTTCCTTCCACCTTGCTGCGCTGTATGCCTGGAACAGTCTTCCTGAGGCAGTGTGCCTTGCCCCCTCCCTGTCCATATTCATGTCCTGACTAAAGGCTTGCTTCTTTGAAGTCGCCTTTAAATCATGATCCCAATCATGAATCATGATCTTAGTTGGAATCTATTATTGAATAAACTGCACCCAGTAGATTCATCTACTGCCTTGGTTTCAACTGACTGTGTCCGTGTCTTGTCTAGATTGTAAGCTTCTTGGAGCATAGATTGTCTTTTATGTTATGTGTATTTGTACAGTGCTGCGTAGGAGTAGTAGTGCTTTAGAAATTATAAGTAGTATTAGCAGTAGTATGTCAAGAAGAGCATTTATTTATTTGTATTTTTAACCCACTCTTCCCTGAAGGCTCAGGACAGTTTACAATATAGTATACATAATAATACTGTCTAAAATATAAAAGAAAACCCTATAAAAACACATGCTGTATAAAATTCCCCAATTAAAACCAATCTCCAAACCCTCTCTCTGCCTGCCTTACTAAAGGCGTGGCCAAGTAAATAGGTCTTACATTGGGTATTTTCAGATGTTATGAGATCATGCTCAACCAAAGTGAGCCACGTCAATCCTGCGGTGGGGCCAAAGTGCCCTGAACGTCTATTCAGCAGCTGCCAGATGTTCACCACAGTCAATACCCACATGGGGTCAAAATCAACCATGCTTCCGGAGCTCCCTGCTGGACCATCTCCAAAAGCGTGGTCAAAGAGATTCCTGACGGGAACCAACAAAAAGTAACATCTGGCCGGCAACCACCGGCTGGAATAAAAGGAAATGATTCCCAGCTGGGGACAAAGTATGTAGTGTCACTGCCAGGCAACGAGCAACAACACAGACAGCAGAGGGAGATTTAAATGGCACACAGCAGCAGGGGGACGAGGCAGGATGGAGTGAGGCAGAAGGGAGAGGCGAGTGGAGGGCGAGAGAGCAAGGGAGGTGGAGGATGAGGTGGCAGTAGAGGCGCGGGCGGAGGAGGAGGCGGTCGTGCTACACCTGGAGGCGGTGGAGGGACAGCAGCAGCAGCAGCAGCCAGGACGGGCTGACCCGGCGCCTTCTGGGTGTTTTGACCACAGCCGGGAATCGGCGTCACGTCTGTTGCGCTGCCCCAGCCCATGATCTGCTGGCCCAATTCCCTGCTGTGGTGCTGGTCCCGTCATGTCTGTTCGGGGCTTTTTTTGACCACGGGGGGTGGTTGTTCAGTTCACCCCCGCCGGGAATCCACTGTGGTGAATTGGGACCACGTAACGTCTGAAAATACCCATTGCCTCCAGAAAATGCTCAGACTGTGGCAAATTCCAGGGGAAGAGAGTTCCAAAACTGTGCAGCAACCACTGAGAATGCTTCTGTGTGTGCTCCTGCTGCATGGACTTGATGAAGTGATGGAATTTTGCAAGAGGGCTCCCCTGGCTGATCTTGGGGAGGGTGATGGAAGATGTGGGAGGAGGTGGTCTTTCAGTTGTGCTGGCTGTCCAAAGTTCATGTACTATTCGGACAATTAGTGTCTTTAGACTGATGTGGGGGTGCACACCTATGGAGCTACTCTGGAGGTGCACTCTCACATCTGGTCAATTGCAGCCCCATCTGGGTCTATTTTAAAGGGATCCATCACCCGGCGCTGCCATGGCCCACGGTCCACCTGCATGGCATCCTCCACACACACCCCCACACACCATAGAGCTATAGCTCTAGACTGCCGCCCAAAGCTCTGTGATGTTGCCTGGGGCAACCCCTAGCCAGGAGTGAAGAGCAGCTGTCAGCAAGTAGACGGACCACAGCTCTGCCTCCGGTCAGTGCCCCAGGTTTTGGAGACCTGCTCTGCTTGTGGTGCTCCGGGATGTTCTGGAGCACCGTAAGCTGGGCTGGAGCAGAGCAGGCAGCACCTGCTCTGCCTCTGCTCTGCCTGTACATCTGGCAGGCCCCACCTTCAAACGGACAGCCTGCCCAGATGCGAGGCAGAGTAGAGGTGTAGGTGCAATCCATGTAAAAGCACCCATTATCTTTGGTGGTGTAGCAAGATTATAGCAGGCCCAGGCTCATGTCCCGTTATGGGCCCCTCTAAGGTCAAGGGGCAGGTCTCCCGTATGAGAGCAAGACTTGCTCATGAAGGTGATGCTGCTCCAGCTCCCATGGTTCTTTCTTAGAGTGGCAGAACTCTGTCAGGAAAGAAGTTTTAAGAGTGGGAGGAGGGGACTAGGGCCAACACCCCTCACCTCTGTCCACTCTGAAAACTTCCTTCTTAGTGTGGCCTTTTGCAAGCAGCCTGAGTGCCACTAGGAGATTTTCAGAGTGGATGGGGGTGGTATGCTGGCCCTGCTCCTTCTTCCACCCATTCTGACAATTTCCCCCAGGGCATGGGCTCAACTGAGCCCCTTGCTTCATGGTAGTTACACCCCTGATTTTCTTACCAACATTGTGATTACTCCTTTCTGGCCTTAGGTCTCACTCACTCACTCACTCACTCACCTGAGTCTTCAGACTAACAAAATTGGGGGGAGGGGGGAGGAATGGGACTAGAAGTCATCTTATTTTTATGGGGGAGGTGTGGGGAAATTTACAGGGAAGGGCAGTTTTCCCTTCCATACTCCGTTAGCTACAGACCTACATGGTGTATTTTAATCTCCTTTTGTGGCATTGATGCCAAATGCCTCCCATGTACAAGGAGGGCCCATCCTTGTGGTGCTGCACCCTGCACTATTAATTGACTCCACATGCAGTCTTGGGCCAGGGTGCATACATGCCATGCTGGGTCTGCCTCTCGTTTTCTCTCCCCCTTCACACTCTGGAGGTGGTAGGAGGGTGTGTGTGTGTGTAAGAGGGGGTTGGCCCTTACTGTATCCCCAGCTGTTCCTCTTGGGAGGGTGGCATCCCCTGTTTGTATTCTCAATGCGTGCTGGGGGCTGTGCTGTGGAATGAGGTCCCCTGCTTCCATTGCACCCGATTGGGGAGAGGGTGTGCTGTGCTCTCCATGGCAACAGATGGCGTTGCTAGGATACTGCAGAGGAATAAAAGGCTGGGAGGGATGCCCAGCAGCCTTCCTCCTCCTCTTATCCTCCCCACCCCCCAAGTGTCTCTGGAACAAGATTATTCCCTAGACTAAGCTCAATGCAAGGGCTGCAAAGAGATGGGCAAGAGGAGGAGGGAAGGGGGTGGCGGGGAGCTGAGGTTGCTCCTGCAACCCAGAGTTAGCTGTGGCCTCCCCTCTGTTGTGTGCAGGCCCAGAATGGGATGCTGTCCCCAAAAGCTCCACTGAAGTGGGCGGGAGCATACAGTGAAGACTGTAGCGGTATTTTGTGTGCTGGAGAATGTGGTGCTGTCCCATGCAGATTAGGGACTTTGGTATGGGTTCTGGCGCTTAGCTGTGGCTGACGTAATGGAGACTGGGGTGCTGGCTTACAGCATTGCGTTGTCTGCGGGGATAATAGGATGGAGCAGAGCATGTAGGTACTGGTCGCTAATGGGGATAAGAAAGGTGTTTGTTTAAATACAGATGCAGGTTTCTGGGCTCGGACATAGATGGGGGGGGGGGGGTAGTATTAGGCCTCTGCTCTGTCTCAGGAAATTTCGAGGTTCTAGAGCACTGGATGTCCGTGGAGTGATGGTGGGTTTATAGGTTTACTCAGGGATCCATGTTTGCTGCATTTCCCCCATTGCTGCCAGTGAGGAAAACACGGTGAACACGGGCCCCTGGGTTTATTATTCCTAAAGCATAAGGGTATGTTTTTGTGACACTGCTGTGTGCCATGGGATATTTCCTAAGCTTTGCTTGAGTTCTGCCTCAAAGCAGCACGTATTTTCTTCTCTTTCGATGAGGACAATGGGACTCTGACAGGGACTTCTCTTTAGATTTAATGGGACTCTGACAGGGACTGTGTCTATCCCAAACGTGGAAATGGTTGATCTTGGAATGAAGCAGGCATTTGAAAGCAACTCTGTAATAAGCACACACCCAGAGAGGGGAGACTGGCATAAACCTACAGGCATTCTCTCAGAACGTGCTTTAATATTCAGGAAACAGGACTGTGTGAATCCTGTCCCATGCATTTTAAATTCCATGTATCCAACTCCAAGGAGGATGATCAATGGCTGCATAAGCCAGAAGTGGACAAAGTTCTCAATTCCAAGAGCCTCATGCCACAATCTTCATATGGATGAGAAGAACAAGACACATGCACATGCATACGTTCCCCTTTGGCGTATCTCCCAGGCTCATCCTCATCCTCTCTGCCATCTTGATTGGCTGGTAGAGCCAGCGCTCTTCAGTCCTGGCTGCTGAGATTCTGAGGAGCAGCTCTGATTCAACTGTTGAGACTCGGGCGCAATGAAGTGAAACAGGATCATTAAGGTTGAGGTTGTGCAGGGCCTGGGACTAGCACTGGCCAGGAGCTGTCTACCAAGTGATGGTCTTCCCACCCCTCCTGTGTAATCCATGCCTTCATCACCTCGAGGCTGGATTACTGCAACGCGCTCTACGTGGGGCTGCCCGAGAAGCTGGTCCGGAGGCTGCAGCTGGTGCAGAATGCCACGGCCCATCTCCTGACGGGGGCGGGTCGCAGGGAGCACATGACACCAGTGCTCTCTGCATTGGCTGCCTATAAAGCACTGGGCCAGGTTCAAGGTGCTGGTTTTAACCTTTAAAGCCTTTCATGGCCTGGGCCCTGCTTATCTGCGGAATCGCCTCACTCCCCATGTGCCCGTGCGACCCTTGAGATCGTCCGTGGGAGCCTTTTTGGAGGTTCCCCGGGTGAGGCGGGTGGCCACCGATGTTAGATCTTTTTCGGTGGCCGCCCCTGTGCTGTGGAATTTGCTCCCGGAGGAGGCTCGGCTGGCGCCCACTCTCCTGCTGTTTCGGCGTGTAGGTAAGACCTGGCTGTTCCGTCAGGCTTTTGGCGAGGGGTAGGGGTGGGTTTTTCCCCCCACATATTGTATTTTTAAATTGTTTTAAAATTTTATATCGTTTTAATTAATATTGTTCACCGCCCCGGGCTGCCCTGTGGGCAGGAGGGGTGGGATATAAATTTTAAATAAATAAATAAAAATATATGGGTTTTTCCCACCCCTTTCTGACATTGGCATGTCTCACTTGGGATTGTTGTGACATCACAATGTTATGGAACATAGGGGCAGGGCCATATGAGAAAGGGGACAGGAAAGCCTCCTTGCTTGCCCTGCCCCATTTCTGATGTGGCTCTGCTCCCCCTTACCAGTCCCCATTTACATTTTTTTAGTAGTGCCCCGGATAACCCAGGGAAATAAGGGCTTCACCCAGACCCCAGAAATACTGCAGCAAAACCCAGAGCTTCTGGGTGAAATCTGGAAGGGTGGTAGCTCTACCTTCTAGTGCTCCCTCATTAACTACTTGGCTATGCTCCTGTGCTTTGGAAGTGACTATCTCACCCAGCTCAAGGCCCTGTCCTGCTGTCCTAAACCCCAATTCTTTGGCTGAATCCACACAGGAAGACTTTTAAGTGCACACAGAGCCCCAAAGGTCCACCTGCACTTTCCTGATCCCAAGCTTGAGGCCCTCCATTGCCTTGGCCATAGGATCTCAGTTCTGCAATGCATGGATAAGAACAGCTTTCCCACACTCCAGCTTCGTATTTCCTTAAGCAGAAAAGATTTTGGGTTTCCTTGCGAAGTTCTGTGCTAGGGCAAAGCAAACCAATATATCAGCGGGACTCATTTTAAATATACCTAGGGCCCTTCATTTTCAGTTGTTTTATTTTTTCTGTGAATTTATCAGTGTTTATTACTACTACTACAACAACAACAAATGGATGAAAAGCAGTACAAAAATGACTCCAAATTTTTCTGGGTAAATAAATATCAGGATTTATTTTGGTGGACAGAAAGAAGAACAGCAAAAAAAAGTATTAAGTAGATTAATGCTTTGATAAACTTAATTTAATATGGTTTTCTGTAGAACTGAAACAGAAATCAAAACTAGGGCTGCACTAAATAGGTGCTCCAAGTACTCGCAAGGATTTCCAAGGTTCTGAGTACCAGGACTGAGTCCTCAGCCATCACTCGGAACTTTTTCCGAGGACTTTGAAATCAGACCTAGGAACTCAGACCCCTGGCGAATACTCAAGAATTCCAAGTGCAGGGGCTGAGGAGGGTGCCAGAGGCTGGAGGGAGCTGGGGAGGGAATGGGCTAGGGAAGAGGGGGTGCCTCACTCTCCAGAGAGGTTCTGGCAACACGTGGCTTCCTCCAGACTGGGTAAGGTTTGGGGTTTTTTTTTAAATGGGCATGCTTGGAAGGGGTTGCTCAGACCTGAGCATGCCCAGCTTTTTTTTCTTCTTCTTTTAAACTTACCTGGTCCAGAGGAAGCCACATGTCGCCAGAGCCCCTGCAGAGGGTGAGTAGAGTACTCTACCCCACCCCTGAGCCCCCACTACACCACCACCCCTTTCCTGGCCCTTGCTGATCTAGTCTCTCCCTGGCCAGTGGGGGACAGGGAAGGGGGAGTAGGGGCCTAACGTTGACCTCCACCTTCCCTGTACTTGGCCGAGGATTTTCCAAGTTCCACAGTTTCAGGGGCCATTTCTCAAAACTTTGGAACTCTGAAAACTGAGTCGAGTACCTTGATCCTCTGTGTTTTCCAAGGAAAATCGAGGACTAAGTTTCAGCACTACTCAAAACACTATATGCCACCTCTGAATTTAAGAAAACAATATCTTTAATCCTCTAATAAAAACTTGGGGTGGGGGAAAGTTGAGAGGATTTGTGAATAGTTATTGTTTTAGTGTTACTGTGTTAATTTTGTGTTAATCTTAAAAGAAACATGGTATCCCTCATGTTTCTGCGTTAGAGTGCTTGTCAGTAGTCGTCTCTGAGGTCTCTATCCCTTGGGTAGTGAAATCCCTGGGTAGGAGTCCCTAATTTGCCCCTTCATTTGGCAATGGGCATTTTTACACACACGTTAAAGTTCTGGATTTTTCAGTCTTCTGGGTTTACAAGTCCACAAGTCGGCTCCGGATTCATTTTTCACACACACACTGCCCTGAGGCAGTTCCTGGATGCATTCTTCACACAAACACTGTCCTGAGGCAGCCTAAAGTAGCTGCAGCTGTAGATGTGACAGGCTGCCATGGAAACCAAGTGACCACAGCTGCCTGGAGCAAAGCAGTTTACCAGGAGAACTTTTTACTCTGGGAGAAGTTTCACGCAGAAGTTCAAAGATCCGGATGTTTAAGATCTGGGTGAGTGATTTAGACACACAGAAAGTTCAGGATGTAACAGCAAACATCCAGGAGAAATGTGTGTGTAAAAACTAGCGGTGGGACCCCAGGCCAATTACCGGATACCGGATTTACCGGATTCCGGTTTCCAAAAAACCGGATTCCCGGATTAAATCCGGTATACCGGTACCGGATTTATTCCATTGATTTCAATGGGGCACTGTGTCCCCATTGAAATCAATGGAATAAAAAAATTCCTCCCCCCTCCCCCTCCCAGGCTG
>QEPC01007576.1:831256-861745 GCA_003113815.1 Sphenodon punctatus | reverse complement strand
CCCCCCCCCTCGGCCCACCCCCCTCGGTCTGTCCCTCCCTACCCACATGCTTCTCCTCGATGTCAGTCTCAGAGCCCTCTGAGGCCGATCCCTCAGTGTTACTGGGGTCCCCTTGTGTCCACTGGTTGAGGGTGACCAGTGTGCCAGCCTCGGATTCTCCCAATCTGGACAGGGGCTGGGGGTTCTGGGGGCTGGTGCGTGAGGGGTGCCTGCTGGTCCCCGAGGTCCCAGGGTGTTCCTCTTGGGGGGCGGGGCCCCTGGAGCCAGTGCCTTCTAGGGGGGTGGCAAGGGGAGGGGGTATCTCAGCCCTTTCCCTGCCCTGGACCACAGCACTCCCCACGAGGTGTGTGGGGCAACAATGGATCCCTTCATGTGAAGGATGCGGTCCAGGGCATCATAGTAGGGGGCAGTCCGGGCTCCGTGGTCGGGCCGCTGGTGTTGTTCCAGATGGCCTTGTACCCCCTCTTGAGCTCCTTCACTTTCGATCTGCGCTGGGCCACTGTCCTGTGGTGCCCTGCCGTCTCCATGTCCCGCATGATCTCCAGGTAGACATGCTCGTTCCTCGGGTTCACGGCTAGCTCCAGCTGGTGCTTCAGGATCCCCCAGATCCTAATAAAGTCCTGGGTTTCCCTGTGCCCCCATTGTCCCCCTCGGTGGTACGGCCATCTTCCGTGTGGACCCTCCTGGTCCTGGTCCTCCTCCTGATCCTCCTCCACCTGCCCTCCGTCCGTCTCCTCCGGGGGCTTGGGCTCCCGGGCCCATTTCCGTGTCCGTGGGGGGCAGTTGGTTGTCGTTACCAGAGTGCCACAGCCCCATAAGGGGGGGTGTTAACAGGTTGCCACAGCCCCAGATCCCTCCCCCTCCCCCCTGATGGCCCACCACCCCCCCTTGGTGCCCCTGTGTCGCTGCCCCCCCTTCAGTCCCTTTACCCGTTTCCGGGGTGCCTCTTCCCCCGGGCTGGTTGTCATCTCTGGGGCGGACTGTCCCGGCTGCTGCTGCTGCTGCTGCATGCAACACGACCTTCTCCGCCGCCTGTACCTCCTCCTCCACCTCGTCCTGCCTTGCTCTCTCGCCCTCCGCTCTCCTCTCCTTTCTACCTTGCTCCATCCCACCACGTCCCCCTGCTGCTGTGTGCCCTTTAAATCTCCCTCCTGGCCTGTGTTGTTGCTCATTGCCTGGCAGCAACGCTGCATGCTTTGTCCCCGGCTGGGAATCATTTTGCTTGATTCCAGCCGGTGGTTGTCGTTTAGATGTTACTTTTTGTTATTTCCTGGGGGGAATTGCTTTGACCACGCTTTCGGAGATGGTCCGGGCTGGAGCTCCGGAAGGGTGGTTATTTTTGTCCCCTGCTGGGGATTGTCTGTGGTGAATATCTGGCGGCCGCTGAACAGACGTTCAGGGCCTTTTGGCCCCGCTGCAAGGTTGAGTGTGGTTCACTGTGGTTGACCGTTCTCTCTCTCTGAAATCACCCTTAGTTACAGGGAAAGGGAAGCAATTTTGAAATTATTATTTCAATAATAATTGAAATAACCTAGTTATATTTCAACAACTTTTTGTATATGCTGCATATAGTTATGTGCCTGTTTTTGTTTTTTGTTAATTTCATGTTTGTTTTTTATTATTTTACTTCTGAGTTACTCATAGGGGGGCCCGTAATTGAGGCCTGAGCCTGGGCCTTTCATAGCCTTGCTACTCCCCTGAGCAGCAGAAGTGACTCCCTTGTGTGAGAGGCAAGGGATTGGAAGTGGTAGTGTGTGGGAGGAGTGGGGGTCCTCCCCTGCCTGTCTGCCTAGTCTCTCTGCCTTCAGGGATGCTGGGGTTGGGAGATACCCCCTGGCCACCTGTAGCCTTTGGGTATTGTGGACTTTCTAATAACTGTCAGTTTCAGGGGTTGCTTTTTTTTCTGGTGGGTGGAGGCCCCCAGGGGAGGGGAGTTAGTGAACAACCTGTTTATTTATTTTATTTATTTATTTATTTTAAAAAATTATACCCCGCCCCTCCTGCTAGGCAGCCCGGGACAGCTAACAAAATCGATCAATAAAAATACAATAAAATATATAAAAGCATTAAATAACATATAACAATAAAATGGGGAGAGCAAACCCCACAAACCCCCCACCCCTCACCCTTCTCCCTCACCAAATGCCTGACGGAACAGCCAGGTCTTACAATTCTTACGAAAACCTGGGAGGTCTGGGGCCAGACAGACCCCCACTGTGAGGGAGTTCCAAAGGCGTGGTGCGGCCACCGAGAACGCCCTGTCCAGCATGGTCCCCCGGGAAACCCAGGGGACCTCTAACAGGGTGCCCCCAGATGACCGCAGGGGCTGGTCCAGAACCCGGGGAGTGAGGCGATCTTGCAAATAGGTAGGGCCCAGACCGTGTAGGCTTTATAGGTCAAAACCAACACTTTGAATCGGGCCCGGAAGACTATTGGCTGCCAGTGCGGAGTTCAGAGCACTGGTGTAATGTGCTCTTGGCGGCCCAGCCCCACCAAGAGCCGGGCTGCTGCATTCTGCACCAGCTGCAACTTCCGAGCCGTCACAAGAGGTAGCCCCACGTAGAGCGCATTACAGTAGTCTAACCGAGAGGTGATAAAAGCATGGATGATTGTGGCCAGATCCGGAACCGAAATCAGCAGCTGAAGGTGCCGCACCAGAACTGCCAGAAGGCACTCCTTGCCACAGCCTCCACCTGGAGATCGAGGAGCACCCCCAGGTTCCGCACCTGGGAAGTCAGTGGAGGGCAAACCCTCTCAACTGAGGGGGTCACCATCTCCATCGACTACTAACGTCACCTCCGTCTTGTCAGGATTCAGTCGCAGTCGATTAGCCCTCATCCAGTCCCCCACAGCTGCCAAACACCGAGTAAGCACCGAGACAGCCGGGCCTAGGTCAGTTAAAAATGAGAGGTACAGTTGGGTGTCATGCACATACTGATGACACCTCACCCCGTGCCCCCTGATCACCTCGCCGAGCGGCTGCATGTACACGTTGAACAGAAGAGGGAACAAAACAGAACCCTGCGGAACTCCACATGAGGTCTTGGTGAGATGAAAAATGATCATTGAGCATCACCCACTGAGTTCTCCCCGTCAGGAATGAGCAGAACCATTCAAGAACGATCCTATCCACCCCTGCACTTCTATTGTTGATATTTTGTCCTCTTATAATCTGTAAGTTTATTAGCAGAACTAGGAGCTGATAAACTGTGTTTGTTTTGATACTGGAAAATTCTTGTTATTATAGGTCATTTACCTATTTTATTGTAATTTTTTTATTTTGTATATGATATTTTTTTCTTTGTATTCACATTGTATTATATTGGCTATGGCGAAAGCTGACGCCACAATAAACTACTGCTACACTACCCGTTCAATAACCTTCCCTAAAAAGGGAAGGTTAGAGACAAGCCAATAGCTGGCAGGGGAGTCAGCGTCAAGCGATGGTTTCTTGAGCAGAGGCCATACCACTGCCTCCTTGAGGCAGGCCGGCACTCTGCCCTCCCACAGGGAGGCGTTGACCACCTCAGCCAGCAACGGCCCCATTGTCTCCCGGCAGGTCTTAATCAGCCAGGACGGGCACGGATCTAGTTCACAAGAGGTGGCTCGAACAGCCCCCAGTACCTCCACCATATCAGCGGGTGTCACCAACTGAAACTGATCCCACAAAATCGGACAAGTTGGGGCTTCTACCACCTCTACCTCCTCCACTGTATTAAGTACGGCATCGAGGTCTTGGTGAATACGAGCGATTTTCCCCCCCGCAAAATAATCTGCAAAAAGGTCACAGTGGGCAGATGATGACTCAACTCCAGGGTTGAGGGAGGCTGGACTGACCAGCCCCTGCACAACCCGGAACAGCTCCACCGGATGGGATTTTGTGGATGCTATGAGGGTAGCAAAGAATTCCCTCTTTGCTGCCTGCATAGTCACGGCATAGGCTTGTAAACTAGCTTTATGCCGCAATCTGTTGGCTTCAGCCCGAGAACGACACCACCATCACTCCAACCGTCACCCTGTCTGCTTCAGCATTCGCAGCTCCTTGGAGAACCAAGGAGGTCTGCGGAGCCTTCACCTGGGCAACGGACACATGGGAGCTGTTTGATCGATGACCTCCATCAGCAAGATGTTCCACAGCTTGACAAGGTCATCAATGTGCCAGTCGTCTAGGTCAGAGGGTAACTCCCCCAGAGCACCTAGGAACTGCACTGGGTCCAACAGCCTCTGGGGGCGGACCATCCTAATAGGTCCGTACCCTTCCGGGGGCAGACATATGCTAGAAGGGAGATCTGTAGGAGGTAATGGCCCATCCACGACAAGGGCACAGCTGTAATCTCCTTCATTAACGGACCACCCGCCTCAAGGCCAGTGCAAAACATGAGGTCTAAGGTATGTCCTCCAAGATGTGTCAGGCCGTTGACTCTCTGGGACAGGCCCATGGTTGCCATGGCGGCCATGAGCTCATGCTCGGCTCCCCCGAGGACTGTGTCAGCGTGAATGTTGAGGCCCCTGAGGACTATCATCTTTGGGGACTGCAACACCACCTCCAACACAGCCTCTGCCAGAGCCTGTAGGGAGGCTACTGCACTGGCAGGTACACAGTATACCAGTAGTACAGCCAAACTGTCCCCTGCCAAATCAAACACAAGATGAAGACCCTCGGTGCCTACCATGGATCGCACTGGATACCTCCTCACAGACCACCCCTCTTTAAAAACCATAGCTACACCGCCTCCCCACCCCGTCCCTCTGGCCGCGGCTGGTGCTGCACGAAATACCCAACTGGAACAAGATCAGCCAGAATTGACCCCGATTCATCGTCCAGCCAGGTCTCCATGATACACGCGAGATCGGCGGCATGGTCCTGTTGTTGCCTTATTTGACACCGATCTCGCGTTTAACAGCACCAAAACTGGACCGAGGGCCCCCTGACCCAGTTCCACTTGCTTATCTGCTGAGGGAGAGGAAAGTGGGACGTGCACTAAGCATCTATTCCTCCTCACCACTCTCCCTCCCCTCCCCCGAGACCATACCTCCCCCGGCCCATCACGATCCCAATAGCCGCGCCCCCCCCATGACCAGCTGCCCCCCCAGCTGTCCCACCCAGGGTGCGAGGGAGGACCCTTCCCCCTCTCTTCCCCCCACATATCCCTCCCTCCTCTCCCCCCATCTCCTGGGACTCCCCCTCTCACAGGGAGTCCATAATACCACAACCCCTCCCATTGGAGGGTCATGTTGGGCAGAGGAAAGTATGGCAGGGGATGGAGAAAAAGTTATCAAGTGTACCGGGAAAAGGCAAGTGGTGCCTGTTCCCCTGTCCCTCTCCATTCCTGTCTCGAGATATATAGGGGTTGAATCAAGTGGGGACCCCGATCTGTCGCTGATGCTGCTTGATGACCAGTTCAGATAGTCTTCCCCAGAGACTAATGGATCCAATAGGATTCCAGAACTTCCTGGGGGATTTATCCACTGACCTCAATGGCCTCCCTGTCGATGCCTTGGTTGATCTGTGATATGATATTTTGACCTGGACTATTGACATGGTGGCCTCCAGGCATCTTTTTCCTTCGCGGCCGCAGCACAGGTCTCCCTGGTATACGGAGGACCTGAGGCTACTAAAGCAAGAGGGTAGGTGGTAAGAGCACAGGTGGCGCTCAACTTGTGCCAAAGCCAATTGACTGCAGCATAGACTGTTTTTGAAGGACAGTGCTGTGGCAGCGGTGAAGAAAGCTTCCTTCACAGCTGCCATAGTGTCTGCAAAGTGCCATCCAGAGGAGCTTTTCCAGGTGGTGAATAGTTTATTAAATCCTGGCTGTCTCCACCTGGAGTTAGTCATTGGCTGCCGGCTGTGATGAGCTGGCCACCTACTTTGCAGACAAAGCTGCTTGTATTTGGCTCAGCTTGGGTGCTGCTAGTTTGAGTGCAAAGTCAGAGTTTGGGGTTGAGGAGGCCTGGTTTTGTCTCGTTTATTTGGATCAGCTTCAATTAATCTCACCCACTGATGTGGAGAATGTGCTTGGAGGTGACCAGTTGTGAATTAGATTTGTGCCCGTCCTGGCTGGTGAAAGCATTGCTGGCTGGGGTTGTCAGTGCCTCCCTTAGGCATGGCAGGGTGCCTGATGGTCTCAAGACTGCAGTCGTCCACCTCGGCTCAAGAAATCATCTCTCTCTTGATGGTGACTCCCGCCCCCCCCCCAGCTATTGCCCTGTTTCTATCCTTCCCTTTTTAGGGAAGGTTATTGAGAGGGTGGCTGCCCTGCAGCTCCAGGTGCATCTCAATGCTATTGGTTTCCTGGACCCATGTCAGTCAGGTTTTCATCCTGGGCATGGCACTGAGACTGTGCTTGTGGCCTTGGTTGATGTCTCTGCTTGGAAATCAACAGGGGGAATTGTACCCTGTTTTTATTAGATCTTTTGGAGTCCTTTGATACTATTGACCATAGGGTGGTGTTGACACAGCTCTGAGATCTGGCTGGGGTGTGCAGGACTGCTCTTGAGTGGTTCTGCTCATTCCTAGCTGGGAGAACCCAGAGGGTGGTGATGGGCGGTGGCTTGTCATCCCCTTGGGAGCTCCCTTGTGCGGTCCCACAGGGCTCCATCTTGGCCCCACTCCTGTTCAATGTGTATCTGAGGCCCCATGGCAAGATCGGGTGGAGATTTTGAGTGGGGTGCCATCACTATAAAGTTGACACCCAGCTCTGTCTCTCCTTTTCATTCAACCCAGGTCCTGCAGGCACTCGGTGCTTACCTGGTGCCTGGTTGCCATTGGGAACTGGATGCAGGCAAACCGATTGAAGATGAATCCAGACAAGACTGAGGTGATGATGGTTGACCAATCTTGTGACCTGGGGGAGGTGGAAACCCCTGTCATTGACTGGGTCCGGCCTCCTTTGATCACTCAGGTTTGCAGTCTTGGGATGCTCCTCCTGAATCCGCTGCTGTACCTGGACTGTCGGGTTGTGGTGGTGGTCAGGAGTGACTTTTACCAACTTCATCTGGTGAGAAGGCTGCAGCCTTTTCTATTAGAATTGGATCTGGCCACCATCATCCATGCCTTCGTAACTTGAAGCTAGACTACTGCAATGCGCTGTACGTGGAGCTGCCCTTGAAGACTGTTCAGAAGCTGCAGTTGGTGCAGAACACGGCAGCTTGGCTTCTGTCAGAGACTGGTTGTTGGGATTACATTACGACGGTGCTTGAGAGTCTGCACTGGCTACCGATAGCTTTCCAGGAACAACTCAAGGTGCTGGTTTTAACCTATAAAGCCCTAAATGGCTTAGGCCCCAGGTATCTGAAAGACCTGCCTCTTCCCCTATGTTCCATTGCAGCCTCTGAGGTCAGCTGAGGGTGCCCTCTTGCCAGTGCCAACTGCCCATGAAGTTGTTACAACAAGGGCACGCAGGGGGTGTTCTTGGTTTATTTATTTTATTTATTTTTATTTATAAAATATTTTTATCCCGCCTCTCCTGCCCACAGGGCAGCTTGGGGCAGTGAACAGCAATATAAAACAATAATACAATAAAAACAATTTTTAAAGTTACAAAATCCCATATGCAGGGAGAAAGCAACCCCCTCCAACCCCACTCCCCAGTACCCCCCTCGCCAAAGGCCTGGGGGAACAGCCAGGTCTTACATAAACATCCAAATGACAGGAGAGTGGGGGCCAACTGAGACTCCTCCAGGAACGAGTTCCACAACACAGGGGCAGCCACCGAAAAAGATCAAACATCGGTGGCCACCCATATCCCCTGGGGAACCTCCAAAAAATCTCCCACGGATGATCTCAGGGGTCATACAGGCACATGGGGAGGGAGGCGGTCCTGCAGATAAGCAGGGCCTAGGCCGTGAAGGGCTTTAAAGGTTAAAACCAGCACCTTGAACCTGGCCCTGTGCTTTATAGGCAGCCAGTGCAGAGCCCGGAACACTGGTGTCATGTGCTCCCTGCGACCCGCCCCCATGAGGAGACGGGCTGTGACATTCTGCACTAGCTGCAGCCTCTGGACCAGCTTCTCGGACAGCCCCAAGTAGAGCGCGTTGCAGTAATCCAGCCTCGAGGTGATGAAGGCATGGATGACAGTGGTGAGGTCGGAGTCTGAGAGATATGGTCGAAGCCGCCAGACAAGATGTAACTGCCGAAACGCACTCCCCGCCACAGCCACAACCTGAAATTCCAGGCTGAGCCGCGAATCGAGGAGCACACCCAGACTCCGCACCTGAGAGACCACGGGCGGGCAAACCCCCCCCAACAAGAGGAGATTCAAACACCCCTAGGCCCCCCAAGCCCTCGCCCACCAACATCACCTCCATCTTGTCAGGATTCAATTGCAGATGGCTCTACCTCATCCAAGCCCCCACAGCTGACAGGCACTGGGAAAATAAGGAGACTGCATGGCGTGGGTCTATGGAAAAGGAGAGGTAGAGCTGAGTGTCACTGCATGCCCTGAAACCCCCTCACGATCTCCCCTAACGGCTGCATAAAAATGTTAAACAAGAGGTTGCTGCCCTGCACTTAAGGAACACTCTCCCCTTGGAGGTCTGACTAGGCCCAAGCCTGTTTGGGTTCTGGAGGAGATGTAAGACCCTTTTGGTTTGGCCAGGCATTTGGCAGGCAGGAATAGGGTTGGGTGGGAGTGGGTAGAAGGGGTTGGGGAGGGAGACTGATAGATGGTGAGGGTGAGGTGGGTGGGATGATGTTGGGGTTTTAGGGGTTTTTAATGTATACTATTTATATTTTTAATGTTCTTAGCTGCCCTGAGTTTACATAGAAGGACAGGGCAAAAAATGTAATGAAATAAATAAATAAATAAATAATGCATGGTCAATGGTAAATAAAACAGCTGTTATCTCTAATTGTATTCAGGACGAAGCCACTGACCTCGCATGTATTAGAAAGACCTAGCTAAACAATGCAGATGGACCTGTATTGGCTCAGGTGGTTCCAGCAGGGGGATCTGTAAGGAAAATCTGGCCTTTTGAAAGTATCCAGTGCCTAACTTGGCCAACATAATGTGTCCACTTTGTGTTTGAGGCTTGGGACAGATTGGGGATTCTGTTGGTGACCGACCACCCCACTGCACAACAGACTTCCTGGCCAATTTGTCTGAGTTGGTGCTGAAAGTGGTGTTGAGGACGTGCCTAGACTTATTGTCTTGGGTGACTTCAACATTTTTTCCAAGGCTAACCTTTCAGGGCCATAGTGGGATTTCATGGCTTCCATGACAACCATGGGTCTATCCCAGATAATATCTGGCTCGACGCATGAAGCAGGAGACTTGATGTTTTGCACTGGCCTGGAAACTGGGGCTCCGATTATTGGAAGAGTCACAAAGATGCCATTGTTGCTTCATGTTCAGATCATTACCTTCTGCGGCCCTGGAACTCTGCTGTCCTGTACCACCATCAGGGTGGTGGGCCAGTTAGGTTGGTCTGCTCCTGTAGACTAATGGAGCCAATTGTACTCTAGAACTCTTTGGGGGAATATACCTGCTGATTTTGATGGCTGCTCACTTGATGGCCTTGGTCAACATACCATTCTAGTTCGACCCGGCCATCAATATGGTTGCACTGAGATGTCCGCTTCCTCTGTGGCATCGGCACAGATCCTCTTGGTTCATGGGAAACCTGAGGCAGATGAAGTGGGCGGCAAGGTGGTTAGAGTGCATGTGATATTTGACTTGTACTGATGCTGACTAATTGCGTCATAGATTGGCTTTGAAGGACTATGGCATGGCTAGGATTGTGTTGGGGGAAGCTCTCCTTTCTGCTACCATAGTGTCCGCAAGGTCTTGTCCAGCTGAGCTGTTCCAGGTGGTGAACAGCATGGTAAATCTGGGCTGCCTCTGCTGGAGGTTGAGTCCTCTGTTGCTCACTGTGAAGAATTTATCATTCGCTTTGCAGACAAAATCACTTGTATTTACCACAACTTGGGGGCCACTAGTTTGATGGCAGAGTTTGAGGTTGTGGAGGCTCAGACTTGTCCTGTTTATTTAGATCAGTTTCAGTTGGTGTCACCCACCGATGCAGGGGATGTCCTTGAGGCAATACAAGCAATCAGGTGTAAATTGGATCCATGCCCTTCCTGGTTGGTGAAAGCCAGCTGACATAGATTGGGGCCTCTGCTGCCTGGGGTTGTCAGTGCCTCCCTACGGGTGGGCAGGGTGCCAAATGCTCTTAAAATGGCAGTTGTCCAGCCCCTACTCAAAAAACCATCGCTTGACGCAGACTCCCTGGACAGCTATTGCCCTGTGTGTAACTTCCTCTTTTTAGGGAAGGTTATTGAGTGGGTGGTTGTCTCTTGTCTGGCATCTTCAGGAGCATCTTGATGCTATCAGATTCCTGAACGTGTGTCAGTCTGGCTTTAATCCTGGATATAGTACTGAGACCATGCTTGTGGCCTTGGTCGACGATCTACACTGAGAGATTGACAGGGAAAATTGTACCCTGCTGATTCTGTTAGATCTTTTGGTGACTTTCAATACAGTTGATTGTGAGGTTTTGATGACACGACTGCAGGACCTGGCAGGAATCCGCGGGACAGTTCTTGAGTGGTTCCACTCATTCCTGTCATGGAGGTTTCAGCAGGTGGTGATGGGCAATTGTTTCTAATCCTCCATCCCCCTTCTCCTGTGGGGTCCCACAGGGTTCCATCCTGTCTCCCCTCTCCTGTTCAATGTGTATCTAAGGCTGCTGGGGTGAGATCATGCATAGATTCGGAGTGTGCTGCCATCAATATACAGACAGCACCCAAATCTATTTATCTTTTTCATCTGACCCAAGTCCTGCAGTCTTGGTGCTTACTCAGTGCCTGGCTTCCACAGGGGACTGGGTGCAGATGAGCCAACTGAATCTGAATCCAGACAAAACTCAAGTGATGTTGGCTGGCCGGCCCTGTGACCGGGGGGATTGGGACACCCATCATTGATGGGGCACAGCCTCCCCTGGTTACTCAGGTTCATAGTCTTGTAGTGCTCCTGGATCCTGAGCTGGGTCTGATACATCAGGTTGCAGCAGTGGCAAAGAGTTCCTCTTACCAACTCCATCTAGTGAGAAGGTTGCATCCCTTTCTTTCAGATGGGAATCTGACTATCGTCATCCATGCATTCATTGCCTCAAGGTTAGACTACTGCAATGCATTCTATGTGGGGCTGCCCTTGAAGACTATTTGGGGGCTGCAGTTTGTGCAGAACGTGGCAACCTGCCTTTTGATGGGGTTGGGTCATCAGGAGCACATAACACCAGTGCTCCAAAGTCTGCACTGGATGCAAGTAGCATTTCGAGCACAATTCAAGGGGCTGGTTTTGAGCTATAAAGCCCTAAATGGCCTGGGCCCTACATATCTAAATGACTGCCTTCCTACTTATGTCGCTCCGTGCCCTCTAAGATCTGCAAGAGTGCCCTCTTGCAAGTTCCATCATTGGCCCAGGTCCATACATCCCAAGAATGTAGAGAGGCGTTCTCAGTGGCTGCTCAACAGCTATGGAACTCCCTTCTGCTGGAGGTTTGCTTAAACCCTAGTTTGAGCATCTTCAAATGGCAGTGTAAGGCCTATTTCTTTGGCCAGGCATTTAATGGACAGGGGTGGATCTGGGGAGGGGGTGAACAAGAGAGAACCGGTGTGGTGTAATGTTTAAGTGTGTAGTTCTTGGACTGGGAGAACCTGGTTCTAGTCTTGCCTTAGCCAGAAACTCACTGGGTGACTTTGGGCCAGTCACATTATTCTCTCAGCCTAACCTACCTCTCAGGGTTGTCGTAAGGATTAAAAAGTTGTGTTAGTTATATGTAAAGCCCTCTGAATGCCATGGCAGGGGGCAGTATATAAAAATAAAGATTAGTATTAGTTTAATGGGTTTTATTGTCTATTTTATATATATTGTCTATCTTATATAGACTATTTATAAAATAGTCTATTTTATATAGCCCCTGGAGATGCCGGCAGCTGTTGGACTTGGAGTCAGCTGCTGGTCAGTATGGGTGTGGGGGCTGACTTCTTCTGGTGCTGAGTTTTGCTGATGGGAAGGAAAGAGGCGCCTAAATATACTCCCCGCAACCCCCAGATCTCCATCCTTCCTGGCCACACCCACTCTGCACATTGGGATTCACCCACACATTCTCCATGCCCACATAGGGGTGTGGAGTGGTACATGCGTGAAATCTCAAAGCAGGAATAAATGCATATGCTTGCACCTCCTGATCTGCCTGCATCACCACTTCTGGTGCTGCTATGAGCAAAGCACTCTCTCAATCCAACTACATCAAACAGAGTTGCCAGGCATCCCAGTCTCTATGGCCCAGAATCCTGTGTCAAGCATGCACAGGATGCTAGAAATCCCAGTATTCCCGAACCAGAAATAAAAACTGAGTGCATCCCCTACTTGCGGAAAGGACAGGATGGTGTGGGGAGGATTCCTTTGCACCGATTCACACAGAGCCCCTGGAGCTGCCAGCAGCTGCTGGACTTGGAGTCAGATGCTGGTCAGTGTGGGCGTGTGGGCTGATTTTCCCTCTGGCTCTGAGTTTTGCTGATGGGGAGGAGAAAGCAAGCAGCCACCCCTGTGTAATTCCCTTTTCCCCCAACCAAAAGCAGCTCCCCCCTTCCCTGCTAGCTACACTGTGACGTTAGAAACCTGTGGGATGGCAGTTGAAGGAACCAGAGGCAGGGCACTTTGGTTTAGAGGAGGCAGTGGTTCCTGCCCTCCCTCAAATCACATCATTTGCAAAATTTAAAACATTTATGCAAATTGTGTCCTGTGGCCTTCTCTAAAGCACGGACTTCTCAGGGTTGTACTAAGAAAAAAATACCAAAGAAAATCACTGTGCATGCACAAAATGGCCACTGTGGGTCACTCTGCACATGTGCGGCCAGTTTCCAAAATGGCACCAGCAGTGTTGGTGCCATTTTGGAAAATGGCAGTTGATCCCGGCGTGCATGCGCAGAATGGCCATAAAAGCCATTTTGCACACGTGCAGTGATTTTTCTTTGATATTTTTTTTCCTGGTGTGGTCTTGAGAAGGCCGCACCAGGTGCCACTTCGGGCTCCAGAACCTACGAAAAAAGGTAAGTAAATCAACTACTCCCCTTCTCCCCACCCCTGCGCAGCCCCTCTGCCCCCATCTCTGCCTCCCCCGGACTTCTGCCATGCCCGCCCTCCTCAGCACTGCTACGGCAGGTGCTGGGGCAGGTGGCCACGGGCAGGGGGTCTGAGGGAGGCAGAGCAAGGGGCAGGATGGGTTTGGCACGCAGAAGCTTAAAGCTTTGATCCCTGCCAAGAGATCAGAACCTCTTGGGATTGTATCCCCTGGTAAGGATTGGATTTCTTCGTATCAACATGATTTGTCCAAAATTGGACAAATTGTATTGATTTGATTCTGATCTTCCCATCCCTAGTGGAGACTGAGCTGAGTGGAGGCACTTACGGTGAGCATGGGACCCACCTGGTGCGCAGCACAGGACGGAACAAGCAGCAGCGGCATGAGGCAGGTAATGCAGCCACAGTCTCCAGGGCTCAGGTGTAGCAAGCAGAGGGAGGCAAAGGTGCCGGAGGGAGGAAGGCTGGGAGGAGGTGGGACAGGGGAGAGAATGGTCATGGGGGTGTGCCAAAGTCCATTTCTTGTACCTGGTCCCATTCCAACCTAGCTATGCCCCTGAGTCTTTCCCAGTCAAGGCTTCTGTGGGTTGACTGGAACGGATAGTGCTGCTGACTCCCGACAGGCAGCAGCCTCCTGCAGTGCATCCACAGGGCTCGCCTCCCGGTCTGCCAGCAGCAGCTGGAGAGGAGAAGCTGTCATCATGGGCACTGGAAGAGGGGTGTAAGAGGATCCACTTGCAGCCCCCTGGCTTCCTCCTGCTCCTTCCTAGCGTGCAGGGTGGGGTGGGGGCAGGGCCACATTGAAAATGGGCAGGGGCAGATGGGAGCCACACCTTTGCTGAGTGCTGCAATGTCACAATGCTTGGAAATAATGAGCATAGCCATGTTGGGAAAGGGTGAGGCGATGTGAGTTCCCACCACTTTCTGATGTGATAACACCCCTTTTCTGAGAGCTGACACACCATGATGGGGAAAGGGGCAGGGGAGCCCCTTCACCCCTGCTTGCTTCAAATGTAATCCGTTCTGCTGGAGCCCCTGACTGGCACTGCTGCTGGAGGACTGGGATGGGGCTGTTACCTTTTGGGCCTTGGCTGTTGTTGTCCAAAGCGTTTCCCCACTGAATGGCTGATCCACAATGGCATTGGCTCTAGTCTCCAGATTGGGGCTTCTGGTGTGGGGGAGGGTATATGGAAGCCCTAATCACAGGTAATTGCTCCAAATTTTCATTGAGCAGTTGCCTATCTTTAAGGCAAGAACACACAAACATAGGTTTAGGAGCACAGCTACATGGCCAGCTTCCCTTTAGATCAGGGCTGGCCCTAGGCATGTGCAACATGTGTGGTTGCACATGGTCCTGCACCAGCCTGGGCCCCACACCTGGGGGTGACAGCCTTATGCAGACTACGACAATTCAGCCCCACACCAAAACTTCACACATGGTCCCGCTAATCCTGGAGTCGACCCTGCTTTAGATAGGCAGGCAGTGGAGGGTTCACCGGCATGGGGTGGTTCCGCTTTCCCCATCTCCTTGCAGCAATACCAAGTAAAACAGTGCAGCCTAGCAAATCAAAGGAACTCGCAGTGTCTAGTGCTCACTGTAGTGCTGTGTCCAGGGCTGGGGTGTGAGTCTATGGGGCCAGTTGCAGATGGAGGAGGGACTTTGTTTTGGTGAGAGGGGGTGGGACTCATTGGGTGGAAACAGAATTTCCTATCCCCTTAAACACTACAGGGTACTCTCAGTGCTATATCCAGGGAAGTCAGGGCTCTAAAATGATCTTATGGGCCCCATCCTAACATAGGAAATTTTGAGGGACACATGCTAACTCCCCCATTAGAAAAAATAAAGTGTTACCGTAATTATTTTGTTATGTTTAATTAAACATAACATCCTTTTCAGGGTCTGCTTCCCTGCATTGAAGCCCCATGTTTATTTATTTAAATTGATACCCTGGTCGTTCCCTAGGGCTTGGGGTGGCTTACGCATTTATGCATATGCTGCTATTTCTAGTTTACTCATGGGTCATGTGTTGTTCCCTCCCCTCCCAAAAAAAAATCACTGTGGGGCCTTCACAAGCTGGGGCTCCTATGTTTGCGGCTCTGTGGGCTGGTATTTTATGCCAGTGCTTCTCACATTCACATTGTCATTTCAAGTCTACTCATGGGTCCCTGCATGGTCATGCAGTCTGTACTTGCCTAGATCTAGCTCTGCCAATATGGAGAAATGTGGGGGGAAATTTGGGGGTGGGGGAAAATTTGGGGGTGGGGAGGGTTCTAGAGGATTTTTATATATATTTAATATACCCCTATTTTATTATGTTTTTATGTTGTAACCCAACCTTGAGCCTTAGAGAAAGGATGGGATATAAATTTAAATAAATAAACAACTAGTAAATTGATGAAAAGTAAGACTTTTCATATTTCTTGAAAACTTTCCAGATTCTCCAGAAACACTAAATCTGGGGGAGAATGGACCCCAGCAAACTCAGATCAGTCAGAAAAAGTGTAAATTTGTCCAGTGTTAATTCCCAGCCATTGGTTCTTTTTTTGCCAGTTACATTTTAAAGTTAAAAAAAGCCCTGGTGGAAGGAGACATGGGCCCTGTTCACACTTCACATTAGTGGTGGAGACCAGCATGAGCATCTTGTGAGGTACCCTGTGATATCTCTGCATTCACAAGTGACCATACCTCCCAACAGTCCTGACTTAGCCAGGACCACTCCACTTTTACTGGGACATTTTGTGGTCCTGTGTTTTTGTTCACAAAGCCCTGCTTTTGGGGTGGAGACAGGCTGGAGCCCAGCACAACCACCTCTCCCATGCTGTCTGTGACTATTGACAGTTCACCTCCCTATGCATTCCTCCTAGACCTGAAATAGTCAATTCCCTAACTGTGGCTGGTAAACAAAATTCTGGATAGTCAGTCAACTGATCGGTAGCCAGTGGTTAACTGACTGCCAAAATACCAGTTTACCATTGCCAGATAACTGAAAAATACCAATTTATCATTACTGGATAACCAACGTACCATTTAACTGCCTTACTGTCTTTCTGCTTTTTTCCAATAGTAAAGCTACATCCAGCAGATTTGAACCAGATATCCAATGGGAAACCAAGTTAAACCTGAAACCAGGGTCTGGGTGGGTACTAAGCAGGAAAGGAATTAGGGGCAATTCTGGCAATCTACAGCCAGTAACTGCAAAACAGATGGGAAAACAGCAATGCGGCAACACAGTAAATGGCATGAAGTGGTAATACGTAATGCATCAGTTAATAAATGGTTAGTGCTCAGTAACGAATCATCATCTGATTTGTTCAATTACTGCAAATCCAACAGTTACCAATATTCACACGGATATCCATTTCTCCACTAAGTTGTTCCCCCTTTTCATCATCTGCTTTTGTCCAGCTTCATGCAAGCAGATGCCATCCCACATTTCTGCTGCCAGGAGCCCTTGAGAGATGGAGAAGTGAGATACTGGGTAGGGTTAGGGTGGGAGGTGTGGGTGACAAGGCAGAAATGCAGAAAGATGCTGCAGAGGAGTTTAATGCAGGTGCCTTCATGAATTTGGAATCATCAAGCCCAGTTCAGTGTTGGAGAAACTTTGGAAGGAAACTGAGGGCACAGCCCCTGCCATTAAAGTTAATGGCAGAACTCTTGTTGATTTCAATAATGGGAGGATTGTTCTGTGACAAACAATGTTAAACTGAGCACCATAGGGTAATTCTAGGATGGGTGAAATGCAGAGCAGCAGCACAGGAAAGGCAAGCCCCTTTGTGCAGTTTATGGCTGTTTTACATGAACGGGATTGGGGGAGGGGATGGGTGTGCTCACGCGGTGGGTGGAGGTGTGTGTGTATCCTTTTACATGGACACACACACACACACCTCCACCCACGGGGCCTCCTCCAGTTTTCCAGATGGCTCTGTGGGTGTAGATGAGTGTGTGCCGGGAGCACGCACAAACATCCACCGCTGGCCTGTTTACATGGACACCCCCCCACTGCACACCCGCCGGAACACCCAGAGGTGGGTGGGGCCATCCATGTAAAAATGACCTAAGTTTAATAACACATAGTGCTGCTACCCATACAGGCAAGACTCTGGCTGCTTTTAGACGAGCGGCGCTCCGTTTCGCGTCGGCGGCGCGCATATTTTGAAACTTCCGCCTGGTCTAATTAGACCAGGCGGAAGTTTCAAAATATGCGCGCCGCGGACGCGAAACGGAGCGCCGCTCGTCTAAAAGCGGCCAGCCTGTCTGCGATCCACATATCACTTACTTTGGAGTAGTCTAGAGAAAATGGTTTATGGATCATGCTCTTTGTGCCTGAATAGATCTGCAGTTAGCCGAACACTTCAGGGGACATGGTTGGTGTCCGGATAAAGGGTTTTTACTGTGGCAGTAATACATTCTGCTTGATAACTGCAGGTAACATAAGGCACACTAGGAATAAGAAAGAATCTGGATTAGAGAGGTTTGGATAACATTTCTGCAGCAGATGCTTTACCAAACTGCCCCTTCTAACATGACCCACATCTGGGCTGGGTGCTCTTTTCCTCTTCCTAAAACATTGTCCATTCCTTATGGGTAGCTTTAGGGTAGGGCTTTGGTTGCTTTTCAGCGTTCCATGGGACGGGGGGAGCTTGTGCAGTCGTGACTGCGGCTCTGTAATTGCGGGGATTAGTGCCTGTGAGAATGCACTAATCCTCTTTTATCACAGGAGAACACCTGTCCTTGTAAGGCTACATTTGGGGACCTGGTAATGTGCAAGTGTTCTCGGTTGATAAAAAGGGTTTAGTGCAGTCTCGCAGGCGCTAACCCCCGCAATTACAGAGTTGCAGTCACGATTGCCCAAGTTTCCCCCCCTCCCCCATGTAACGTCGGAAAGCACCCTTTGTCTTCTCCCAGTTGGGGAATAATAAATTCTCAGAGCTGAGTGGCCTGATTTCTTGGAGTGAGCGCTATAATGGGAGACACAATGGGGGAACTTGGCACTAAATGGCTCTTGCTGCTGTCTTAGGGGAACCCCGGGGGAGTCTGCAAGGGTTTGTTACAATTGGGGGGTGGCAGCTGAACCACAATTAAGCTGCACAGACGGGTCTGGTGGCAAGGTGCAAGCTCCCGCTCTCTGGCTCCTTTCACTTGCGAGAGGCTGGCAGCAGCTTGCATTTCTCGCTCTCGTCCCTCACGGTGGATCCAAGTTCTGTGTTAAGAAGCCATGAAGTGGCATTTGTACAAGGCTAAACTTGAATGTCGTCTCTCATTCCTTTTCCCTCTTTGCTGTCTCTCTTTCCCCCCCTCCCCTCTTTCTCCTTGTCCCATGATGCTTTGCACCTCAGCAGGCTGGTGCCATATAAGAGTGGCTGTTTTGCTGCCCGCGATGCTCTCCCGATGGCAGGAGGGGGAGCAAGCCTGGCACCGTTTGAAGACAAGTGCTCCAGCTCCTGTCAGCTTTCTCCTTGTCTTGTCTTCTATCGCTTTCTTTGCCCCATTCCTGACGCTTGGAACCTCCAGGAGGCCAGGGGCACAAGGCGGGCATCCGAGAGGGGTCAGGCGGGCGCCGGCCTGCGGGGAGGGGGGCAGCCATGCTCTGAGGTGGGTAAATGTCTGGTTTATTTATTTATTTTTTCCTTTCCATTTATTTCCTTTAAAAAATTTTTTTTTTTAAAGTAAACTAGTTGCTGTGAATTTTCGATTCTTGCTACTTTGTTGGCTCCGTCCCTGGCTCTGAAAACGCAGCCAAAGAAAGGGGGGTTTGGGGGGGAGATGGCATAGAGACAGTACAGTTGGGATGGAGGTTGGCAGGGAAGGCGTGAGACAGAGGGAGAGAGAGAGAGAGAGAGAGAGAGAATAAAGCTGGCACGGGCTGGAGGTCTGCCAAGCCTGCTTGGCAGATATGCCATGGAAGGCTGGGGCGGTTCGGAGGTGTCTGTGCAGGGGGGAGAAGATACAGAAAGGGGGGATGGGATACTCAAAAGCTGTTGTGATTTATTTATTTATTTATTTTTAAGATGGTAAAAAGAATCTGGTCTTTAATTTTTTCTTGTTGAGCGGTGGGCGTGTTGGTTGGTTTGGGATTTTTTTTTATTTTATTTTTTTGTGGAGCCGGGAGTAGCGTTTGGGGAGCACAGCAGCTCCTGCACTGATTGAATTGAATCCAGGCCAAGGAAATTATGTAGCCTGCTTGTCTTCTTCGGCAAGAGAGAGAGAGCGAGAGAGATGCGGGGAGGAATCATCTGCGAGCTGCCAAGCTGCCGGGCCACACTGCCAGCGGAACACCAAGCGGATCGGAGCGGACCACTGCGCCTTTGTCTCCTCCTGGGCGCATTCACCTCTTCTGTCCTGCTTCGCCATAGTCGCCTTTGACTTCTAAATGTTGGGCCATTGGAGCCTTTAGCAGGTAGTCTAGGACAGCTGGGGTAATAAGGGCTAAGCATCTGCTCCTTGTACACCCCCCATCTCCACTGCCTTGCCTTTATTTTGGAAGCAGAATAAAAAGGCCTTTACGATTCAGTTGGGTATGTGACTGGGGGAGCCAGAGATTATGGTGATGAATGGGGATCAGGCCCTACTTGAGTTGCATAGCGTAGATCTGGTTTCTTATGTCCTGGGTTCTCTCCTTACCCTGCTTTTTAGATGGTCTGCAAATGGGCAACTGCCTCCTCTCGCAGCCACTGAATTCAGGAGTCTAGCCCTATCCCCTCTTTACACTCCCATCCTGTGGGCCTGTATGAGCTGGGAGAGATTGGAGGGGGTTTAGCCGCAGACGTGGCTGCATCCTTGTAGTCTCAGGAATCGCCATGCTGTTGCAGCCAGCACTTGGTGGGTGTGGCACTGAAGGCCAGATGTAGCTGGGAAGCCGCCTTATCGGAGGGAGCCTTGGGTCAACTAGCAGCCTTCTAACGAATGCAGGGAATGATGGAAAACTTCGGCTGCTCTTGACCAGAAACCTTTGGCTACTCAACCCTTTTGAGGGGCAGGACGACTTGCTTTATCTAGGAAGTCAGAAAGACTTTTAGTACCAGAATCTTCCCAGGGGATGGTAAGTGGTACAGCTCTCTCGTGAGCCTGACTTTGATGCCTGCTTGCACCCTTTCTTTATGATCTGGAATGGCCTCACCAAGCTGGCCCAGTCTCCTAAAAGGCCCAATGTTGCCTGTAGCACCAGTGCTCTTGCTTGGCTTGTAGCGTGCCACGAGGGCAAACTGAAAGGAATGGGGGGGGTACCTGGCTTAGGAAGAACTGTCTAGGAAGGGAAAGTGATTGAGTTGGGAGCTTGGGCTAGGACAGAATGCTAGTGCTGATAGTCACTTGTTGCCTCAAAGGCAAGGAGCTGGGGTGGAGAGAGAATGATGGTAATGTGCCATGTGGGTCTCAAAGGTGACAGATGGAGACAAGTTCAGATGTTCTCTTTTATTGGACCAACTTCTGTTGGTGAGAGTATGCAAACGTTCACAACTCACAGGGCCCTTCCTTAGGCTAGTATTAAGTCAGAACTAAAGACTGAGCAATGAAAGATGGTATAATATACTACTGTAGCTAGGCTGGAATGGGCCCTGGTGTAGAAGATGGAACGGGCCCCCCTGCACCACCTCCTAGTAACAAGGAAGGGATGCAGCTGTATGAGGGAATGTGGGTCCTTTAGGCTCATGGGCCACAGTGCAATTGTGTCACCTGTCCCTATTCTAGCTACACCCGTGCATATACTAGGGCGGGTCAAGAATTACAAATACAAATTGTAGTAAATGTAAATGTAGCCTGCACAGGGAGGCAGCTGTAAGGGAAGAATATAGATGGGGTGGTTGGCATTTCAACACAAAGTAGGGAACACAGCAGCGGTGTGGAGGGTGAAAGCAATTACTAGGGAGGGTCAGGTAGGAAACAGTCAAGCATTTAGAAACAGAAGGAAAATAAAATGATGAACCATTTAAACATGGGAAGGTGGCTATTAACAAAACCTCTAAAACCAACAAGAGAACTTAGCAGGCAATAGTTAGTTACACATTTTTGTAGTGGCTTATGAAGCCCAGAAAATCACTATTGAGTCCATTGTTTTGGGTGTCCAATAAGGCTATGAGTTTTAGTTCAGAGGTCAGTCTTTTAAAGGTACTGGTGAGAGAGTTCCCGGTTGTGCTTCCTGGCTCATAGCTACCATTTGAAGGTAACTGGCAGAGAATGTGCGAGCTTCTTGGGGAATGGACGTGGGAAAAGAACGTGCATCTTTTGCTTAATGAATGCAAGCACTGCCTTCTGAGTGTGAGAGGCTGGGGTGTAGTGTCAGATCTGCTAGTTTGCTTGAGGCTCTGTCCCTTGGCGTGCCCTGCTTAGATGCTCTAAAAGAATAAAGGTCTCTTTTCTCAAAGCCTGGGTGTAAAGGAGGATGTTATGCTGATTCTGAGCATTAAGGCCCTAACCTAGGTGCTGGAGATTGGGGTTCTATCCCCACCTTGGTCACAGAAATGTTGCCTAGAAGTTGAAAAACCACTTAAGGCAGCCTTTCTCCTCCTCCCTTAATTTCAGGTACCCATGAGTCTCATGGACTCATTCAGGAGAAAAATTGGGCCCAGGGAGAATGAAAAGGACACTGTGCCTCAGTTTTCTCTGTAAAAAAAAAATACCCTCACTAGGGGGAACTGCATGGGGCAGAAGCTACAGTGCATGAATGTGTGGAATGTTGTGTTCAGTTTGGGGGCACCGCACTTCAAGAAGGATGCAGAGAAATTGGAGATAATTCAGACGAGAACAACTAAGATACTAAAGGGGCTGAAAGACAAGCCATAGGAGGAAAGGCTAGAAGAAAGGAGCATGTTCAGGCTAAGGAGGGACACACTAGTTTTCAAATATCTAAAATGCTGCCACAAAAAAGATGGCGAATGTTTGTTCCCCCGTGTCACAGCAGATAGAATGAGGAAGAATGGGCTTAAATCACAGCAATGCAGATTTCAGACAGATATTAGGAAAAAACCTAATTGTAAGAACTGTTGGACAATGGGATAAGCTGCCCAGGGAGGTTGTGGAATCTTCTTCCTCAGAAGTTTTCAAAACCCATCTGGACTAGCATCTGTCTGTGAGAGAGTAAGCAGCTGGGTTTTGGCTAGAGGTCCCTTCCAACCATACAATTCTATAACTCTAATGCTGTCTTCTACACAACCTCTGCTTTGCTGGTGTGACAGTGGAAGTGATCCCAATCTCCCGTGCAAGGGTTGCTTGTGAAGTCTGTGTGCACTGTTTGTGCAGCATGTGGTGGTTGGGATTGGCCCCATTGTCTGTGGGCTTTGCACATGTGAAGAGTGGACCCCTTCATAGACGAAAGTGACCACACACGTCAGTGCATAGAAGAGAATGAGATCTCTCTAGCAGCTCCTCTGTGTAGGAAACACTCAAGCCTTTTTCCTTGAGGCAGCAAGGCTTCAGGCCTTCATTTTTGCCTCACTCTAGTGCCCCAGGTAAGGGCCTTGGATTGCTTTTAATTTAATAGCTTTTGTGTTTAGCTTTCCCTGGCCACCATCAGCAGTGGCATTGGTGCTGAATACATAGGGCTTGGGGATCTCCTCCCCTGCCAGCAGCCAACAGGTGAGGCTTGGCCTCCTACCCACCCCCGGGATAAAGTCTGAGGACCAGGGGGTATCTCTCGCTGTGCCTGGAGGATGTGCAGGACCCCGCCCCCTCCCCCCCTCAGCAATGGATTCCTGTAGAATTTTGGAATCTAGGCCTTTAGCTGGTGTGAATCTGGATAGTCCCCCTGAAGTCAGTGGAGCTAGGAAGGGTTATGTCACACTTTTGGCTGTGGACAGATTGGTCTGGAGCAAGCTGGCATACAGGAGTGGTGGTCAGTGCTTCCTCTTGTCTCCATGGCATGCTAGCTCAGGGCTTTTCAGAGGGGTAAGATGCCAGCTTCAGGGTTTTTACTAGACAACCTAGGGAAAGGAAGAACAGATGGATGGTGTGATTCAGTGGTGAGGATGAGGTGTAAAGTGGAAATGAATAATAGACTTTTCATTGGTGGATATTATTCACATTTTGGAAAGCTCTGTAAAGTTCTAAATAACTATCTGCATCCAAAATGTGGATTTTCTTATTTAGACACTCCAGTTTGGTTACTTCATCTATTTCAGTTATTTGGTTCGGTGATTGTGAGCCATGGCCGTTCTGGAATGGGGCCGAGGAACTCTAAGCCCATCACAGTGATTTCAGTTACTTCATTCTGGCAATTGTGCATGTGCAATATGTATGTCTGTATTTAAATTTCCATCCCACACAAGCAGGCTCAGGGAAGGTAAAATATATACATTAAAAGGAAAGGAAAAAAAATAACCCATCCATGGACCACTTAAAACCCACCTAAACAAAAACGTTTTAGTAGTGTTGAAATGACAAAATTAAAATGACCAAATGGCCAAACTGAAACAGCTATCCACCAATACAGGAACAAACTGACTCCCTAAAGCCTTCCAAGCACAATTCACGGTGCTGGTTTTGACCTTTTAAAGCCCTAAATGGTCTGGGCCCACATACCTTAGAGACTGCCTGTCCTACCATGCCCCACTGCAGCCCCTGGAATCAGCCGGGAGCACCTCCCTGTGGGTGCTGTTGGTCGATCTTGTTCATATGGCAAGGACTTGCAGGAAGAAGTTCTTGGTTGCTGCCCTGATGCTTTGGAATTCCCTTTCCCGCAAAAGGTTCATTTGAGCCCGGGCCTGAGCATCTTCTGGAGGCTGCGGTGTAAGACTTTTTTATTTGAAAAGACATTTGTTGGGTGGTGATAAATTGGGGATTGGGATGGTTTTGGGTTCAGGAATGGGGTGGTGGTATTGGGAGGGTTTGGGGTAGGGTTGTGGGGCAGGGGGGTTAGGATTTCTTGTATTTTAATGGTTTTATGTTTTGTAAGCTGCCCTGAGCCTTTGAGAAGGGTGGCATAGAAATTTAAATAAATAAAATTGTAAACCCCTTGGGGCAGGGACCGATCTCTACTCATGACTTGTCAGCATCAAGTACATTGCTGGTGCTATCTAAATCATTAATAAATAATAATAACAATAATGATTGTGGAGCAATACTGGCAGAGGATGCTAGAGACACGCTACTGGAAAAGTGATGTCAAGAGACTCCTGCAGAGCTGTGTGGATTGCACAAGACTGGAATATTTGGTGCATCTGTGGGTTGGGATATTGGCAAAGCTATTAGTATGAAAAGCCCAGGGGATCAGGATTGAGGGGTATTCGCATATTTCTGTGTAAGGAACCTGAAGCTGGGATAGTTCAGTAGCGGGAGCTGTGGGCTGGGATTAAGGGACATTAGCAGAGGTATGTATCACAGGGGGCTGCTGACAGAGGGCTTTAGAGGTGGGGGAAGGGAGTCCGAGATAGCAGGGGCTACAGCTTCGGATGGAGGGTTGTGAGGGAGTCTCGCACAATGCAGAGTCTGTCCATGTCCACATTGTCTTGCTAGAGGTGGAGAGTCTTGCTCTCTCATACATTCACTACCCAGCATCTCTGAGCCTCCATCCTTCAGCCTTTTCCCTGTTACTGTCTCCGGCAATTTAGGAAAGGGAATTGGTTATGCCTTGGAGTCTCATCTTCTTAACACAGCCTGCTTCCTCCCCCTCCCCTTCCCTTAGTTTCAGTGCTGCCTGTGGAAGCAGTCTCTCTTGACCCATAAGCAGCAGCGCTTAAGCACATTAAGGACTGGGGATATCCTAGCCCACAGGATGAGTTTTCGGCTTATGCACCATCATCCCATTTAGAGCGCATGAGCCCAGCTAGGCTAATCTCCAAGGGAGACTTGCAGTCACCCCCCCACCCCCCTTCACCTTGGAAGGCCCCAACAGCAGCACTAAAGCCATAACGCTCAGCTGATCTCTCCCAGGCTGTCTATAAACTTAGCTTCTCCCATCTGTTCCGGGGGCCTGCTCTCCGAACAAGCTGTCCTGGCTTCCCCATTGGAACACGTGGCACAAGGAAGATTACAAAGCCTTAAAATAGAGACCTGGGGAGACGGATTGGGGGTTAGATTTAATCTGCAGCTTCCAGGGAGGGCAGGGCATTTCATGATCCTGTCCAGTGTCCGCTTGTGATAACAGCAAGCGAGCATCCTCGGGTGGGGGGTTAGCAGGTGGCTAGGATCCCTGGGGCAGATGTATCAGCTTTCCAGCTACCTTTTCCACTCCCACACCCTTGCCTTACAACCAGTGTAATCACCCCCTGACACCAGAACATGGCTGCCTCTGTAGCATCCCACTTGGGAGGGAAGAGGCAGGATTGGATTGGAAGGAGATTCTCTATTGAGACTGATGAACATAGGCACACACTGACCATATGGTTCTCTGGCTCCCAGACTCAGCCTGTAGTGCCATAGTGTCCTCCCAGATGATCTCCCTAAGTCCTGACCTGGATTCCACAGTTATGGAATGGCTGGATTCCATGACAAACTTTGTGTTAACTGGAAGAGGCAGGGGGCTTGAGGACAGCAGCAGTTAGATAACAGTTTCCCTGATCTTTTCCCTTGCAGTTCTACCATGTCTTTACAGCTCTTGTTTCTGCAGTTTAGACCTTTCTATCTGGCTCTTGGGATCCCTCCCTGGTACCAAGTTTAAGGCAAGAGTGGGAAGCTTACCCCTGCACAGAGGTTTAGCGTCAGTGATACGTACACCTTGCATCCTGCAGGGAACACCTCCCAAGAGGGCTTGAGTGGTGCCCGGGCCTTGGGCTGGGGTGGATTTCATGCTGTAGTGTGTATGGCTCTGATCACATACACATTGAAGCCCATAGGGAGACAATAGTCTCAAGGTGGCTGCCATTGCTGTGTGTTTCCCAGCTTTCCACTGTATCCAAGCAGCCTGTGCATGGAACGTGCATGTAAGTTGCTGGAATCCAATGCCCACGGGCCCCTGGAAGCTGTATAATGATCCCCAGATCGCTGTTGCACGCGAGTGAGGCAATCGGAGTTCCAGCCCTGCTTTAAACTCAGATCTGCACCAGTTTAAAATAGAAATATATTTAAAGAGGGAGGAGAAAACACATTAAGACGAATCGGGAGTGGATCCTAAAAGCACCTGGAGAACAAGTCAGTATTCAGGTGCTTTTTAAAGACGAGGAAGTGAGATGGACACCTGGAGGGAGCGAATTCCACACTGAGGGGCCTAATAAATCTACTACCCTTTTCAGCTCCACCTAGGATCATAGATCTATGATTCTAAGATGCCCGGCAGCTGAGGTTTGGGAGCTGAGCCTCCCCTCTGCCCCCAGATTACAGAGGGTCTATGTCAGATCCGAGTTTAAAGTGGGATTGGAATTCTGATTGCCTCACTCACACGCAACAGCGATCCCTGGATTATTATACATTATAATAATACAGCTTCTCCTGTATGATATAGTAATACAGCTACAATAATATATTGTATATTATACTATACAATATAATATCATTATACAGCTTCCAGGGCCCTATGGAGTCTAGCAGCTTACATGTGAGTTCACCCATGGTCCAGGAGCTGTGACAAAGGAGGATCCTGGGCTCTAATGCCAGCTGAGCCTGCGTTTGACCCTGTGGGGGAGAAAGTCACTTGACCTTGTGAATCCAGCTGCGAAAGTGGGGGAGGGAATGCAATGCAGACTGTTTCTGTGAACCAGGGGATAGACACGAGTGGCACTTACATGGGGAGGCGGAGCTAAGTACAGACGACCGTGGACATGCAGCCTCTGCCCTTAAGGAGCTTACAATGTCAACAAGTTAATGCATGCTGATATTCTGGTGCAGAGCTATAGCTGGAATTCCATCTGTGCGGGAGGCAATGCCCCACCTACTCTAGCCAGGGGAGGAGGGTGAAGAACCTTGGGAGGAGTTTAATTAGGGAGAAATTGATCCCCTCCTACCTTCAGCCTTGTTGTGGTGCAGCTCCTGGTCCTCTGTTCTTTATCATCTGGTTGCGTTCTCCCCTGCCATACAGAATTTGCAAGCCTGATCTTCTTGTTTGAATTTGTACATTCCAATCTGTGACATTCAGTGATATTCGACTTGTTTGAAGTATTAATTTCAGTCCTAACCCCTTGAAAGCTAGTGCGGTGTTAAAGAGGAAGCAAGAGCTATCCAGGGATGGTTGCAAACCATTGGCCTCTCATTTATAAGCTCAGTGTGCTCTTCCTTCAGTATATCTGCTAAACACCTAGGAAGAGGGGCAAAACCAAGCAACCCATCAAATTTCCCCTACTCCTACTGAAAAGGGTGACGTGAACAACAACTGCTACCCGCTTCCGCTCTGTTGGGGATCCATTTTGGTTATTTTGTGTTGGTATCTCACTTAAGACATTTTCAGACCAAACCAAAATACTTGAAACAGCATACCCTCAACACAGATATGCAAAATTACTTGTTTCAGTCATGGGTATTATTTAGATATTCAGAGAGTTACCTGAAAGTGTGAATAATATCCACAAATAATAATAATAATTTTATTTTTAAGGTTCTCCTCTGCTCTTAAATGGCAGTCGGAGTGCTTTACAGTTATAATAAAATACAATATAAAACCAATTTAAAATAGAAGTCTATTGAAAAGCAGAAGGTAAAGAGGGAGGAAAAAGAAGAAGAATCAGCAGTGAATCCTAAAAGCAGCTGGAGAACAAGTAGTCAGTCTTCAGGTGCTTTTTAAAGATGAGGAGGGGGGAAGAGAGATCTACACTGAGGGGCCTAATAAATCTACTTCCCTTTTCAACCCCATCTAGGATCCTAGATCCTGATTCGCCTGATGGCTCTAATGGCAGTTGAGCTTCCCCTCTGCCCCCAGATTAGAGGGTTGAGGGAAGATCAAAAGGGGTCAGAGGATCATATTCAGATGTTTGGGTTTAGCTCTCTTGTTCCCAAGCCAGAGAGAGGGGCTGGGGCATGCTCTCTGGTGCAGCTGTGTTCCCTGCTGCTGCTGAGACTGGGGATGGGAGAGTGCCTAGTCCTTCTTCTGCACCATGCCCCTGCTTTGTCCCCCTTTGAATCGTCCCCGATGACAAGCGCTCTACAATCAAACTCTTAAGGCCATTGGCAAAGAGGCTTATGTCTCCCTCTTTTCCCCCCACTCCAGCTAAACATGCGGTCAGTGGAAATCCAGTGTCTCCACCCTTCCCGGAAGGAATGCAGATGGCCCTGTTTGGTACGTGAATTCTTCTCTGTTCACAGACAGGTTGGAAAAGGGTGGATGTTTTAGGTCAGGGAACTAGGTATCCTGGCATCCAACCCTAGGGCTGGGAGTAAAATATCAACAGGTGCCTATGCTTGATCACCTGCTTGTGGGAAGGGCAGGGATTGAGGTGTGGGGAGAGCGGAGCAGGGAATAGGGACTGCTCTCTGGTGAGCCGAGGGCAGGACTGAGGCAGCTGCAGGGGGCAGTGGAAGATAGTGGGGTGCGAGACCTTGCTTATCTCAGTACCTTTTTTATGTCTGCCAGAGTAAGTAGGTCTCCAAACAGTCCAAGCCCAGAAACTAGTAACTTCCCTGCACTCATCTTGCTGCTTTTTCCTCCTCCTGTTCTTTGCAGGCATGGGGTGTTTCTGGGGAGCTGAGAGAATGTTCTGGAAGCTGCCAGGGGTCTTCTCCACCCAGGTGGGTTTCTCAGGAGGCTCCACTCCAAACCCTACCTACAAAGAAGTCTGTACAGGTACTGCCCCACTTTTCTTCCTGAGAACAGAACAAAGCCCCCCGGGGCAGCCCGACAGCCCAGGTGTTGCTTGTACATTCTGTTGGGGTGCTATTAGACCGATTTTATGGGAAAGCAGTGGGTGCTCTGGGAAAACAGGGGGTGGTCAGAATGGAGGTGCTGAGGCTGGAGTTGGCTGGGGCAAAGTGGCGAGGGGCATTGGGGCTTTTATCTTGAATTTCTGAAATTGTAACAGAATTTGTAGCAGCCACAAATGTACATTTTAGCTGGATTTCAGTTTTAATTGTCCTCCAGAAAACAGCACCTCCTGATGCTGGGGCAAAGGGATGCCTCATAATACACCACTGTGCCAAAGATTCCCTGAGTGATCTTGGGCAAGACAGTCTCTTGAGCCTCTGTTACCCCTCTGCACAGTGGGGATAACAGCCCTGCCCTGCTCAGGTTGTGGCTTTTGGGTCAAGCATACTAAAGATTGTGAGGTGCCTGCATGCTCAAGCCAAGTCTCCTGCATTTAGAGTTATCATTCAGGCTGACCTCCTCCTGAGATTTCACTCAGAGGGGGCAGGGACACAACAGGAAGGGGTGTGGCATAGGGCATCACACCCCTTTCTGATGTAATCATGCCCCTTATGGTGCATCCTGACATCATGATACTCCACAAGGGGCAGGGTAACGCCTGTCCCCTCTGAAATGGCTGCCCTCTGCTGCCTCCAGAAGCTCCTATTTCCATGGATTACCAAGGGTGCCCTTAGCTGACCTAAAGAAATCAGGGCTTTGCCCAGAGACTCTGAATCAAAACCGAGGGAGGTGGCAACCCTAGCTGCATTCCAGCTAGCACCTTGGATACGGAACCATCCTTCTTCTCCCCTGTCTCCCACCATGAGCCAGTTGCAGGATGTACATGGGGTGCTATTTGCAGCGCTGCCACTGAGTCATCCTATGACTATGGGCAGGTCAGTTAAGTCAGTCTTGTAGGACATTTACACTTGCTCCATGACAATGGTCTTGCAGACCGTGCACTTTTGGCTTTCACTGATGACCTGAGTCTGGAGATTGACAAAGTAAAAGGGAATTCTATCCTGTTAGATCTTTCAGCAGCCTTTGATACAGTTAACCACAAGTTGTCCACAAGGTGTTGTTGACATGACCGCAGGATCTGGTGTGGGTGCGCGGGACCGCTCAAGTGGTTTCGTTCCTTTCTGTCTGAGATCTCAATGTGGTGATGAACGATTGCTCATCATCCTCTTGGGACCGCCCGTGGGGTCCCATAGGGTTCTATTTTGTCTCCCCTCTTGTTCAACATGTAAGAGGCCGCTGGGTGAGGTCATTTGGATGTTTAGCATGAAGTGACATCAGTATTCTGATAACACTCAGCTCTACCGCTCCTTTTCATCCAACCCAGGCCCTGCAGTCTCTGTGAATCCCCAATGCCAGGCTGCTGTTGGGGACTGGATAAGGATGAGCTGATTGAAGCTGAATCCAGACAAGACTGAAGTGATGATGATAATAATAATAATTTATTACGGCTTAGCTTCCGCTATTGCCAACATATACAATATAATACAAACATATACATTCAAAATTAAAACAATACGGCGGGAATACTAGATCCTGTAGACAATAAAATACAAAATAGAACTCAGAGCGGGTACTCCTTTACACCCCTTCAGAATATATAACAATTAGTCCTTTCAGGCATTTAGCCATTTGCCTGTCCCAACTCAGTTCTCAGTGATGGGTCTAACGACCTAGGGGCTGCTCACAAG